>CM047805.1:31303791-31740407 GCA_026214975.1 Gentiana macrophylla
TTTTCATTGATATTACTAATGCTTTTGTACGGTCTCTACATTACTTGTTTCTTGGTCAGAACTACTTTTTTTTTTTTTTCTTTGTTACTACACTTTATCTAGCGTTACTACATATTTAATGTGTAAAAGTGTATTTTGTCATTTATTATGAATTTGTCCTTTTTAATCACATAAAATGTAATAACGTCATTCTATCCCTATTTATGATTTGTTTTTGTCCTTCATCGCCACTTCATGCATATTCAATACACCACTTCTGATTTCAATATTCTTTTGATATATTATAATGAAAGTTAATGCAATCATGCACTTATTTAATTAATTTGTGTGTTTTACGAAAATGTAGATGGATAATAAAGGAGCGTAGGGAGTAATAAATATTACATTGTGATATAGAATGACTTATTGTGGGACAAATCGAAAAATGTCGACGATGAACATATTTTGAAAGCGATGTCGTATTTAGTTATTGTAATAAATCTACATAAAATGAAAATGTATGTTATTTGAGGTTTTTCACACAAATTAACAAAATTTGTTAAATTGGTTTTTTTTTTTTTTTTTTTTTTTTTTTGCACAAGAAAAGCTTGGCCTTAAAGGCCTTATTAAGAGTGAGGGAATCGAACATGAGACCTCGGCTGGAGACCAGATGGCAGAATTAAGGTGCATAAAGATGACACATTCTTCGTTAAATTGGTTAAGTGTCATTAATTTTGATGAAAATTACGAAAGTGACGTTTGATTATTATTAATGTAGAGTAGTAAGAAGTAGGTGGGTAGATAATTAATGAGGGGTAAAAGGAGAAAAATATAATAAATGCTTCATTTGTTATTTAAATGGACTTACATTATGTGACAAAACAAAAAAAACTAATGATTTACATTTTGGGACGGGGTAGTATAAGGTTAAAATAGAAAATATTAATAAATTTAGTATTAATTTTTAAAAATAATAGATAAATGTGAACATGACAGACCATAAAAAGGAGGAAGGACAAAAGGACGTAAAATGTCGAAAATGGGTATCCGATAGCGTCTACGTTTTGGATGATTAAAAGGATAAAAAAAATAGATTGGCCAAAATACTCATGGTTTTATTAGTGAAAATTAGGCATCATTGTGCCAATAAATCGCGAATCATTATTTAAATTTATTACAGTCATAAATATATTTGACTACTTAAATCCACAATCTAAAATATGAACAAAAAAAAGAAGAAATTTAATGATAAAAATGATGTAGTCATCAAAAAAAAATGTAATCACCCATAAAATGTACTCACGGCCAAAAGAAAATGTAGAAGCATATAAAAAATAACAATCAATAAATATGGTTTTGATAAAAAAATGTAATTACACATTAAATATGTAGTAATTGTAGAAAAATGTAATAACATATACAAAAAAAGTAATTACAACCAATGTACAAAAAAGTTACTACTTAATCATTACTATATATAGAAATGATAATTCTTAATCATTATTCTTAACGTGCCACATCGGGAAATTAGCAGAAAGATCACCTCATTATAAGTGAGGCATAAAATATCTTATCAGCTGGGTTAGCGCTTTGCAGGCCGGCGAGGCGGACGGTCTAAGCGATTATTGACCGAACAATTTATAAGCTCAAGCTTTAGCGGTACTGGCGTCAGTGCGAGGCGTTCTGAGAATAGTATCGAGCCCATTATCTATCGAGCGACCAAGCCGCTTACACCGTATAAGAAAAAGATGGTGTATGAATTGCCTCAGGTAGAGCGATCAAAGACCGATCTTAGCCGTCGCAGCGATGGCGCGATCGTCCGCCAGAGGAGTGAGAATGTAAATCCACATCGGAAATTAGCGAAAACTCACTCCGTATAAGTGTGAGACGTAAAATATCTTGTTAGCTCAGTTCGGGTTAGCACCAAACCAGCGAGAGGCGACGATTCAGCGATTGACGACGATTTATGGCTCGTATAAGTCAAAGTGTGCCAAGTGCAGGGGCGTTATAGTATTCTTTATTACTTCAGCTTAATTTTCTTATATGTTGAAAATTATCATTCTTATTAAGTTAATCTTAAACATTTCTTATTACTTAATTTTTAATTTATATATATATATATATATATATATATATATATATATATATATATATACACACACACACACACACACACATACACACATAATTGTAACGAATTCTTTTTTTCTTTTTCAAAATTGGATAAAAGATTTGGGAATATTCAATTTCATATAATTAGTCCTCCTTTAATTGTCAGGATTTACTTCCCTTTGTTTACGTTTTAGTTTGTAACCGCCATTTATGTAAAAAACCAAAATGCAAACATAATTATAAAATAAGGGTATTATCGAACTCCAAATTAATTTGGTCATTATTAATAATGTGTGTATTTCTAGCCAGATTTATTAGTAAATGTGTCATATAATGGGCAAAAATCTATAAAAAAATATTTAGAGGAGTATTAAGTACTACCTCCGTCCCAAAATATATTCGTTTTGTGGTTTTATGCGGATTAAGAAAGTTAGTTAAATTAGTTATGTATCATTAATTTTGATGAAAAAAATTAAAATGACGTTTGGTATTATTAATCAAAAGTAATGAAAAGTGGTGATTATATAATAAATGATGGGTAAAAGAAAAATATAATAAATGATTAGATTTGTAAATCTAAATGAATTTACGTTTTGAAACAAATCAAAATCTTTAAACGGATTAACGTTTTAAGACGCAGGTAATATCTACTATCTACCCGACAAACTTATTAATTTTCCATTTTCTTTATGCGATTTGTCAAATTCAATGCATGGCCTGTTCCATTCAAAAATAATAATAATAATAATAATAATAATAATAATAATAATAAAGTATTTGTTTATAAACACTGGTTTTGAGACTTAATTGTTATTTAGAAACAGCAACTTAAAGATGATTAGTTATAAGAGCGTTTCGTTTTATGTTTCCAATTTTACTCCCTTTGATGCTACTGCTATAAGCGCAAATTTTATTATGATTGAGCCAAGATTATCTTGGTGTGTGAAGCCAAATAGGAATTGAAAGATTTACGGTGGATCACTATGTATTAAAAGCAAGCTCCGTCGGTTTTTAAAATAATGGCGTGGTGGTCAAAAGCTCGTCGCTGGCCACCATAAAACTATTGCCGCTACAGGCACATGGATACCTGAGAGGATTATCGACTTCACTTGGATTCCGACAGATCGACTTCAGATGATTCAGTTGATTGGCAAACCCTACCCCTTTGATGAAGATTCCATTGCAGATGATTCAACCATCAACGGAACAGCCGCAACCGAGCCTCCTTCTCCACCTCCATTAGACGGAGCCCGGCGGTGCAATTTCCATAAGGTAAAAATTCTTTGAAAATTCAATTAGAAAGTGATTATTTGAAGCAGATACCGTAAACAAATCGATGTTGGAATATGGGTGTCAACCCTTGTATCTTACGAATCTATAAACTTGAATGTTTTAACATTTACATGATTGGATTGATTGCTCATTTCCATTTTGGTCTCTGAGAAAATTCGCAGCCATTTGACGGTTGACTTTGAGAATAGAAGAAAGAAAAATGGCTAAAGGAGAAGAATTAAGGCATCCCTACATTCCTAGTGATATGAAACTTCCTGGTTATGTTCCAAATGATCTTCCCATGTCTACAATCGTCAGAGCTTATCTCCTCACTTCTCTTTTAGCTGTTTTCCTTTTTGGATCGCCTATGGTAATTCTTCTTATCTTCTTTCTTCTGCTATGTCTGATGGCAATTAATTTTGCACTTCATTTTGCTGTTGGGTTTGTTGTTATTGATCTCTAGCAGTTTTACACTGTTGTAATTGTAGATCAACTTGGATCTGAATTTCGTGCAAGTGTTGTTTTCAGATGCAGAGAGTGTTGTTTTCAGATGCAGAGTGGTGTTTTGAACAACTCTTTCAATATTTTACAGAATGTCCATCTACTTGGTATATAGTGTGAAATGCATCAGTGTATTTACAACAGATAATTTGAAATGTGGATCTTTGAAACTAATAATCTGTTGCTAATTCAAACTTTGTAATAATATCTTGCTTGCAGGTGACTTCTGCAAAGGAATTGAGTGGGCAGATTTGTCAGATTTGTGGTGATGAAATTTAGATCACTGTAGTTGGGGAGCCCTTTATTGCTTGCAATGAATGTGCATTCCTTTTTTCTTTCTTTTTTTTTTTATTAAAAACCATCAAGATGCTGAAGATTAATTTCAAGCAAAACAGCCCAAACTCAATCGTTACGGCGAGGTGATATACTCTGCCTCTGGGGCAGATGATGATGCTTAGGGCTGAAATGTGGAGGAAGAAGTTGAAGCTGATAGTGATGAGTGGTTTTGTTGTGGGAACTGAAGTAAAGAAGGTGTTTGTAAAGAGCATTTAATCTTCCTTTGTGTTCTATTCAACTGTCGGAGATAATTGGGCCTGAAAGCCCAATAACATTTATCACGTCGTTAATAAACGGCCTGCTTGAGTTCGTTTAGGATAAAGCGCCGTTATATTTTATCGAGAGTTTATAAGCGTCGTTGAAATCTACGTAACACGTAGGTAATGACAAGTCTTTAATTAAATCACGGCGATTTGGGCGTCAATTGAATGAGAAATTAATATTCGAAGTAGAAGGTTAACCCGACGGCGATTCACGGTTCACAATTTGGAGGTCCAGCTTATGAAAGCCACGACTTTGACCTTTTCTTAAAGTGCAATTCATGGGTGGAAGTTTCCAATTGCTGCCGACAACGTGGAAATGTGATAATGGAAGTCATAGTGGGTTGTTTTGATGGGAAGTGGATTAGTAGAGTGCTTGGAGTTTAAGTCAAACTTTCTTATAAATTCACTCAATTGACGGAAATTTAACACACAGAAGTTTGAAAGCATTACATACAAAATAGCATTTCACTTAGCACTAGTTTTGCATTGTTGAAGAAAAATCGAATACAGATGAGAGTTCGGCCATGACATTTAACGTTAAGTCTTGTATATTGAGCAGGTAAACCAATTTGTATATTGGGAGACAATTGGTAGCGCACCATGGGTCTTTATCTGGAGAAATTGAGCAAAAAGATAGAGTGTTAGCATTTAGCGCCGGTTGAGTATTTATTATTTCCCTTTTGTTTTTAGCTCTGTTGTAATTGCAGTATAGTAGAATGACATGTAGAAATTGTTGTGTTGGCTCTATTGTGTATTCACATTAGCACGTATTTTACCACGGATCTAACAATCTTAAGACAATTTCATATGTGTGTTTACGGTACATAACAATCAGTTGTCATACTACCGGTGATTTTTGTTATGATATAAATGTTGAAGCCTGTCTGAATTTGAATTAACTTTTTCCATACATTTGTTATTGTTTAGACTTGTTCTAAAATACTATGGAAATAGTAATTATTTGTACAGTTGTATGGTTATAGTAAAGTAACCAAGTTGAATGTATTGCTTGTTTCACCGAAAAGTGGTATAGCAAACGTACTTGTTGTATTTTAGTTTCCATGACATTTCTTCGCATATTTAATTTAGTCAAGGGAATATTGTGTTGTTGGCTTGTACGTTGCACGCATGGGTTTAAAACTTTTCTTTTAGACTGTGATTAATAAAATTGAACAGTTCGTCTGTTTATACCTTTGTGTTTATCAAAATGGTCTATCACCGTTCGATGTGTGTTTTTGATGGTTGATATACTAATATATAGCATAAGGTTTAATGCCCGGAAGTTGAAGTAATGTGTAAATGTGGTTTAACCTGCTTCTTCTATAATTCGTTAGTGGGAAAACGGAATCAAAATTGCAGAACTTCGGTATCACCGTAGTTTCGCACCCCTCAGCTTTCGTGCGTGCAAATCTTTTGATGAAGTTGAACACTGCTGATGCTAATAAGCTACCGTGTGGTGTACCTCTCTTTGGTATAATTAACTTTTAGAGGTTTTTTTAAGGTTATTAGCATGAATATTAGTTTATGATATTGGTTTGTGGCGATCTGGAAGCGAAATACATTAATTAATCTGGGTCAATCTCTGTGTGACAACGATCCAAAACCTAAAAACACTAATTTATGCAAAAGTGTGGCATGTTGTTTTATTTGTTTAGTGAGCGAACTCGAGTTATTTACGAGAGTTGCTATGTATCCGATAGTTGAATTGGAATCGAAGTCATAAATGATTCGCTAGAGTTGTTTATATAGGTTGCATCTAAGCCCTATTACTTATTGTGCAAGTTTTATTATAATTATTATTCCCTAAGGATATATCTGAATAAATCCCATTTATTTAGAGATAATTATTAACACATTAAATGCCAAGATTGGAGTCATCATGACTTAGGATTCTTTCCTTATTGATCCCTGATTACCCCTCACGTAGAATAACAGCAGGGCTTTACATAGCGCCCTGCGCTCAGCTCCCCAAAGCCAATATGGACGAACTGTGCAGCTCCTCTTCGCCAGACCTTAGCCGTCCTGCTGTGGCTGGAGGAGGAGCTTATACCGATCTCCCACCTGAAGTAGACGATATGTCCTATGTTCGGCTCTTGGGGCCCCTGGCCCTTAGAACCCTAATTTTAAGGATTGATCAAGTATTAGCATCCCTAGAGGTGACACGTGGCGTAACTCAGGTCGGGTATCATCATAAGCCCCCCAGATCTGACGTTGCTTTGTTAGTTGGTCAGATCTGCGTCACTTTGGCTGTTCGGCCTGCATTATCCGACCTCGCATTTTGAATTGTCCAACTGCCAGCTGGCGGATTATTAAACTAGCCATCATTGCATTTACGGTATACGAGGCATTTTTCACTCCTTTTCATAACTGACGTCGTCACGTCTGGAGTTGGTTATAAACCCGTCCTTTCATATCGGACTTTCCCTCTTCTTGGCTACTATTAAATTGAAGATTTCTCTCAAGATCCTCTGCATTTCCAAGTAAGCATCTAACTTTCCTTGCGCTATTCTTCTTTTTTCTTCTTCTTTTCTGCTTTTCCCAGATTATAAGGGCGAGTACTGCTTCGAGCAGCTCAATTGATAGGGAGTTTGAGTCCCATTCTGAGTCAGAAAATGAGGTTAACCAGCCATTTATTCAATTTGGAGGCCATATAATCGCTGCTCGCAATAATATCGAGCAGCTCGTTACATATCAGCCCCTTACTAGACCCTCTAGGTACCATTCCGCCTTTGGATTCACTTCTTTAAACCAGTGTCTCAGAGCCCACATGACTGCAAGGACTGCAATAGGTTGTTTTGGGGTCAGATCCAAGATCACTCAGGAAGGCATCCTGGAAATCTGCAATCAGTATAACATTGATATGGATCACTATTGATGTGATTTTGCGCGGATCTAGGAAAAGCTGTATTGGATTCAAGTCTTTCTCCTCGACACAACTACAACAATTGCGTAGAAGCACCTTGGAATATTTTTCGAGAGCTCATCGACACAGTCTCAACTTGTGAGAAAGCATCTTGGAATAACCTCAACACTTAGAAAACATGTTTCTAAGCACCTTGGTATAGGACACCCACAAAGGTTGCTCAAGCCTTTGATAATCCGAAAGAACCTCTATCCAGAGAATTCAACACACTAATCCAAGTGTAGAAAATATAAAATTTTATTATTGCAAAGGATGATTGTTTTCAATACAAGTACATAGCTTGGGTATTTATAGGCTAGAAAATACATGAAAATATAGATACATTGGACCAAAATTTCGTGCTATATCATTAACCAAAGAAGGACTTTTGGTTTTTCTAAGTACTTTCTTCAAATGTTGCATCTTTTGAACTTTGGCTTGGTGTATCTTGACAACTTGGATCCAATGAATCTAGATTTCTTCCAAGAATGTTCATCCTTCAAAAATGGCGCCCTTCATGATGATTTTGAGCTTTAATAATTAGCTAATAATACTTAATAAAGTATATATTATCATGTAGTAACATATTATAACATATGACTTAGTAAATAATTATTACGATGGTCCATGGCGATAATGCGGACTTGAATACTTCACAACTTTCTTCAAACATGGACTTAGATTCATATCATTCCCTCCCGGTTGCGAATGATTCATCCTCGAATCAAAAGGATGTCATATAGTTCAGAATCATGCACGAATCTTGAATGAAACCACATTATCACCAAACAAACGCCCGGATCAAATATGTGTTGAATACGTAACTTCAAAATTGTAAGCTGATGTCGAGATCCCCACTTCACTACAACAACATGAAAAGTGTATCTTGGTTTGATATGAATCTCGATGAAGACCGGTGTGTCAGAAATATAATCATAGCAGTTCAATGTTGCATTAGTTTCAACATACGCAGCAAAAGGATCATAAAAAGTGTGCATTGTCTTTTTACCATTACCGATCAGAATTGTTCATCCAAACTCAATATAGGGGCTGCATTTGGTGAATCGAACCGTCCGGTTTTCTTCTCATGAAGATCATATACCAACAAAAATAGATTAAGGAACTCTTCAACTGGGGGCACACATGGTTTTACCATCTCCTCAATCTTAGGCTCTTCAAACTTAACATTATCGCATCGCAATTGACAATCCAGCTCCTCAGTATTAAATTTCTTTCCAACAATCGGAGTAACAATTTTAAATGTCATCTCAGCAACCTTTGTTTCCTCTTCCTCAAATTCAAGCTCATCAATTTCTTTATCCTTTTCGGCAATCAATTCTGGTGCTTTCACCCGTCCATCCGCCCGAAAGTCGGCCCAAATTAATCCGACGTCCTTCTTCCTTTTCACTCGAAATTCTTGCCACCATTGGTAAAATTTGTGTTGAAGATAAAAGGTTAGTACATCTCCAAATCCCTGCAAAAAGGTTAGTGCCATATCGGGAAGAATCCCCGCAAGATCAGATATAAGCATATAGTATGGAAAAGGAGTAGAAGAGTGCTCATTAAATTCCGAATGAGGGATTAACGGATAGGAATCCTTATATATGAACAAAATCGGACTCCGAACAGCCGCACAACTCACTTTCTTATCACGAGTTTGTGAGTTAATTTTTACTGGCTCAGTCGGAACTTTCACAACCGCTTTTTCAGAAGAAGTACGTGCTTGTCCTCTTCTTTTACGCAAATTTGACATAATCGGCATGAGCCTCATGTGGAAGTAACGGACTCAAAGTGATACGCTTGCCGTTGTGGGTCAAAGTATATTTATTGAGAAACCCATCATAAATAATATGCTTATCAAATTGACAAGGACGGCCAAGTAACAAATGAGTGACATGCATTGGAACAACATCGCAAAGAACTTTATCGTCATATTTTGACAAGCTAAAACTCACATATGCTTTCTTTGTCACTTTCACGGATCCACTCTCGTTCAACCATTGCAATTTATAAGGTTGTGCATGTTTTATTGTTGGAATTTTTAACTTCTCAACAACCTCACTACTAATCTCATTGGTACAACTACCGGAGTCAATTATCATCATGCAAATTTTTCCCTCAATAAGACAACGAGTTTGAAAAATATTCTCACGTTGTATGTCGTTGTTATCAATTTGACTCACCGTGCTAAGGACCTTTTTGTTACAAACCGTGCGCGCTCATCATAAAAAGTACCTTGGTCTTCATTCTCATCGACCTCAACTTTTTCACTTTCATTAACAATTTCATTCTCATCCTCCGATTCCGACTGACATAATCCATCCTTATTACCAATATAAGAGCGCTTATTTCCACATTCATTTGCCTTATGTCCCAACCCTTTGCATTTATAACAAATCACATGTTCTTGATTTTCCCTTAGAGTGCGGTGGGGAGGGTATATTTAACGACATAATTTTTAACGAAACTTACCTCTGTAAGCCCTTGAGATGTTGTCGCCTATATGGGCGGTCTTTGGAAATTTTGCTCGATTGTGCTTTCCGCCTTTTGAGTTGCGTTTCTTTAGTCAAAGTTGTATGTACCATTTCATCTTAAGTTGTACAATTCATCATCTCAAGCTGGTCGGCTATTTCAGGCGCAATCTGCCAAAAAACCGAGCCATGGTGTGTTCATCGGATTCGTCCATATCGGTGCGAATTAATGCCATCTCAATACATCTTAATAGGCTTGAGCAGATTTCTCGCCTTGTTGGAGAGTTTTCAATTTCCTCACTTGCTCCCGTCGATCGACTCGGGCACCCACTTCTATGCATCTCATTTTAAGTACTTCCCGAAGAGGATATCACTGTTGTCTTGATTTCATGCGCTTTTCATTAGTTTTACGAAACCAAAGCATGAGTCGTTCCTCAAATTCACTTGTGGCAAGTTTAACCTTAGTTCTTTCCGAATAATTATGACAATAAAATATTTGCTCAATTTTAAGAACCCAAGAAAAATACTCATCAGGATTAGAATTACCTTTAAACGCCAGAATTTTCTGTTTAATACCTTGGAGATTTTCTCTTGGTGCCACCAAGACAGTAGCTGCATCGTCAAGATCGTCATCGCCATTTGCAGAATGATTACTGGGTTCAGGCCCGTGTGATGGAACACCTTGTGCCAGTTGCAGTTGTGCAAACCGATCATCTATTCTTTGAATCAACATTTGAGTAATCTGATGTAGCCGTTGTTGGACCCCCTCATCCATACCAGGAATTTGATTGTGGTTGTTCTTTTTTTTTTTTTTTTTTTTTGAATGTGTGTTGTTTCTCAAGATGGAAGAATATACCGAATATATCAAGCAACTTAGAAACCTTGAGAATTTCTTACAACGAGATGTAGACACAAGAAGTTAAGTGTCGTTGGAAATTCTAGGCGCTTCTCTGAAATTTAGAAAATATCGAGAGAATACAAATACTACAAAATGTAACACAAATTATTGAAGAGTGCGAAGAAAAGAAAATTGATCCCTTCTTCCTTTTTTTTTTTAAAACTTGTTGCTCGTATGGAACAAGATTATTCTTCAAATACACACGGTTTAGATGTGCATCCCAATCTTATAATATATATATATATATAGATGCTTGTGTGGAATAAAGTGTTCTTCAAATACGTACGATTATATGCAACAATAAGGAAGGTAATAAGATGAATGATAGAATACCGTCGATTCCGCCTTGTTCTCTGATACCAACTGATCGATGTGATTTTGCGCGGATCTAGGAAAAGCGGTATTGGATTCAAGTCTTTCTCCTCGACACAACTACAACAATTGCGTAGAAGCACCTTGGAATATTTTTCGAGAGCACCTCGACATAGTCTCAACTTGTGAGAAAGCACCTTGGAATAATCTCAACACTTAGAAAACATGTTTCTAAGCACCTTGGTATAGGACACCCACAAAGGTTGCTCAAGCCTTTGATAATCTGAAAGAACCTCTATCCAGAGAATTCAACACACTAATCCAAGTGTAGAAAGTATAAAATTTTATTATTGCAAAAGATGATTGTTTTCAATACAAGTACATAGCTTGGGTATTTATTGGCTAGAAAATACATGAAAATATAGATACATTGGACCAAAATTTCGTGCTATATCATTAACCAAAGAAGGACTTTTGGTTTTTCTAAGTACTTTCTTCAAAGGTTGCATCTTTTGAACTTGGGCTTGATGTATCTTGACAACTTGGATCCAATGAATCTAGTTTTCTTACAAGAATGTTCATCCTTCAAAAATGGTGCCCTTCATGATGATTTTGAGCTTTAATAATTAGCTAATAATACTTAATAAAGTATATATTATCATGTAGTAACATATTATAACATATGACTTAGTAAATAATTATTACGATGGTCATGGCGTAATGACGGACTTGAATACTTCACAACTTTCTTCAAACATGGACTTAGATCCATATCAACTATGCTCCCTTCTACACGGGGAGTAAACCTATACGCTCATCATTTTTCAGAGCATTGTCTGATGTATAAGGAAGCGAGTTAAATGCATGGATTGAGGTCCCGTTACGCCCGACCTTTGGGCGATTACGAGACACTATAACTTTGAGTTACGCTCGGATCGCTCCCTAATGGAGCTAGAGGCGATCATAGGCTTTGCCATCTTTTGTAGGCCCGATGGATACGAGTTCTCCATGGACCTCTTGGGGCGTTATCAACACAAGAAGGTCGGGAACCACAGCGGGTGGTATTACTTCCCACACCGAATCGGCCATCGGAGGCTCGTCTCCATCTTGAACAAGGGGAAGTCTTCCATTCACGAGTGGAAACACCACTTCTTTTTCATTCGCCATGACGGTGTTAGGTGTGGTGCCCGAAAGGCAATTTGTGTAATTGTTTTTGGTGATAGAATTTATCTCACCTTATTACTTGCTTTGTGCTTGTAAGTAATACACTACTGCAAACCCTAAGTATATCACTATGTAACCGCTTAACTCAGTGTATGGCATGCACATGAGGATTGAGTTAGTGGTGATATACTTAAACTGTTAGTCCGTGGTGAACTTAATCAGAGTTTAGGGTCTCTTGATTAAAACACCAATAATCGCGCCCGAACACCTTAATTAGGGTGTGATAGTCTTATCGGACTATCGGTAGAGGGTACCTACGTGGGGCATTTATATATGATGGCATTCATATAGGGTTTGGACCGATTTTATCTGAATTTCTCGATAAAAATCCGTGTCGAGAATCTTATTAAATCATTAGATGATCATATATGGATCAACCTTAATCTAAGGTGATCACGAGTCTTTGCTTGTCTCGGGGTAGTGTTTGATGTGTTAGTTATGGTTCACTTAAATATGTGTTCCAAGCCACTTCTCATTGGCACTATCTCTAATGAGTGAGTAGTTACGATTTTCCACGGACATGGAATCCATTCCTTCTGCGGGAAGTAGAGAGACGATCCACTTGTTTGTTAACCCTAAGAAAGTGATCGATCGGCCGAGTTCATATTAGACTAATTGATCACTAGTCGGATATGTGAACTAATTGATCATCGGGGGTTAATGGTAAATAAGGATAAGATATTACGAGTCGGGTTCACGGAGACTTCTACTCGAGAATGGGCGATCTATGGAGGTTAATCTTTATGTAGTGATTATATCGGTGGGCGCTTATTCACTCTATGGGTTGAGTATAAGTATACATCTATAATCGGTAGAGTTCGATTTCGGGTTTATGGTGGCGTAATCCCGGAATTAATAATTAATTTACTTATTACATTCGATGAATAATTAATTATTTGAGCTCTCTGGTTATAGCTCATGGGTCCCCAATGTGGCTTATAATTCGGCTGATATTCTTGTTATTTGGGCCTCATTGATAATTAATTGGTGGTGGGCTAATTAATTGATATGCATGGATATTATTTAGTTGGGCTAAATAATATAATACACATAAAAGACATTTTATGTGGGCTTAGAAACCCTAGTAGGTGGCGCCAATTTGTTCTTCATATAGCACAAGAATTAATTTTCTCGTGTTATGGAAAATAAAAGATATTCTTGTTATATGATTGGTTGGATGACTTGTTATTTGATTTCTAATCAATACATGTCACAATTAGTCATTAAGGAAAATATCCTTTTATTTTGTTCAATTATTTATTTATTTAATTAATTAATACTTGGAGACCAAGGATTTACTCTCCTATAAAAGGAGAGTTATTCCAAGTGTATTGGCAATGCAAAAAATTCGACCACACCACATAAAAAGAGAGAAAAATTGTTTTTTCTTGTCTAGGGTTTTTAGAAGAAGAAAAACTCCAAGTTTTTCTTAGTGTTGCATATCAAGGAGGTGCTTTTATCAAGAAGGGTGTCCACCAACCACCGTTTGGAGAACACATTGGAAGATCAAGGCTTCTCTTCCCACTATTGGTAATATAATCTTAACCCCACGGCCTCTACTGTTGTCACAAGCAACGTGAGAGAATGGTGACGCCTCGTGCCGGCCTGGGACCGGCCTACCTAAGGAAGGCCTTCACATTATCAAAATTCAAGGTTTGGTCTCCAAAGGATAGGATTTTGGGTACTCGTCGGTCATTGACCGACCCTAAGCGGCATACTCGGGTCTACGTAAAAATGCAAAGCAGATGGAGTCACACTCGTAAAGGGTATTTTGGTAATACCTTGGTGAAAAGGAAAGGTGATTGTGATCACAAATGAGATGTTCGATTCTCAATCGATCTTGAATATTAATCAAAACCTCTTTGACCTACCCTAAGGCGACTTGAGGTATTTGATTGAATCCTTGGAGCAGTAGGATAGACTATAAGTACTTAGTTTATAGTTCTAAAATTTATTAGTAGTGTATGATTTGGATTTATTTTAGGTCAATTTTATTTACAAGCTGTTATACATATCTCTCTAGGGTGTTAGGCGCTAGTGTAAAATTGACTAGTAATGACCGTTAAAGGTGGTAAGTAACTAGAGCGTTGTACTTATTAATCTCACATGCGATTAATTTTTTGGAAGAGGTATTTCTCTCGAGCCTTCAAAACTTAAGTGACGTAAATAACTATGTCACTTTCTTTGTCACTCGTCTTGATCTGAGAGCATTGTAGTCGATTAGAAAGATGATTGGGACGATAAAATTCTTCTAGTGAATTTTAATTGTGTAATGTCTACACGAGAAATTTTCTAATAGAAAAATTGGAGAATCATAAATTAAAGTGTCGCTAGTTAGATGGTATTTGGAACCGATAAACTAGTGGGAGCTTTTGTCTTATGTTTTTCTAATTTATTAGAAAATTAGTCCCACTTTGAGTAGTAACGCTTTCATTAGACATCCCACGGTTCACGAGTAGTGTCTACTCAAGCAATTTGCTAGTTCAAGACTATTTCCTTTTAAGGAAAGTTAAGAATGGGAAAGAATGTCTATAAGTGTTAATCATCTTAAGCTTGAAGTTTTGAGGCTAAACCGAAACATTAAATAAAGAAAGTATAGGATAAGGAAAGTGATTTGGATCACTAACCAATGAATCTTTAGTGACTTTCTTAACCGAGTAACTTGACTCGGTAGCTTAGTTCTTTGGAAGAACAAGGAAGGCGTGCATTAACGATCAATAGAGTAACAGCGGGCGGTAATTTCGGCTAGAATAGTGGGGTGATATAAGGAAATGAATTTGGATTCTATCCTTGAATATCACGAGAAAAATTTATTTTTACATTTCTGGTCGTTGAAACAAATGGATTCACTTTCAACTCGATATATTGTTGCCTCATAGAAAGTGAATATGACATTTGTAGTACGAATCCGAGACTCGGACTTTTGTTTGATAAAGTCAGAACCACTAAGAAATGCTAAAAAGGTATATGTAACACATCTTAAACAATTATAGGCAAACGGTTTCCGTATTAAGATAAACGATTCTTCAAAATCTATTAATTAGTGCATATATCCTAGAGATAAGACCTAACGATTGGCTAAGGGTGATTCCTATCTCCCAGTCTCGGAAAACTGTCTCAAAGGAACAATGACTAAGTTTCCTTTCTATTAGAAAAGGGTAATAGATCTGAAGAAGTAACGTAGCTTGTTCACATTGACCTTCGGGGTCTAATGAAAGATACAAGCTAATGGGAGCTTTTGAGTGGTGACATTTTGTCTGATAACTACTCGAAACACGATTTAGTTTATCGAAAGAATACGAGGAGGAGTCTCTGATTTTAGCAGAGAATAGAGTATTCCATGCTCAGAAATAGGCTATGGCATAGTCTTGGGGTGATGCTCGGCACGCCTCTCTGAGTGGAATGTTTCTCACTGAGAAAGAAACCATAGACTTGCCTATCTAGTTATTGATGTGCTACAATACACTGCTGAACTCGATTAAGATAATTGGTTGCAGAATAACGGTTAACATTATAATGTAACCCGAGAAGTCTATCTAGAAGATGCTAGTGAATTTATGGATAAGGAGTGAATTCGGTTCACACAACTTCCGTAAATGTAGGCATTTAGCATTCAATGCTTGAAGGTAGGATGAGAGATTTTGCGCATATGTTCAGATTGTAACTGTTCGTGAAATATCTTAATGTGACAAGTGAAGGTTGGTTATAAGATTCTTGAGATCAGAAAGTGGCAGTTGAACTGTCACAAAGCTTCTGATAGGATATATAAGTAACAGCCTTAAACCTTGGATTACAGTTACCCAAAGGTAGTTACTATCTGATTTAATCAGACCACGTCCAACATCGGTTGTTGGTGATTACACTGATAAATACTACTAGATCAGAATGTCAATCCACCCAAAATGCAGTGGGAGTATGGTTTAACCGTTGACCCATTATGGTTTTGTGGACTTCTGATCTCTTTGGGGTGATTGATAACCTATGGCTCTTAGTGGGCTGTATAGGATTCTGATCATAGAGGTTGGTTTGAAAGCCTTAACCCTGTGAATGAAGTTTAGGTACTCCAGTTCTGTTCAGCCTCTTGTAGAACCGCGCCCAGTGGGAGCAATTGGATCAACACGGAAATGAGTCGAATGAATAGGAAAGTTTAAACTTTCAGCGCAAAGCTGAGTGGTATAGGGGTGATTCCCTGACAAGTAGAGAGTTAACCAGACCTTGAACTCTCTCACCACTCAGTCTTGCTAGATTCCGTTAGAAAGCAGAAAATAGGGGTGATTCCCTAAGACTTTCTTGCCGAAAAAATAGAGTCTGGATTCATTCGGAACAGAAGGGTCTTAGTTAGAACAAATGGCTGGTTGACTGCCGGGACTTATGTCTTTTGTGGATGTAAGAGAACCTCTCGGTCATTAAAAGCCGCATGTTTTAAAATATGTGGACTTGACCAGAATATTGATAAGTCTTTTGTAGACTTGGTATCAATATTGGTAAAATAGTAGTATTAGTGTTCGCGAAATGTAACACTGAAACAGTTGGAAACATCATGAGTGTGTTATCTGAAGTCAGAAACTGACACGCCAAGATTCTCTAGATGAGAGAATGGACTATATTCTAAGAATTTAATTCGGTCAAATTCACAGGAATGAGTCATTGGCTATCCCATCCATCTTATTGAATAAAATGATCATTCATATACGTATGCAACATTCATCGAGAGTAGTCCTACCCTACCTCTCAGGAATGATTCTCTAAATCTTCGGAAAAAGAGAAAATAGGATAGAGTTTCTCTTGGATAACGGCAAGTCAAGTTATCACAAGTCAATAGTAGTCGAATCTCGGATTCGAGCATTGAATAAGCGATTTTAGTCGTCCTCAAGTATCTTTGAAGAATGAGGAATAATGTGTTACGTATTCGGTGCAAACTTGAATATGGTTGACTACTGCGATTCGACTTATAGTTAGATTAAGGATGATCGTTAGGGCGATCTCGGGCTCGATGTTTACTCATTGTGATAGAGCTATAGTGCGGAGAAATCTAGAACCGCCAATTCGATTTTAGTTAATCGGATACGTAGCGACTTCGGGAGGCGGCTAGAGTGGTGATATGGCTTAGGAATTTCCTTTACGATGCGGGAGGAATTCCAGGTCTAGTGAGCCGATATCACTTCATTGTGAAAGCATGAAGAGAAAGCTTAGAAGGATCTTCTCCGATCCTTTAGAGGTCAAAATCATATTGAGAGAGAGTACCTTTGATTAGATGGACCGGCGACGTTTGATCCTAAAGATCGTATCAAGCCGACAACCAAACTAATCAGTGTAGCAAGTCGAGTACTTGGAGGGTACAAACAATGAGGATATATCTCATCCTTTTAGAGCAAGTGAGAGAGTGTTGTGAATAAGATGAGAAAGGGTGTGCTCTAAAAACAATCATTGCTTGTCATTTTAGTGCAAGTGGGAGATTGTTAGGTGTGGTGCCGAAAGACAATTTGTGTAATTGTTTTGGTGATAGAATATATCTCACCTTATTACTTGCTTTGTGCTTGTTAGTAATACATACGCAAACCCTAAGTATATAAGTATGTAACCGCTTAAATCGATTGTATGGCATGCACGTGAGGATTGAGTTAGTGGTAATATACTTAAATCTGTTGAGTCCGTGGTGAACTTAATCGAGTTTAGGGTCTCTTGATTAAAACACCAATAATGCGCCTGAACACCTTAGGGTGTGATAGTCTTATCGGACTATCGGTAGAGGATACTATGTGGGGCATTTATATATGATGGCATTCATATAGAATTTGGACCAATTTTATCTGAATTTCTCGATATAATTCCGTAATCGAGGAATCTTATTAAATCATTAGATGATCATATATGGATCAACCTTAATCTGAGGTGATCACGAGTGTCTTTGCTTGTCTCGGGGTAGTGTTTGATGTGTTAATTCACGGTTCACTTAAATATGTGTTCCAAGCCACTTCTCATTGGCACTATCTCACGATGAGTGAGTAGTTACGATTTTCCACGGACATGGAATCCATTTCTTCTGGGAAGTAGAGAGCGATCCACTTGTTTTTAACCCTAAGAAAGTGATCGATCGGCCGAGTTCATATTAGACTAATTGATCACTAGTCAGATATGTGAACTAATTGATCATCAGGGGGGTTAATGGTAAATAAGGATAAGATATTCTGAGCACGGAGACTTCTACTCAAAATGGACAGTCTATGGAGGGTTAATCCGTATGTAGTGATTATATCAATGGATGCTTATTCACTCTATGGGTTGAGTATAAGTATACATCAATAATCGGTAGAGTTCAGTTTCGGGTTTATGGTGGCGTAATCCCGGAATTAATAATTAATGTACTTATTTTGTTCAATGAATAATTAATTATTGGAGCTACTGGTTATAGCTCCATGGTCCTCAATGTGGCTTCTATAATTCGGGCTGATATTCTTGTTATTTGGGCCTCAGTGATAATTAATTGGCTGGGCTAATTAATTGATATGCATGGATATTATTTAGTTGGGCTAAATAATATAATACACATAAAAGACATTTTATGTGGGCTAGGTGGCGCCAATTAGGTCTTCATTTAGCACAAGAATTAATTTTCTTGTGTTATGGAAAATAAAAGATATTCTTGTTATATGATTGGTTGGATGACTTGTTATTTGATTTCCTATTGGTCAATACATGTCACAATTAGTCATTAAGGAAAATATCCTTTTATTTTGTTTAATTATTTATTTATTTAATTAATTAATACTTGGAGACCAAGGATTTACTCTCCTATAAAAGGAGAGTTATTCCAAGTGTATTGGCAATGCAAAAAATTTGACCACACCACATAAAAAGAGAGATAAATTGTATTTTCTTGTCTAGGGTATTTAGAAGAAGAAAAACTCCAAGTTTTTCTTAGTGTTGCATATCAAGGAGGTTCTTTTATCAAGAAGGGTGTCCACCAACCACCGTTTGGAGAACACATTGGAAGATCAAGGCTTCTCTTCCCACTATTGGTAATATAATCTTAACCCCCTTGTAGTAGTTAAATCCTTTATTTATGTATTGTGATATATAAATCGTGATCCATCCGCTGCGCGTAGATCTAACTCGTTTAGATCTGAGCACCTACATCCTTCAGACGGACACCCTGAACTGGCAGGCTGGAACTACCTTCAGCTTTCCCCTGATGTGTGTCCCACTACAGTTGGTGAACGCTTGCTGAACGATATTGCCGATGCTAACGTTCTTCTTGACTTTGAGCACTGGCCTACCGAACTGATAGAGGCTGCTTGCTTATCTGATGCTGGTCCTGAGCCCTATCTGAGGCTTTCTCGGGAAGAGTATAATCCTCGTAGGGTTTTTCTTTTTCTTGTGATTTCCTTTTACCTTATGCACTTGTGTGATTTTACCCTTTCTTTTGGATTTGCTCTGACACTTTCCATGTTCTTTCAGTGGCTGATGTTGCTGACATCTTTGATCAGGCGTTTGGGGAAGAAGAAGATGTGCCTGTGCACGATGGGCCACAGCAGAACTTAGAGGCCCGAAGGGGTGAAGCTGAGCCAGAGCCTGAACTGGCTAATCCAGAGGTCAATCCTGAAGTTCCCCTTACCGAGGATTTTCAATAGGGAGGCCTAGCCTCCGGCAAACGGCAGGCCGAACAGAGGGATGATAGCCTGATCATCCTAGATGTCTCTGACGCTGGCGAACAGGCTCAACAGCGCTCTCGATCTGGGTGAAAGAGGCCCAGATCTGGTCAGGAGGCTTTCGAGGGGACATCGAGCTCTTCGGCCGAGTTCTTAGCTGAATTGCCAGATAAGGATCTGGCATCCATTGTAAGTTTTGTATCTTTCCATTTTCTGTTCTCTATATTTGAACCACACTGACCCTGTTCATCTTACCTTTGTTGTTTCCAGGTTGTTAAGGCTGGGAAGGAAATTCTTCATCGTCTCAACGATTTCTCCATCCAAAAGGCTTCCTTAGAAAAGCGGATTGTTGATTTGTCCGCCAGCCGCTACAAACACAAGGATGAGTCCTTGTCAAAAGATGCCCAGATCGCTGATCTGGAGAAGGTCATGCATGCTCGACAAGTGATCCCAAATGAGCCGTGAATCTATTGCCCTTTGCTCGAGAGGAGAGTCTTGGCCAAGCTCGGGCTGATCATGAGGGGCTAGAAGCTGCTATGCCCGGGCGGATCGCTCAGGCTATTCATGAGTATAAAAGCTCACCTCACTTCACCGGAGCTCTGAAGGCCTTGCTTGGCTCAAACCTAAGCCATGGGTACACTCTAGGTGTTAATCAGGCTAAAGAATAGTGCCATCAGCTTGTTATTTCTGATCTTCGGCATGAGAGGCTCTGCAAGCCTGGTGGCAATAAAATTTATGTCGAGGCTAGGCTTAGAAATTCAAAATTTGGCGAGGACTTGGCTGAAAAATATGGTCGCGAGACCTGCTTTGCCCATCGAGACCAAAGCCTTCTTGGCTCGGCGTTACGGCACTCCCACAGATCAGCAACAAGATTCTGCTACCAATCCTTAAAATTATGCTTTTGCTATTTCGTACAAACTTTGTTAAAAATCTTCTGTAATAATTTTCAATTTTGCACGATAACTTTTTTGTTTCCCAGCTATTTGTGCTTATTTCAGCACTAGTTCTGTAATTAAACTCTTCTTTTTCTGGCGTTCAGCCGTTCATTGCTTTGGGTTTTTTCTTTTTGCTTTTATTTTGATAATATCTTGGGGGAGTCCATTACCCCCCTAAAGAACATCATTTAAAAAGTTTCACTCTGAATGATGATCTTTAGTTGCCCGAGTCGTGAATGCGATTTGGCGCTTGATCGTCATCCAGCAGGACTTGTTCAAGTGTTAATTTTATTTTTAAGTGATCGTCTGCATCTGCGAGACTAGGAAAGTTTGTTTCCAACTTTCTAAGTATCATCCGCGCCGATCGTGCATCATGAAGATGTATAGTTTGCCGCCAGCAAACTTTTTCTGAATCCGACCTACGGTTCGGTTCTTCGAGAAGTCCGACTGCGGATCGATTCGTTGGAGTGCATCTGCCAGACTTATTTTAGTTTGTCATTTGAAAAATTTTTGAGACCGACCTGCGGTTCGATTCTTCTCTTGAGTCCGACACATGGATCGATTCATTGGGTTTGTCTGTAGACTTATTTTAGTTTGTCATTTGCAAACTTTTTCGAACCGACCGGCGGTTCGATTCTTCTCGAGTCCGACTGCGGCTCGATTCGTTAGATACATCCTGCCAGACTAATTTTAGTTTGTCCTTTGCAAACTTTTTCTGAGACCGACCTGCGGTTCAGTTCTTCTACTGAGTCCGACTTGCGGATCGATTCGTTAGATACATCTGCCAGACTTATTTTAGTTTGTCCTTTGCAAACTTTTTTTGAGACCGACTTGCAGCTCAGTTATGATCAATCAAATACAATAAACAATGCACATGTGCAACAAAAAACATTTATTTAATATTTGATGCTTGAATACACCTTATTGAGAAATCAAAATCAACAATGCATAAAATAGTCTGGAACCTGTCCTAGACATAGAACTTCCTTAAGTTAGAGGCATTCCAGCTGCGTGGTACAGTTCTGCCACTTGCATCAGCTAGTTGATAGGCTCAATTCCCATGTACCTTGACCACTTTGTACAGACCTTCCCAGTTCGGATCAAGTTTCCCCTGAGGCATTTGTTTGCTAACCTCATTCTTTCTGAGCACTAAATCTCCTTCTCTGAAGTATGAGTGTTTAACTCGGGACTTATAGTTTTGAGAGATTCGCTACTTATATTTTGCCATTCTTATGAAGGCCACATTCCGAGCTTCTTCCAGGTCATCTTTGGAGTGTCTGAGCTCGGTTAACTGCTGATCTTCTGAGTAGAGCGTTGTTCGTGGCGATGATAGGCCGATTTCGGCCGGGACCACTGATTCGCAACCATATGCTAGGCTGAAGGGGGTCTCTCCAGTGGCCGAGTTGGGTGTTGTTCTGTACGCCCATAAGATGTTAGGCAAGTGCTCGGTCCAACGTTCTTTTTCTTCCTCTAGACGCTTTTTCTACCCTACCTTGATCTGCCTGTTGGTCTGTTCGACTTGCCCATTAGCTTGGGGGTAACACACTGAGGTGAAGTGCTGGGTGATGTGCAATTCGGCACACCATTCTCTGACAATTCTATCTTCAAATTGAGTCCCATTGTCTGAAACTAAAGTTTTCAGTATTCCATACCTACAGACTATGTTCTTCCATAGGAATTTATGTATCTACCTCCCTGTTATTGTAGCTAGCGGTTCGGCTTCAACCCATTTGGTGAAATAGTCCACTGCTACGATCAGGAATCGGACATTGCCTGGGGCTCTCGGAAGCGGCCCCACTAGATCCACCCCTCACTGGTCGAATGGCCAAGGGGATACCACTAGGATCATGTTTTGGGATGGCTGATGTGTCAGGTTATCATGCACCTGGCATGATTTGCACTTTCCTACCAATTCCTTGGCATCTTCCAACATTGTTGGCCAATAGTAACCGAATAGCCTGCATTTCCTTGCTAAGGTCCGAGCTCTAGGATGGTTTCCAAAAATGCCAAAGTGTATTTCTCTGAGAAGATAGTTCCCTTCTTCACTTGTTACGCATCTAAGCCAAGGAGCAATATACGATCTGTGATAAAGCACTTCTTGAACAGTGAGTATCTAATCGCTAAGAGCTTCGTTTTCTGGCACGAATCTTGTCTGGGCGGGGCGTTATCTCTAAGATACAACACAATTGGATCCATCCACGTACTAGATTGCCTGATCGGCTGGACATCCTGCTGCTCATAGCTTCTCTCCTTCAATAGCTCCACCAGTACTTTCTTTTCCAACAGAAAGTTTGAGGCCAATTTTGACATGGCATCTGCCATTCTATTCTCAGTTTGAGGTATTTGGTCAACCTGGACTTGTCGAAACTTTTCCAGGAGAGTTCTAGTTAATGCTAAGTACTTCTTCATATGTTCCTCTTTATCCTCGTACTCGCCGTTTATATGATTTACCACGAGCTGTGAATCGCTATACACCTGCAGGTTGTCTGCCCCGAGCTTGTTCGCCAATTTAAGTCCAGTGATCAAAGCTTCGTATTCAACTTCATTGTTGGTAGCTTTGAAATCAAATCTTAGTGCATAGGAAAAATCCTTGCCTTTTGGACTGACGAGTAAGAGACCTGCCCCTGCTCAATCCTTACTTGATGCACCATCAACGTACAAGTTCCATTGATGTACCTCTGGTTTCTGCTGATCGTCTTCTAGGCGAACAGACATTCCTTCAGCCAAGAAATCTGCTAAGGCCTGTGCTTTGATGGCCGTTCGTGGTCAAAAATCGATGTCGTATTCTGCCAGTTCGACAACCCATTTCACTAACCTTCCTGAGGTTTCTGGTCATCCCAATATTTGCCGTAGTGGCTGATCGGTGATCACGGTAACAGGATGGGCCTGGAAGTAAGGTCTCAACTTCCTTGAAGCATGCACTAATGCCAATGCTAATTTTTCCGTGTTTGTATATCTGACCTCTGGTCCATGGAGCGCTTTACTTACAAAGAAAACTGGTATATGTTGCCTACTTTGTTCTTTAACCAGCACTGCGCTCAGCGCTTCCTCACAAAATGCCAAGTAGATGAACAGCGGTTCTCCTACCTGAGGAGCTGTCAAGGTGGGCAGCTCGGCAAGGTACACCTTCAGTTCATCGAGCGCCCTCTGACTCTGATCATCCCAATGAAAAGGACTGGCCCTTCTCAAGATTTTGAAGAAAGGTAAAGCACGCTGTGCTGATCTCGATAAAAATATGTTCAAAGCCGCTATTCGTCCTGTCAAATGTTGTAACTCTTTTATATTTTTGTGGTGGAGACATGGTCTTTAACGCACCGATCTTATCGGGGTTTGCTCGGATTCCGTCTCTGGATATCATGTATCCTAGGAATTTCCCCGATCTGACCCCAAATGTACACTTATTTTGGTTGAGCTTCATCTGAGTTTTCCTTAAAATTCCAAAGACTTCTCTGACATCGTTCAAATATTGGTCAAGAGACCTGCTCTTGATCAGGAGGTCATCCACGTACACCTCCATACATCTCCCTATCTGATCCACAAAAATTGTGTTAACAGCCCTCTGATATGTTGCTCACGCATTCTTTAGTCCAAAAGGCATAGTGATGTAGCAGTACGTCCCAAATTCTGTTACGAAAGCGGTCTTTTCTGCATCTTTCGGATCCATCACGATCTGGTGGTAACCCCTCTACGCATCTAAGAACGCGAATACTTCATATCCTACCGTTGAGTCCACTAGCCGATCAATCTTGGGCAAAGAATAACAGTCCTTCAGACATGCCTTGTTTAGATCCGTGAAATCTACACACATCCTCCAGCTCCCATCCGGCTTCTTGACCAGCACAGGATTTTCTAACCAGCCAGGGTATATTACCTCTTTAACTATGTTGGCCTGTACGAGCTTGTTTACTTCCTGCCTAATTGCCTTAATGCGCTCGGGGGCAAAATGTCTTTTCTTTTGCCGAACAGGCTTCCTGCTCGGATCTATGTTCAATCTATGAACTGCGAGGTCGGGAGACAGTCCTGGCATATCTTCTGCTCTCCAAGCGAATATGTCTCTGAATTCTCTCAAGATGCTCACCAAAGACTCTTTGTGCGGAGGGGGAATCCATGTCCCAATGCTAACTGTTGAATCTTCCTGTTCGTCCCATAGACGAACAGCTTGTGTCTGGTCCTCAGATGACCGGCTCTCTTCGTCTTCAGGAAGTAATTCTTCAATACTGACCTGTTGGACCATCACTTTCCCATTGATTGTCGCGGTGTAACAGCTTCTAGCTATTTCCACATCTCTTCTGATCTCTATCGAACCTTCACCCGTTGGAATTTTTATGCTGACATGAGCTGGTGAGATCACAGCCCGGAGATCGATAAGGGCTGGTCTTCCTATAGTCACATTGTAAGCCGATGGTGCCTTCACCACCACGAAATCCACCATTAGGGTCCTGCCCCTAGTTCCTTCTCCAAAAGCAGTGAGGAGTTTGATCATCCCCAACAGATGAACCGGAGGTCCTGCAAAGCCGAACAAATGAGCTGAAACAGGAGTTAGGTCGGCATCCTTCAATTTCATCGCTCTGAAGACGTTATAGTAAAGGACATTCACAACACTGCCAGTGTCTACACATATCCTCTTTGTTCGATTCTTGCTAATCAATGCTTCTATTAATAATCCTTCGTTGTTGACCACCAAGGGTAGTGAAACTTTTGGACCATACACTACTTCTCCTGACATCCTTTGCCTTTTGTTCATAAAGGTAGGGGCAGTAGACCTGCTACTGTTTTCCTCTTCAGATATTCATGATCTGTTCGGGCCCTATAAGATCGTGTTGATCGTGTTTACCGGGTTGTTATCTGTGTGACCCTCGGGATCTGGAGAATGGTCCCTTCTCCTCCGATATTCTTCTCTTTGGTCCCTATCATTGTTATTCTGGCTCTTAAATTCACGTCGCCCTCGTGGTTCGGCCTGATGAGACCGATCTACGACCTCATCCGGCTTTCCTTCTATTACTGCCGCATCGATATCTCAGATTAAATCTTTGCACAGATCCGAGTCATGCCCAACATCTTAGTGATACTTACAATATTTGTTGGGGTTTCTCCTTTCTCTTGGTCCTCTCATTGGGGGTGGAGTCCTAGCTATGCCCTTACTTTGCATGATCGTGAGGACTTGTTCGCGAGACCTGCTCAATGGAATGAAATCTCTATCCTGCAGAGCTCCCTTCTTCCCTAGCCGATCAGATATGGGCGCAGTTACTCAACCCCACACTGACATTCTTTTCTTATCCGATCTATCTTCAGGCTTACTCTTCTTGTTTTCACCTTTTTCCATCTCTCTTTTGAGTCTATTTGCTTCTTCCCCTGGCAATGCTTGTATGCAACATCTAGACATTCCTTCATCGTATGAGGGAGCTTATTGTTAAGCTTTTCATGTAGCCGTCCCTCTCGCAGACCTTCTATGAAAGAGGCGACCAGCAATCGATCGTCTGCGTTCTGGACCTGTGCGGATTCTTCACTAAAACGCTTTATGAAGTTTAGTACGGACTCATCATGTTTTTGTTTCAACGTCAACAAGTGAGTTTGATTTCTTTGGAACGGACGAGCTGCAATAAAAGCATGGACGAACTTCCGGGTTAAGGTCCCAAAGTCGGAGATCGACCTGGGAGGAATCTTGTTGAACCACTCCCTAGCCCTTCCTGTTAGGAGTGCGGGGAAGGCCTTACAGTTTATCTCGTCTGAGGCGTTTTATAGGTTCATATGTGAGATATACTGATTCATACGATCATAAGGATCCTTGGATCCATCATAGGCATTGATCTCAGGGATCTTGAACCCCGCTGGTCATGGATAATTATCGATGTGCGCAGTGAAAGGTGACACACAGAGCAGCTCGTCTGATCTTCTGCCGAGCAGGGTGTCTAACTCGGCCTTGGCAGTATTATTAGGTTGACGTGTATGCTCGTACTCTATGTGGGCACTCGACTCTACGATCTCTGGCTGTTTTGGAGCCTGTTGCTGGAGATCTGTCTCTGGAATCTCTGGGGGATCCCTTCCCTTAAGTGTTTCATCCAAAATTGCCTTAATAGTGGCGTTGTCCAGATTCTTCAAGGAATCAACCAATGCCTGATTGGCTGGGTCCTGAAGGACGGGGTTAGGCAGATCCTCCGCAGCATTTGCCTTCTTCTGGACTTCTCCTTGGGTGGTTGAAGTTGTTCCACCCTGTTGGGCTGGATCCTTTGGAGTTGCAGTCCTTTTTCGCATGTTCTTTGGTGGTGCCATGATTGTTTGCAGGGGTTCCGGTTGTTTCGATCGATTATCAGTAGAAAGCCCTCCTTCTAGCGCCAATTGACGATGCTGGAAACCGTCTATTAATTAATACAGGTCAATCTCCTATGTGATAATGATCCAAAACCCTAGAAACCCTAATTTATGCAAAAGTGGGGCGTGTTGTTTTATTTGTTTAGACTGAGCTCTCAAGTTATTTCTGAGAGTTGCCTACGTATCCAATAGTTGAATTGGAATCAAGTCTCTCGTAGTTCCTTAGGGTTGTTTATATAGGTGGCATCTCGCCCCTATTACTTATTGTGCAAGTATTATTATAATTATTATTCCCTAAGGATATATACGAATAAATCCCTATTATTTAGAGATAATTATTGACATATTAAATGCCAAGATTGGAGTCATCATGACTTAGGATTCTTTCCTTATGTATCCCTGATTACCCCTCACGTAGAATAACAGCAGGGCTTTACAGAGCGCCCTGCGCTCAACTCCCCACAGCCAATATGGACGAACTGGGCAGCTCGTCTTCGCCAGACCTTAGCCGTCCTGCGGTGGCTAGAGGAGGAGCTTATACCGATCTCCCACCTGAAGTAGACGATCTGCCCTCTGTTCGGCTCTTGGGCCCTTGGCCCTTAGAACCCTAATTTTAAGGATTGATCATTTATTAGCATCCCTAGAGGTGACACGTAGCGTAACTCGGGTCGGGTATCATCAGTTTGATATATCCTTATTAATATATATTTTGTTTTACGAAGAAAGAACTCCTAGATATATGTTTGACTATGTCATCAACATATAAAACTGGTGCTTTTAGTGGTATAAAGAAGAGGCCATAAACGAGGCCATTTCTTGAAGTTGTGGATTTGTCCATTTTTTGTTTAGTGGTGTAAGTGGGCTGAACTCCTGGTTTACTATCTTGAGCATTTAATACATCCTATTGCTGTGAGGCGCGCAGTTGCTATTCACAAATTTATTACGTTGTTAATAAACGGCCTACATCAGAGTTCATTTCGGATAAGCCTCGTTATATTTTATCGAGAGTTTATAGCATCGTTGAAATCTACGTAACATGTAGATAATGACGAGTCTTTAAATCACTTGATCTGGACATCAGGTGAATGAGAAATTAATACTCGAAGTAGAAGGTTAACCCATGATGGTTCCGGCCCATTGGCCCACTTTCACAATTTGGAGATCCAGCTTATGACCTTTTCTTAAAGTGCATTTCATGGGTGGAAGTTTCCAATTGCTGCCGACAACGTGGGAAATGTGATAATGGAAGCCATAGTGGGTTGTTTTGATGGGAAGTGAGTACTTGGAGTTTAAGTTTGGCTCTCTTATAAATTCTCCAATTGACTGAAAATTTAACACACAGAAGTTTGAATGCATTACATACAAAATAGCATTTCACTTGGCACTAGTTTTGCATTGTTGAAGAGAAAATCGGAACACCGTAGAGTTCAACGCTGTTCAACGTTCGAAGTGCCACCATATTGAACAGGTAAACCGTTGTATCTTGGGAGATAATTGCTAGCACCGTGGGCACTATACCGGAGCAAATTGTCTTAAGGATAGAGTGTTCGCACTCGCCTCGGTTGAGTATTTATTATTTCGCTTTTGTTTTTAGCTCTGTTGTAATTGCAGTATAGTAGAATGACATGTAGAAATTGTTGTGTTGGCTCTATTGCTTGCAATGAATGTGCATTCCCTTTTTCCTTTTCTTTTTTTTTTTAATTAAAACCATCAAGATGCTGAAGATTAATTTCAAGCAAAATAGCTCAAACTCAATCGTTACGGCGCGGTGATATACCTGGGGCTGATGATAAGGGCCTGAAACAAAAGATACATATTCCTTGGATATGTAGGTGCACAAGTCAGACATTCCTGATGTACATTAAAATGTGATCATTGACTTAAGGAATGTTGTATTTATTGAGGAGATATTTCCTTGTTAAGGCAACATAAAAAAAGGTTCAAGTTCAATCCATAGCCCATGACCGGATGTTAAGGGATTTGATGTTTACAATGAACCTCGGAATACAGTATACAAAATATCCAGTAGTATTGGAAGGATACTGTCATGCAAAATGAATATCTCACTGTAAAGACTCAAAATCCATTAATGGGTATGTATTCACTATTGGTGGTGGTGCAGTGTCCTGGAAATCCTCAAAGCAAACATGCATATCTCAATTCACAATGGAATATGAGTTTATTCCATTGGATAAAGCTGGAGAAGAAGCAGAGTGGCTTCGGAATTTCTTAGAGGATATTCCGTGTTGACCAAAGCCAATTTCTAATATCAGCACACACTGTGATATTATGACGGCTATAGGACGCGCATAAATTTGCATGTTAAATGGTAAGTTACAATTCATACATCGTAGACACACTACCATTGAACAATTGATCTCTAATGGTTTGATTTCCTCGATTGTATAAAGTCGATGGAGAATCTTGCGGATCCGCTTATAAAAAAGGTTTAGCTAGAGATCGGGAGTCAATTTTTGACAAACGGGATGGGACTTAAGCCTATTATGCATGTTCCCTTATAATGGCAACCCAACCATAGTGACTGGAGATCCCAAGATCATGGTTCAAAAGGGACAACTAAGTTATGATGGACAGTTAGCACTTACCCATTCTGTTAAAACCAAAAGTGCCTTCTGTGATTTTGTTAGGTTAAGCATTAAGCTTTTAATGATTCCTATATCTTGGTTAGCCAGGTGGGGTATTACAGAGTACTCTTTATAGGAGGTCACCTATGTAAGTGGAAGTGGGGACGCTTCTGTGAGAATTTGAGGGCTGAATTCTCTAACACACTTTCTAAAACCAAGGTGTTCCAGGGCCAAAATGGACACAACCATGAGAACTTCTAGAAGGCCAGGGGGTCTATTGTGTTGATATCATTGTCTAGGCATGCACCAAAGCCTGAGCAGTTCAAGACCTAGTTCACTGCTTAGCCGAGTATGTACGATGGTATTCTACTAGGGAAGGTTCAAGGCAGCAAACCACCTCGCCTGATGCAATAGACTCCGTTTGATATCTCTTCAAAGTCTGCATTGCACTTGCATTAATTTTCATTCATGTGGGGGATTGTTGGATAAATTTGAATAAAAAATTAATAATGAAGGGAAAATCCGAATGGACATGTGATAAATGAGTTGCATCGGTTCGGTGAAAAGTTGCAACCAAATTTGGGTTGCACCTGTTCGGTTGAATCATTTTGAAAGGATCCAACCGATAGTGAATAGTCTCCATTTCTTCCTATAAAATCCCTGCATTACTGAATGAAAATTTAGACTTTTTTTTGCACATACTACATACCAAAATTCTGCACAAATAAAAAGCCAATTTTCTGCATAAACGCTTGTGCATAGTCAGAGATATTCAAGGCCGAATCAGTTCGTCGCTTGTTCACATCTAAGTGCAAGACTAGAACAGGGAGACTGTTATATCTTGGGAGACGATTGCCATTACCGTGTGCACATAATCGGGGCAAAAACGTCTTAAGGACAGAGTGCTACACTCGCCTCAGTCAATAAGTTTTCTGTCATATTTTCTGTTTTCGTTTTTGTTTGAATTTCGTGTTAAACAGCATGCTAGATTGATATTTTCCCAACAAGCGCTTGATCTTAACACAAATTTCTTTCTAATTGCTTGAGAATGAAGAGGAAAATGGCTATAACTTATTTATATGATAGATGTAACTCTCATTCTGAAAGCCTTGATCACATTTTCAGAGCTTGTGATTCTGCTAAGGATATTTGGAATTCTTCTCCCATTCTGAAGTCATTTCTAAATGATGAATATGTTTTACTGGATTGGATGATTGAATGTTCCACTAACCTTGCTGTTATAAATAAAATATAGAGAATTAGGTAGAATGACATCTTTTGGAATAAAAAAAATATAGAAAATTAGGTAGAATGACATTTTTTGAAATATTTTTAAGTAAATGACAACCTAATATTTTTCATAAGGTGAATGACAACTTCCATTTTTTTATAGCCTAAGGACAAAAAGTAATCAATAGGCAGTTCGGTTTGGAAAAGAAGCGAAAACTCTCATCTTCTCTAGAATTCTCTCCACTCCCGAACCCCCTTTTTTTCTATTACCTTTTCTTTTGTTTGTTCTGTTTTATTTGTTGTATATTTTCTACGGCTGCTGTATCTCTCTCTCTGCCGTGTTTCACCGCCTCCGGTGGTTGCTGATAAACGATTTGGGGGAGTTTCGCGGTGTCTATCTTGGTTCTTCATCTGCTTTGCCATGGTGCTTGTCTTCCGGCCGTTTGTTCGACGGCGCTTGGTGGCTTTGTCTTTTGCCGGAGCTTGCTGTGGCGCCTCTTCCCTTTGCGGTTGTGGTCAAGTTTTATTTCTTTCCATGGCGTTGGTGGGTGGCTTCCAATGCTTAGTGGTGGCCGGCGGTGGTTTTTTTTGATGCAGTTGCTGTTTTTTTGTATGTGTCTAGTTTTTGTGGGTTTTCGGGTCAGATGGTACTGTAATCAAGAGGCGGAGCGTTGATGATTGGTGGTAGCGTGGTGGTGTCCGGCGGCGTTTGACACCACTAAGGCTTCGGGCTCTTAGTCGGCGACTACGGTAGTTGCGATTTGGGCGGAGGTGCTAGCTTTTCTTTCGGGCTTCATTCTTTCCTTGGTCGTGGCGGTCATTGGTGTCGGTTACTAGCTACTGTTAAATTGGTCCTGGTTGATTATAGTTCTTTTCTGGCTTTGTAACCTTTGTATATGTTTTTCTTCTGTATTGTATGTTGTCAATTGATAGATAGACCCGGGGGTTTAGTGTTCTGTCGGCCAGTTTTTCGGAAATTTTTTCCGGAGATTTATTTCTCTTTGGCTCAGCACTCTCTGGCTTTTCTATCTATTAGTTGATGTTGTAATTGTACTTTAGTCTGGTTTGTTTCATTTTGTAGTAGGTGTGTGTGTGTTTGCAGTCCGATCTAGGGTCGAGTGGCCTAGGACTGGGTTGCCAGTACCGGTTTTCATCGGTTTTGTAAGTACCCGGGTTGCTCCCGGGTTTTATTAATAAACTTTCGTACTTTGGGGGAAAAAAAAAAAAGAAAAAAAGGCCTAAGGACAAAGCAAAAAAAAAAAAAAAAAAAAAAAAAAAAAAAAGAATACGCACACAGAGCAGTTCGCCTGCTTCAACATTTTTTTTCTCTTTCTTGTTCCGTTTTTAAACAATCATATCTTTTGATCTATTTCTCTAAACGTGATGAAACACATTCACTGAATTTTTTATTTTTTTCATTCTCTTCGTTTTGAGACTTGGTTCGATATAATTACATCGTTTTCCTGAGATTCACGTGAATCCCGAAAAATAATGAATATCGACAGTGAATTTCGAATAATAGTGAATTTCGACAGAAGATTTTCGAAAATTACGTCGGAATACGATTAATGTGGCCTCAAAATAAAGCGCATAAAAAATTAAAAAATTTGGTGAAAGAATTTTCAAATTTGAAGTTCTAGATTGAAAAATATAAGTGTTTAAAAAAGATGGATGAGAAAGAAAGTGTGTTGGTTTTTTTGTGTTGAAAAAAAGGCGCCTGAATAATACAAAATAAAAAATATTGTCCTTTATGCAAAAGTTTTGAAATGTTGTCCTTCTCCTTAATTGATGAAATGTTTTTGTGTTTCTCCCCTAATCCCTTTAACATAAGGACTATTCAAGTCCTAAGAACACTATCTTCCTTTTCTGCATTTGGAAGACATGGAAGGATAGAAACAAACAGGTTTTTTAGCATAAAAAGGCTAATCCTTTGGATTATATCAAATCTATTTTCTACTATGCTAATGAATTTTTGCAGTCTTGTTGTTCAAATTTCATCTGATTTTCTATTATTAAAATTAGTTAAACACACATATATATCGAAAAAATTCAATCTTTCTGTTTGTAAGGAAGCTGAATGGATATCGTGGTACACACCTCCTTCTGGATGGATCAAGTTGATTTACCGATGGAAGCTGCATCAATCATGATGATGATGGAGTAGGGCAAATTGCTATTGGAAGAGTCTTTAGAGACGAAGATGGTCGTTAGATTAGTGGCTTTATGCATGGGGGCTGTGGGAAGAAATACCATTTTCATAGCTGAGCTGATGGCGATTAGAGAAGCAATTTGGATATATCTTATATATATCTTATATATCTGTATATCTGGTTATTTTTTATTAAGTAAATTAGAAATTTTTGTTTTTTTCAAGAAGTTTGTACTAACCTCGACCCCCCTCTAATTTTTTGTACAGGTTCGGGGGGTCTTTTCGCTTTTGGATCTGGAACGAATAGGTTCAAGAGATAAGAAAATTAAGGATACCAACTAGAAAGACTAAACCAACCCATAATGATGTACCGGAAAATATAACATTTTGGTTACTCAACCAACCATGGAATCACTGGGCTTGTGGTTGAATCGGACTCCCTTGTTGCGGTCATGGCAGTTAACATTGGCAACAGAGATGAGAACTATTGAGCTATTATTGATGATATCCTTACTATATGTGAAGGATAACGGTTCCTGCATGGAATGTTAGGGTTACGTTTAAACCCAGAGAAGTGAACAGAGTTGCTGACCTTCTGGCTGTAAGTGGACAACAAAGTGGTCCTGGGGTGATGAGCATTGAATAACCACCGGAGGAAGCTTTAGCTATTTTAGTTCAAGACATGAGGGGGCTTCGCATCCCTAGACATCAGTTCTTCAAACCGCGTTTTGTATTATAATAATAATAATAATAATAATAATAATAGAAAAAGGCGACAAGGATATTTATTATTAAAATCCGTACTTCGAGTTAATGCCAAAAAAAAAAAAAAAAGAAAAAAAAGAAAAAAAAAAGTATATATGTCGTAATACATATATTTTTGGAAGAGTTTAAATTTTTTTCTGAGCAAAAGGAATATTGATGAATCCACCGCTCGTCTGATTGAAGAAGAAAACCTTGCAATAATATATATATATATATATTTCCTTTCGCCTTCGGCTACTAATTTTCGTCTTCTGATAATCTGCAATAGTAATTTTGTTGACAAATAAAAGTCATACAAAAACACATAACCCAAAAGTGATATTTTTCTTCAAGATATTCCCTTCATTCATTTTTATTGTTGTATTCGGTAAAAACACACGTATTAAGGAGATAAATCAATGTTTTGACTTTAATATCAAAATAACAATAACATCATTTAAATATAATTAACCAATGTTGTTTTCACTATCCTACCCCTTAATAAATAGATTTATATAAACATAATAAATATTACTCCTTCCGATCGTATTCAACAGTCGTAGTTGCCAAAAATAATAATTCATTTTTATCTGTCAGTTACATTTCCAAAGCATTATTTAAAGTATTTTTCAACATCTACATTTATTTATTAAGTGGTGGAAGATTGAAAACAACATTGCATTAATAATTATATTTAAGAGATGTTATTATCAATTTAATGTTAAGTCAAAACATTAAATACTCTTCTTAATATGTGTGTTTTATGCAACTTCGACAGTTAAGTAGGAACGGAGGGACGACTTTGGAAATGTAAATACGAAAAAATAAAAATGAATGTATATTTTTTGCTACCATGGTTAAAGTTGGAACGGAGGGACTAATAGATACTAGTACCTTTGTCTCAAAATATGTGTCCATTTGGATTTTTCACATGGTTTAAGAAAATTAGTTAAGTTGGTTATATAACATTAATTTTAGGCGGCTTCTATCGGCTCAACGAATTTACTATCGGCACTCTTTATTTTATTATTTTTCAGTTACTTCACTACACCACCAAATCACTAAAAGCACCACATCAATTAAATAACTTTTAAAAATAACACTTTTTAATCACCATTAAGTTTTAAAATAATAACTTACATCACCTACCTATCTTCTTTCTTCCTTCTTCTTTTCATTTGGACCAAACACAAAAGAAAAAGTTGGCCAGAGAACTTGAATCAAAACAAAAACATTTTATTAAACCCAAAACAAGCAAATAAATCAAGATAAACAGCTTCAAATCTAAAAACTAATGTTTAAAGGCGGTGGGTTTAATCTGAAAGAGTTCGCGGAGGAAAAAGATGGTGGTTTTCAAATTTTTTCCGTCGGAGAAGAAACCGTTTCTGCATTTGCGATAAAGATGACCGGTAACGTCACCTGTACTGACGTTGATGTGGTGCTAACAACTTCAAGACAAATGACGTTGTAAGCAATCTGAAAAACTCAGGCAATGTTGGAACGTCGATAGGCCTAACGTTGTAATAGCAAGACAATGTCAATAAGGCTGATGATTGCGTAACGTCGATCGCTCCGACATTGTTTATACATTTGGAACGTCAGTTTGGCTGACGTAAAAATTTGTTCCGAAATTGTTTACACATTTGTAACGTCGACGGTTCCGACGTTTATGTTTACATAAAACGTCTCTATTGCCGATGTTGCTAGTATGAGAAACGGGATGCTCAAAAACGCCGGAAAAACGCCGGAAACCCCTCTCTTTCATCGGAAAACGCACTAAAACATGATTTTTCTCCATAAATCATGCTTTTAAATGTTCTTGATGTTGTAATAGGGTAACCCATTGACCTATTTCAAGTATTGAAATAAAAATCAAGATTTTTGTTTATGAAGGTTTTGATTTGATGAAGAAAATGAAGGTGTGTATAAAATAGATGTATTTTGAGATGATGAAGGAGATGAATGTGTGTGATAAATATATGAATGGTGTGTATAAGAAGATGAAGAAAAGGGTTTGTGATTTTTTTTTCGGGTATGAAGAAATGAATTTGATGATGAAGATGAAGAAAGTTGTAGTATTTGGGTTAATGTTGATTATTTGGATGAAGATTAAATTTATGGATTGTTATGATGATGAAGAAGAAGGTTGTGTGTGGTGTTTATTAATGGAATTTTTGTTAAAGATGAAGATGTAGATGAAAGAAGGATGATGGTGAAGATGAAGATGGGTGTTTTGGATTAAGATTAAGAATTTTGGAAGATGTGGATTATTGGTTAATGTTAAGATTATATTATTAACGAAGGACTACAATGTTCTATTAATTTAATAAATGACTTGATTGTAATTTTACAATTGTGGTATATGAAGTAATTTTTTTTGGTGGTGCCTGAAGTAGAAAAATAATAAAAATATTCAATGTCGTGCTTAAAGAGATTTATAGGTGCCAAGAGTAATCGTGGTACCGTGAGCAGTTTCGTCATACCGATTGAAGCCGCCTAATTTTAATGTCAAAAGTCTAAACTAACAATTGACTATCATTAATGCAAATGCTTGTAAAATAGTAAAAGTGGATGAATACTATATACTAACCCGTCACAAAATATAAGTAATCCTAGAGGTTTTCAAATAGATTAAAAAAGAGGTTGAACGTTAATATCTAAAATGCCCATATCATTAATGTAATATTTGTTAAGTAGGGAAAATTGGTTGTATTCATAATAAATTAGGGGTAAGATAGAGAAAAGGGTAATAAAATGTTGCATTGGTAATAATGAATGATTTATATTTTAGGACACACCTAAAAATGTAGAATGACTTATATTTTAGGACAGATGTAGTAATAAAAATGTAATAAATGCTTTATTGGTTTTTTAAACATAGTTATATTATGAGACAAATCCAAAAGTCTAAATAGACTTACATTTTCGACTTAAATAGTAACTTGTAAACTAGAATTATGTAACGATATATTCAATTAATTACGTACCGACTAGAGCAGTAGTGCAAATCTGTCTCATTCTCGCAATAGCAAGTAATGGGGTCGGTTTCATCCCCGGTCGGAATGTCGTCACAATCATCGTTTTCCTTACAGCCAGGTTGATTAGCAGTAGCACATATATCTGAAAGCAACTTCATACGTGGAAAGGGTCGATTACGACTAAGACTACCGACCGACTTAATAGCATGTGTTTCAGCTGCAAGACAAGGTCCATTATATATTCATAAATGCTTATAATATTGCATTGTTTAGTGTGAAATTGAAAACAATGCATTAATCTTGTATTGAAATGTGAGAAAGACTTATATTTTGGGACACCAAAAAAAAGTTAAAATGACTTATATTGCGGGACGGAGGGAGTACGGAGTACTATTCATACCATATTTTTCTTTTTTTCATCTTCTTTATTCAGAGTCTCATTTGATATTTTTCTCAACGTCAGTTTCAATGTTATTTTCAGAAGAAAAAAAAAAATAGCGGAACAGAAAAACAATTGAACAGTGGATTTGAGGTCTATTGTGCTATAAAATATTATAGCAAACAGTGATTTGGGAGTAGCGAACTGCAAATTTATACTTATCATCAATTTGTTTTTTCACTTAATTTCTTGTCAATTACCCTTACTCCCTCAATATATTGTTTATCTTTTTTCAAATTTCACCGGAGCCACAAGCCCATGGTGGAGTATAAGGGCACAATGAAATATTGAGACATAGTAGACTCCTAATATTACTGAAACAAAAGGAATACAAAAATATTTTTGTTCCATGCAATAATCATAACGAGTAAATAAAGGAGCAACAAAGAAAAAGAGGAATGATAGAGTTACTCATTCAGATATACACAATTTTTTTTACCATCATCATCTCACTATTTGTTTTTCATTTGTAAAAAACTTTAAAAAATAAGTAAAACTTGACACAATCACAAACACAAGGTTATTTTGAATGTAAAAATGATATAGATTTGAGGGGGTAACTCTATAATTACTGTTAGGAATTAATATTTTATCCATGAAAATCTATGCTAGATTTGGTTTGGACACTTGGCATTTTGTTAGTGGACCAAGTGTGACTAGAATATAAGTCTGTTGGAGAATGTTCCTATATATGAACTGTGGTGTAACAACAATGCATGTATGAACAAATAATATTCTTCTATTAGCTATCTATCTTGGTAGCAGAGCCTAGTTGGCCGGAGATGGCAACCTTCGGTGCTCCCGCCACTGAAAGCTCCTCCACCAGAGCTCAGAGCATCGAAATCCCAGCCACCATACAACCTTCCACTCATGTGTTACTCTACAATGGAACTAATGTTACACCAACTTATGTCCCCTTCTCCCTTGCAAACTTTCCTTTCTTTCTGCCGGAGTAGCAACCGCCATTCCGGTGCTGAGCTCAACAAATGCTGCTATTCCACTACATGTTCTGAACTTTGGCCGTCCAGAGCCATCATATACAGGTTTTCGCTCATCTCTTCCTCCACCTCCACTTTTTGCCTCTGTTAGCCCATCATCTGCAACCTCCATTCTTGGACCACCATTCTCAGTCAACCTAAATCAGGTTTGCACTATCAAGTTGGATAGGAATAACTATCTTCTATAGTGTTACACAGTGCTCCCTATCATTCGTGGTCATCGACTGGAAGATCATCTTCTTCATTCAGCTACCTCCTCACAAGATCCATTCTCCAGATTCAACACTACAAATTCTTCACTAAATTTGGCTGCGGATGAATAGACAATCAAGGATAACCTGCTGATGGGATGGGTACTGAGCTCAATGACAGAGTCAATCCTGACAGAAGTAGTTGGGTGTTCTTTCACTTATGAAGTCTGGACAACTTTGGAAACTCTCTACAATAGCAGATTATAAGCACAAATGTTGGAGTATAAGGATGCTCTTGCTAAAGCATCAAAAGGAACAAAATCGATGTCTGATTATATTAACCAGAAGAAGTCCTACTCAGATAATCTCACAACATAGGGTACCCAATTACTAAATCTGAGCTCATTTTGGCCACTCTAGGAGGTTTAGATCGTGACTATGAATCTTCCATAGTCAACATTACATCTAGGGTTGAATCTCTTAGTTGGCAAGATGTCCAGTCTCAGATAATCACTCATGAAAGACTAATTACAAGACTGAATCTACCTTCTGAACATGGCTTTCTAGGACCCACTGCTAATCTGGCACAAGGAACTTTGCCCAGAAACTTTTCCACTTATAACACCAACACTGGAAGGTCCTCATCCGCTAGTTCTAATAGAGGAAGAGGAACTGGCAACTCTAGGAGTTGCAGGGGCAGATGAAGGGGAGGAAGAGGCTCAGGAGGTAAACCCGGTAATAAAATGGTATGTCAACTTTGTGGAAAAGGTGGCCATATAGTAACAGCCTGCTGGCATAGATTTGAAGAGGACTTTGTTCCTCTTAGTAATATCAACACCACTGCTCAACAGGCTTATGCTTTTGCTGCTACTGCAACACCTCAATCTGTGGGAGATACAGCTTGGTGTATGGATTGCATCATCTCACAGCAGACCTAAACAATCTTTATCTCAATGCATGGTATAATGGTTCTGAGTCCTTGGTGGTTGGTAATGGTGAGAAGCTAGCCAATTTACATAAATGTTATAGTACTTTTCCAGCACATTTCCCACACACTACATTTGTCTTAAAAGTTGTTCTTCATGTTCCTTCTATTACCAAGAATCTTATCAGTATATCTAGACTCTTAGCTAATAACTGTATAACTGTTGAATTTACCCCTACTACTTGTTATGTGAAGGACAAGAGAACATGGAAATTGCTTCTAACAGGAACACTCAGTAATGGACTCTACCAGATAATATCTCCAAGTCAGAGCTCTCCTCACTCCAAATTGAAGTCAACTTCAGTTGGTTCTAGTTTTCATTTCCACAATAAAATTAGTGTTCAAGACCTGTCAGGCTTCCCTAGTCTATGTCTAGGTACTGTTAGTCTTGATAAGGATCCTAATGTTTGGCATAGGAGGTTAGGCCATCCATTCAAACTTATTTTGAATCAGATTCTAAAATCTTGTAATGTGGATATTATTGGAAAACTTGAATTTTGTGATGCTTGTCAATATGGTAAAGGCCATGCCTTACCTTATCTTAATTATGATTCACATGCTCATACTGTACTCGAATTGATTCATTCTGACCTCTGAGGGCCTGCTCCCATTCCATCTGTATCTGGTTTCTATTACTATGTCATCTTTGTTGATGACTGGTCCAGGAACACTTGGATTTTCCCCTTGAAACATAAATCTGAAGTCTATGCCTACATCCATTTTAAAAGTCAGGTTGAGAATCAGTTTTCCACCAAGATTAAGTGTTTACAAACAGATTGGGGGGAGAATATAGAAATCTTGCATCCTATCTTAAAGAAAAAGGCATACAATATAGGCATCCTTTTCCTCATGCCCATCAACAAAATGGTACGGTAGAGAGAAAACACAGACATATAATTGAATTAGGTCTGACACAACTAGCACAAGCTTGCTTACCCTTGAAATTTTGGTGGGATAGTTTTGTTGAAGCAGTATCTGTCATCAACATACTGCCTACTCCAGTTCTTAATATTAAATCTCCTTTTGAAGTCCTGTATAACAAGAAGCCAGACTACAAGTTTCATAATTCTTTGGATGTGCCTGTTTTCCATATCTATGGCCTTTCCACACAGTTAAGTTCAGGTTCCACACCACTAAATGTACCTATATAGGTGTCAGTCCTCACCACGAAGGTTACAAATGCCTAAATGAATCAGGAAGAGTGTTTATAACTAGAAATGTGGTCTTCAATGAGTCAGAGTTTCCCTTTAAAGAAAAATTCCCACTATGACCACATAGGAAAGTCATTTCTGATCCTGAACTGTCAACCATCATCTCACTGCCTATGTCCACTACTGTAAGGCCATTATCTGAGGAAACATCAACTGAATATGCTCCTATTTCAACCTATGAATCTGACCTTATTTTTACAATCCAGTCCTACCTCTCATATCCATGAATCCTCACCTTCACCTACACCAAATTCCAGTCCAATCCAGTACCCTAGTCCATCATAAAACAACACCCCGTCTATCCATGCATATTTCCCTTCTAGTCCCTATTCAAAAACTCAATCCAATAATTCAACACAAAGTGACCATACCTTGAATCAAACCAGTGAATCCTCATCACATCCTCCAACACAAGGTCAGCCTATGCAAACACACTCTAAAAGTGGAATTTTTAAACCAAAAACCTACTCAGTCCAAATCCATTCCTCCATACTCCCAGATCACCTTTTGGAACCAACCAAGGTCTCAGAATCATGGACCAGCACTGAGTGGAGAGCTGCTATGGTCACTGAATTTAATGCCTTGCAAAAGAATGGAACATTGACTCTTGTGCCTCCAACTACAAACAAAATACAGTTGGTTGTAAATGGATGTTCAAACTAAAGATGAGACCTGATGGAACAATCATCAAACACAAGGCAAGACTGGTTGCTAAAGGTTTTCATCAAACTTATGGTGTGGATTTTACAGAAACATTTAGTCCAGTAGCTAAAGCCTCTACTATCGGAGTTGTTCTGGCCTTAACAGTCAACTTGAACTGGCATATTCATCAAGTAAACATTGATAATGCCTTTCTTAATGGGCCACTGTTGGAGGATGTCTACATGGAACAACCAGAGGGTTTTGTTGATAAGAACAAGCCACATTATGTCTTTAAGTTGCAGAAAGCTTTGTATGGACTTAAACAAGCTCCTAAGGCATGGTTTGCAGCCCTAAGACTGCAGATGTTGCACTGGGGTTTTAAACAATCTAGATCAGACTCATCTCTTTTCATTCTTAAGAATGATGAACATTTAATGTATGTTTTAGTCTATGTAGATGACATATTGGTGACAGGTAACTCACAGAGATTGATCAAGAAGTTTGTTGATATGCTGAATTCAAAATTTGCACTAAAAGATTTGGGGTCAATCTCTCAATTCTTAGGGATGGATGCACATAGAACTTCAGCAGGGTTGTACCTGACTCAGGGACATTATGCATCACAGCTACTGAAGAGGCTACAACTTGATCATATCAAGCCCTGTACAACACCTATGACACCTGGTCAACACCTACTTCCAGATCAAGGTGAACCAAAGAGGCATCCTACTATCTATAGAAGTGCTATAGGAGGACTGCAATACTTAACCAACATAAGACCTGATCTTGCCTATTCGGTTAATTATCTTAGCCAATATATGTAGACCCCTACACAGATACATTGGCAAGCACTTAAAAAGATGCTGAGATATGTGAAGGGTACTTTACACTATGGTCTGTTTTTCAGTTCCTCTGGTCCTACTAATTTGATAGGCTTTTGTGATGTTGATTGGGCTTGCTATCCTCCAGATAGGAAGTCATTTGCTGGCTACTGTGTTTATATTCGACCATCCCTGGTTTCTTGGAGATCAAAGAAACAGAATGTGGTTTCTAGGTAAAGTGCAGAATCTGAGTACAGGTCCTTGGCCAATCTATTTCAGAATTAACTTGGATCAAACAGTTGTTTCTAGAGATGCAGATACAGTTACCTAATGTTCCAGTTGCCTGGTGTGACAAATTCAGTGCCACTTTCCTTGCCCACAATCTAGTGTATCATGCAAGGACAAATCACATAGGAGTTGATGTTCACTATGCGAGAGATCAAGTCATCAACAAGCAGTTGTCAGTATGTTTTGTGCTCTCTTCTATGCAGATAGCAGATGCTTTGACTACGGCACTCACACGTCCCTTGTTGGAGGAATTAAGAACCAAGCTAAATGTACTTGTTGTTCCTACCTTTAGCTTGAGGAGGGATATTAGGAATTTATATTTTATCCATGAGAATCTATGCTAGATTTGGTTTGGACACTTGGCATTATGTTAGTGGACCAAGTGTGACTAGAATATAAGTCTGTTGGAGAATGTTCCTATATATGAACTGCGGTGTAACAACAATGCATGTATGGACAAATAATGTTCTTCTATTAGTTATCTATCTATTACCCTGAGGAAAATTATACTATGCCACGTTGGAAAAGTACGAGAGTATTACTAAGGAATTAAGCCAAGAAATATTTGACTTTGTGGCTTGGCTAACAATTTTAGGTCAAACAAGAACGACGGCCGATAAGCTTGAATTCTGGGCATAACATTAATATCAGGGCACAATGAAATATTGAAACATAGTAGACTTCCAATATTACTGAAACAAAAGGAATACAAAAAATATTTTTATTCCATGCAATAATCATAACGAGTAAATAAAAGAGCAACAAAGAAAAAGTGGAATGATAGAATTACTCACTTAAATCTACACAATTTGTAAACCATCATCATATCACCATATGTTTTTCACTTGTAAAAAATTCTATAAAAAACTTGTAACAATCTCAAACACAAGATTATATTGGATGTAAAAATAATATAGATTTGAGGGAGTAACTCTATAATTACCCTAAGAAAAATTATACTATGCCACGTTGGAAAAGAACAAGAGTATTACTAAGGTATTAAGGTAAGACATATTTGACTTAGTGGCTTGGATTAACAATTTTAGGTCAAACAATGACGACAGCCATCGGCCGCTAAGCTTGAATTCTGGGCATAACATTTAATATTAGAGTCGGTTACCAAGTGGAACTAAATAACACGACGTCAGAGACGGTGGAGGTCATCTTTGAAATCTTCTTCTAGGGTTCTGACTGGAACCTCAATTTCTTAACAGCGGAGAAATATAATATCTCACATTGGAAAAAATGACATAAAACATTACGAAAATTCAGAGGTTCACACATATATAATGCATGTACTTAAAAAGAATATAATATCTCCAAATGAAAAAATAAGAGAAATATTACGAAAATATAAGGGAGGAGAAATATAATATCTCACGTTGAAAAAATGAAAGAAATATTACTAAAATCTCCAACTGAAAAATGATGAATATTACTAAAATATAAGGAGCGAGGAGAAATATAATATGCTATGAAGCACCGACGCTTCAATCTGGGCATCGTGCACCGTGTTTGACATATTTTCGACACGACATGCGACCGACATGCTCCGACACGTGTCGGCTAATTAAAAATTTATAATTTTAAATTTTAATATTAGACACGCTATCTACACTCCCCGACACGGCATCGACACTCCACGACACTCCTGGACCCTAATTTTTTAATTTTTTCTTTATTTAAGTTTTCTTCAATAGAAACGGTAAAATACATGATTTCTATTTCCATAATTATTTAATAAATTATACGCCGTATTATGTTTGTACGTTTCTTGTTGATAAACAATTATTGTTACTATTTGTAATATTTTGAAACTCAATTAAAGTTTCTTTAAACTCCGTATAAAAGTCAAATATTTAATTTAGATATGCATAGAGTTTACGTATTACCTATTTTATTCTATCTAGTATTTTTATTTTATTTTTTTGATAAATTGAATCTTAGTTACATAACATATATATATATATATATATATATATATATATATATATATATATATATATATATATATATATATAACTTGTCATGCGCCTGTCGTGCTTCTTAAATTTTGGAATTAGGCGTATCACCGTGTCCGTGTCCGTGTCGTGGTCGTAAGGTCGTGTCCGTGTCCGTGTCCGTGTCTGTGCTACATAGATAATACTCCTCCATTTCGAAATAATCGAGGCGATTCTTAAAAAAGATTTGTTCCAAAATAAGCGTGGCAATTACATTTCTAATGCAGTATTTATTGTATTTTTCCTACATCTACCATTATTTATTAAGAAGTGAGAGAATAAATGCAACATTATATTAATTACTCCCTCCGTTCCAAATTATCTGTGGCAGTTGTCAAAATCACACATATTAAGAATTAGTTAATACATTGACTTTAAAATGAAATGACTAAAAAATCTTTGGATATAATCAATGTGGCATTCTTTTTTATCTATCCTATTGCAATAAATAAGGGTAAAGTAACGAAAAGTATCATAAATATTGCATTGAAAATTTAACTGTCTCAGATAAAATGGAACAAATCATTTTGGCAACTGTCTCAGATAAATTGGAAAGGAGAGGGTATATATTAAGGGTTTTTTTCTTAGTCATTTTGGCATTCAAATTAGAGCATTAACTCGCATCCTTAATATGTGTGTTTTTTGACAACTATCTCAGTTATTTCGGAACGGAAGAAGTATATCACATTGAAAAAACAAAAAAAATGAAGAAACATTACTAAAATAGCAACTTGTCAAACAATTTATGACTCAAGTAACGCATTAGGGTATGTTACAACAACAGTATTGTGTATATGTGTAGAAGATAAATACATATCTAACATACCCGATGATATGATAAGTAAAAGTATGTTACAACAACAGAATAGCGTATACGTATAAAAGATAAAAACATACCCGATGATAAGATGAGTAAAAGGTGGAGAAGCAAACAGAAACAGGAAAGCCCAGACTTCATTGATCGATCGAGTCGATTGCAACTAACAATAAAACCTTAGCTTTGATCCAGTTGATCAATAATGGCAGAATGGGGCTCTATTTATAATAGTGTAATATTCCGATTTTCGGAAAAAGGGCAGACGTGTCATTTTGCGAAAACGAAATATTGGGTTCGGTTCCTTTTATTCGGAGTTTAATTATGTAGTTAAATATATGTATAATTTCGAGATATATATATATATATTTAAGGGAAAGAAAATCTGATTTATTAAGGGTGATTAAGGAAAATCATGAAAATTAGGTAATTTTGGGATTTTTCCTATTTAAGGAAAATCAACCTAATCGGCCCCTTAATCTTTTAATCAGATTTTTTCACCTCCAATTGTCTTCTGCGTGTGAGAAGAGAGCAAATTAGGGCTAACGGTTTTTCATCAATTGCTAAGTCGATTCTTGACGGTTTTCAGATCATAGTCGAGCACCGGAATCGTTGTGAAAGAAGCTTCGTTTTGAATTCAGAAAGTTGGAGTTTTGATAAGGTATGATTAAGCCCTAGTTTTGTTCTTGTTCGAGTTTGATGGACTCAAACTCATCAATTCATAGTTTTATCGTTTAGAAGCATGTGATTGAATCTAATCTAAGTTTGGATTTATCACACATGTTTTCTGCAGAGAAGGGACGGTTTTAGCTGCTGTTTTTCTGAGTTTGGACTTGGATTTAGCTGCTAAAAAGGTAAGTGGCTCTTCCAACGATTTCAATTACCGTTATTGAGGTTTAGATCAAGATTTAAGACGTTTAGATGTAAGAAAGATGTGTTTTTTTTGTTGGTCAATGATCCTAGATGCTATGGTATGATTAGATAAGTTGTAAGGTGTTTTCTGGGTTATTTTCGATGTTAATTAGGTTAGAAACGGTTTAGAAACCGCGTTTTGAAGATTTCAGTGTTTTGGGAAAAACCCAGGCAAACGGGCGTTCGCACTAGGCAAACGGGCGTTTGCGATCATAGCAGCTCAAACGGGCGTTTGCACAAGGCAGACGGGCGTTTGAGGTTAGAAATTTGATTCAGGATGTAGCTTTTTTTGACGGACGGGCGTTTTGGGTTAGTGGAAGGGGATGTCGAACGGGCGTTCAAAGGATGTCAAACGGGCGTTTGACCTGTTTTACCTTGTTTTTACTGTTTTTGCGTTTCAGCTTGGTTTTTGGTTTCATAATCGTGTTTTCACTGTTTTAAACCCTTAATCATGATATGTTAACATTAATTAAACATGAACAAGCTTCGATTGAACTTCTGATTCGTTCAGTTAAAACACCGAATGTACTCTTAAAGGGAGTTGAAGTTCGGATCCGTCGGAAGGGCATTAAAGGGCTTGTGCTTTGATGAACTAGAGTTCATCAATGTCTATGTAATTGTTAAGATGTGATGTCTAGCTGTCTAAGTGAGGGAGTAGAGTGGTTAAGGTGAGTTTTATTCTGTAAACACATAGGTGGTTAGTAAATTCACATTAATAATTACATACGTGTAGATAAAAGCTAAAACGTCATCTATTCTTGGTTAGGCACTGATTCAAATCGACGATGTGATACGTTTATAAAAGGGGGACAACGCTACTGGCTCAAAAGGCTGAAGGGTAGTGGAGGAAATCCATCGAACGTATATGCATACCGGGGAGATCCCGGGACTATCGGTGCTAATCACCGTAGTTAGCAAGTATATCTCGTGGTGGAATTTTCACCATGCTTTGTGTCCTTGAGTAATGATGTAACAAAGATAAGCTAAGTTAGAAACGTTTAGTTATGACATGTCGATGGGCATGAAGTGAACCCTAAATTGAGTCGGACACATTAAGATAATCTTTTAATAATAACCTTAATTAAATTGTAGCTTCTACTTCTTACTATGTACAATGTACTTACCTCAAATGCATGTTTATTTATGTGTTTGGGGGAGAGAAGAGGAACAGGTTGGTCAAGATTTTGAGGGGGACTTTGATGACGACGTTTGAGAACACCGGAGTTGAAGACCTTGTTTATCATGTACTTATTTATATTTGTTTCATAGACTTGAGATGTTATGAGAACTTTGTAGTTCACTTTTAGTCCTTTTGAGATTCGTACATTTTAGATTCGTTGGTTCCATTTCCCAATGTAATAATGTTACATTTCCTCTTTAGTTCTTGATTTCTATTCTTGGTTGTTTGAAAAAAATTACCCGAGTCTTTTCGCTTCCGTTTGCTTTAATTTGATACGACGTAGTAGAGGCTTACGTGTAATATCATTTATTTAATATTATGCGTGCCGAACGTTGTGTTGCCGGATAAGGACTCGGTGTCCGGAAACGGGGCGTTACAGTTGGTATCAGAGAAAAGCGTCGTTTAGGCTTCCCTTCTTCTAAGATAAGTTTTCTTTAGATCTTTTAGTAGCGTTCTGGTTTTCTTTGATCATCAGGATGGTGTTCACTAGAACCGGAGCGGGTGCAGAAGCTTCTGGAGTCCGACGAGAGAGCCCGACACCAGTCGTAGGAGGCGGTTTTGTGAGGCAGAATCCTTCACCCCATCCGAGCCCCACTCCACACCCTCATACTGCGACCCCTACACCAGATTCTCAGAGGAACTTGTCACCACGACCAATTCGGAACACTACACCACGATTTCAGCCAAGTTACAACTACATCTATGGAGAGCCTGGAGAAGCACCAGTACCTGTCACTGTGGTGGGAGACATTCCACCAGTCTACGTACTCCCCAGCAACCAGTATCTATCCCCCACCTGTGTGCTACCCTCCTCCACCAGTGTTTTCTCATCAGCAACATCAGACCTTTTACCCTCCTTCAGTGGGTGTTCGGTAAAAACTAGTTTTATAATTTATAAACCGAAACACCCCAAGTATAAGGTTCGTAGTATAGGATGTTAATGTGTCGTCCTAAGGGAGTGGAATGTTTATCGGATCAAGGAACAATTATTCTATCGATTATGTCACAATTATTAACTAAACTAAGGTTGAAACTAACTAAAACCTAAACCTAAGGATTGAAACTAAAACAGGAATAAAAACAATCAGAAAATAAGAAAACAGAAAGACGGACGAACGTTCACTTAAGTGAACGAGCGTCTGGAAACTAAATCTAATGGACGAGCGTCTGCTTTATCCATAAGGTAGCCTAAAGCTGCATGATCTGTCCATACAATCACTTGAGACCCTAGAAGATAGCTTCTAAACTTGTCAATGGCAAAGACGACGGCTAAGAATTCCTTCTCAGTCGTAGTATAATTGCATTGAGCCGGGTTCAAGGTACGACTCGCATAATAGATGGGCCTGAACCTTTTATCAACTCTTTGTCCTAAAACTGCGCCTTTCACGGCATAATTAGAGGCATCACACATCAATTCGAAGGCTTGGTCGATCAAAGCTACTAAAATAGGGGCAATGATAAGCTTATCTTTCAAACAATTGAAAGCTTCCTTGCACTTCGCCGCGTCGAACAAGAAATCTACATCATCTTTCAAAAGATTTGATAAAGGCTTGGCGATGGTAGAAAAGTCTCGAATAAACCGCTGTAGAAGCCAACGTGTCCTAGAAAACCTCGTACCTCCTTCACTGTCTTAGGGTACATCATCCTTTCAATGGCTTCGACCTTAGCCTTATCAACTTGAATACCAGCATTGGACACCTTATGTCCCAAAACGATTCCTTCGTCTACTAGAAAATGGCATTTTTCCCAGTTAAGCACAGATTTTTCTCAACACACCGTTGGAGTACCATATCTAGATTCTTTAAGATTTCATCAAAGCTATCGCCAGGGCGAGAAGTCATCCATGAAGACCTCCATGCATTGCTCCACAAGTCCATAAAAATGGCCAACATGCACCGTTGAAAAGTCGCGGGTGCGTTGCATAGGCGAATGGCATTCTGCGAAAAGCAAAAGTACCAGATGGACACGTAAAAGTTGTCTTCTCTTGGTCATTAGGATCAATGGCTATCCTGAAGTAGCCGAATAGCCATCAAGGAAACAATAATACTTATGACCACTCGATCGTTCAATAAGTCGGGTCAATGAAGGGTAGGGAAAGTGGTCCTGGCGGTAACCTCATTAAGTCTACGATAGTCAATCTGAGACTCAGAGCTCATCACGAGTCGTAAGGCAACTTCCTCCCCTTTTTCATTCTTTTCGACTGTGATTCCACCCTTCTTTGGCACAACTTGAGTAGGGCTGACCCACTCGCTATCGGCGATTGCATAGATGATGCCCATGTCAAGCCACTTTATCACTTCTTTCTTGACAACCTCCTGCGCATATGCGGATTCAGCCTTCTCTCGAGGTTGTCTAACCTTTTAGCTCCTCCTCCGTTCGGATTTTATGCATGCATATATCCGGGTCGATTCCTCGGATATCACCCACTTGCCATCCGAACGCGAGGATATTCTTTAAGCACTTCTATCACCGTGTGCTTCTTGCTCGGGTCGAGTTTGAAGAAATGATCAAAGGCAATTTATCTCCATCCTTAAGAAAGATATACTTAAGGTGTTTCGAAGCGGTTTGAGCTCTAAATCGAGTGGGTGGTTGCTCAATACTAGACTTTAACGGGCCACCTTTCTCTTTATGAGCTTGGAGTGGTTGACTAAAGAATAACTCATCTTCCCGAGGCTCAACCCCGAAAAGTCTTTGGATCAAATCATCCATCGGAATCCTCCGATCAACACTTGCTTCCTTTTTCTTGTGATCGATCATTTTTCTTAACTCTTCATCTTTAAGCTCTTACGCGGCTCCTCCTCCCAATCATCTACTTCCCAATGAGTAGCTTCTCTCCAAAACTCTACCTCGTCCCAACTACCCATCGAGCTTCTTCTTCACCAGGGATGAAGTCTTCTTGACTCGATTCTTTGAAATCATCGTTTGTTGTCGGGCATCTCCATGCTTCTAACTCAATAACAGCCCGGTGTGAGCGAGTGAAGATGACTCGTCAATGCCTACGGTTTGAAATGAATTAGAAGGTGGTCCGCATCGGCGGATCCTCAATGTCCATGACTTCAAAAACACCTATCTCTGTCAACTCTCTCTGCTTCTTCAGCATCTTTTTCGTCCTCATAGATAGCTTCGACAAACGATATTTCATCAATTACGGCTCTTTCGGGATGTGTCCTCGTGTGAAGGTGACGGATGTGTCACCGACTCTAAGAGTAATTTGTCCTTTGCGGAAGTCGATGAGAGCGGTAGAAGTGTCTAAAAGGTTCGGCCTAGAATTAGAGGCATCTCCTTATCGGTGGATAGTCTAGAATAACCCGATCGGTAGGGAAGACTAAATGTTCAACTTGAAGGAGCACATTAGCTACACAACCGGCTGCAATCCGGCTAGATTTATCTACCATCCGAAGAGAAATCGGGCGTTCCCATCATCCTTTTATCTAACCCGAGCTTTTGCATACGTTTAATGGCATCACATTAATAGAGGCCCCGAGTCGCATAATACATTTTCGAACAAATGGCCTTCGATCTCACGGAGATTGAAGGTCCGCCAGAAATCACCTCGCTAAACAAAGCAATTTTCGTGAAACCATCACGCAATCCTCACGAAGCACTTCTTCAGCCATCCCCTGAAGCTTTCTCTTACTCCCACAGAATTCTTTAAGATACTTAGAGCATTTAGGCATTTCAGTTAATACCTCGGCTAAGGGCATACTAACTTGAGTGTCTCTAAGCATCCTCCTCACTCCAGCATACTGCTTGTCATTGGCGAGGGCTCTCTCCTTGCTCTTCGGTGGATAAGGAAGGGCTTTATCATTCTTCGTGGCCTGATTCTTTATCGCCTCATCCTCCTTATCCTTCCATCTCACAAACTTTTCTTCCTTTTTCTTAGTCAGGGGTACAGCCTCCTGACTCTCCTTCCTTTCCTCTTCATCAGATTCATTGTCGCCCTCCGAAGAATTGTCACTAAGCTCCTCCTCATCGCTGCTTTCTTCGGCATGTGATCTCGATTTCCCCTCTGAACTCATGGCGTCGGGGAGGGGCTACTCGCTTCCGACATCTTGCCGGGTCCAAATTTTCTTACCACTTCTCGAGAGTTACTTCGTTCAACTCCTCTTCTTGCCCATACTCCCACCGAGGTGTAATGGCGGTGCAAACATTCACATCGACTTTGGATTTCTCTCGGTATAACTCGGAAGTTTACCGTGAGGTCTGCTTTGCTTGGTGCGCCATTTGACCAACTTGTCTCTCAATTGCTTTAACACTAGTAGACGAGTCTTCACCATGTCTACCACTTTCATCGAATTTGTGTTGAGGGACACATGAGGTGGTATGATTGTTGTTCGAGTTTGATTCCAGCCACATTGAGGCCTTTGGGAGTTCTCAATCGCCTTTGATAGTTCGAGTTGAAAGAATTCAATTTGAAGGGCCGGTGGTAACTTGGCTTGATTGAAGTTTTGTCTTTGAAATCCTGAATAGTTAGTTACGGTTGAAGTTTCGGAAGGGTTGGTTTTGATTATCCATTAAGTTTACCTCCTCCGTCATCTCGGTCCCTCGCCTGTGTTTCAAGATAATTTGAATTAGAAGGTCAGATCTCGAAGATTGGCCACCGCTTGCTTATCAATTCCATCCGAGCAACCAACGATTTGTGTATCGGGATTGCTTGCAGTGACTTTCTTTCTTAACAATATTGGTCTTCTTAGAGTCGACCACATATTGTTCTTGGCGATGGTCTCGACCACTCAGTGGGCGATCTCATCACCTCCCCACAAGAAGGATCCTTGAGTTTGTGAGTCAAGATAGTCTCTATTAGGTTGAGAGACTCCTCTCAGTAAAATAGTTCCAACAACTCATGTCTATCATATCCATGATTGGGGCACTTCCTCATCAACAGATTTAATCTCTCCCAAGCCTTGCCAACAGCCTCATCCTCCATCTGCTCAAACGTAGCTATTTCCCGTTTCATCTCCATAATCTTGCACGGTGAAACCCACTTAAGAGCGAAGGCTCTTTTGACATCATTCCATGTATGGAGGGAATGATGTGCTAACGACTTAAACCATCTCGCTTGCTTCACCTTTTAAAGCAAAAAGGAAATAGCTTCAACTTTACGATCTCGTAATCAACACCAGGATAATGGCACCTTTCACGATTTGTACGAATGTGGACAAGAAGTCGTCATGGTCTTCTTGAGCGATGCCATGGAAAGAGCTATTTTGGACCAAAGGCAACTACTCCATTTTTAAGGTCGAAATTTACTCCCCCATATCGTGGACGAATAGGTCTATGTCCTCGAGAACATCTTGATTAAGATATGGAGTGTAGGGTCCCGTTTCAACCGATTAAGCCGGGTTTAGCGGAATTGTTGAAGTTGTTGATTTATGCCACTTTGATGATTCTGCTTTTCTTTGCAGAGCTTGCATTTGTTGAAGGAGTAAATTTAATCGAGCTTGGGGATCGGGATTTGGAATTGGTGGATCTTGATCCGCCATTTTGTCCAAATCGGGGAAAGCCTTCTTCTAAGGATAGATCGTTCGGGCTCGGGATCAAAGATCGAAGTCCTTCTTACTTCGTTTGCATAAACCGGAAGAAAGGAAAGGAAGAAATCAACCCTTTGGGGTTGATTAGAACGAAGTTTAGAGAAGATTGGAGGATTTAGAAGTGAACGCTGTTTTCGAACACCGAATCGGCGTTCGAGAAGAGATGATAGAGGCGGGCGTGCGTTCGGTATGGGTGAGCGCTGCTCGTTGAAAGGCTTTAGTATTTTTTTTAATTTTCTTATTTTTAGAAAATATATAGAAACCAAATGGAAAAAAACTACCTACGAAAAGTTTAAAAACAAGAAAAACACTAAGGCGGTAAAAAAAAGTGTTGAAATCTTCTAGGGCCAAAATGAAGGGGAAAACAGTGGATTTTGACCTCAAACGCGACTGAACGGCCTACGGCGGTTCACCACGTCGTCGGCGTCGGAACGAGCTTTCCGAATTGGGGTCCTGCGTTCCAAACGGACACTCGAGCGAAAGTTATGGTCAAAATACTACCGCGTGCCTAACTACCCCTTTTGACACAGAAAATTGTCCTAAATAGAATCCGACAACCGTTACCGACTCCCCGGCAACGGCGCCAAAAACTTGTTCGGTAAAAACTAGTTTTATAATTTATAAACCGAAACACCCCAAGTATAAGGTTCGTAGTATAGGATGTTAACGGTCGTCTGAAGGAGTGGAATGTTTATCGGATCAAGGAACAATTATTCTATCGATTATGTCACAATTATTAACTAAACTAAGGTTGAAACTAACTAAAACCTAAACCTAAGGATTGAAACTAAAACAGGAATAAAAACAAGCAGAAAATAAGAAAACAGAAAGACGGACGAACGTTCACTTAAGTGAGCGAGCGTCTGAAACTAAATCTAATGGCGGAGCGCTGCTATTGCGGACGAGCCGCCCCACTCACGATCGAGCAGAAAATTGCGTAAAAGTTGCGGAAATCTAAAGGTTTAAAAACTAAAACTTAAACTAAACTTATGCATACGATTTGATTCAAACAAGTAAAGAAAACACACAAGAAGGCAAGCTGGACTCCACTTATCAACCAACAATCCAACTAGACGCGGTGATTAAAAGACATAGTTTTTAGTAGTGATTTATTCACGAATTCAATTAAATTTCTTCAACCAAATTCTAGGGTTTCGTTTATCTTTTCAAACAAACTAAACATGCAATCAAAAGCGAAATCACGAGATTGTTTCCAAACTCTTACTCAACTAAACATGCCTAATCTCTTATAACATGATTAGATGCATCACTTAAACGAAAGAGAACTCAAATAAACAGACTTTCGTAAATTTATTCAAGCATAAAGATAGATAAATAGATCGTTTCATAGAATTGATAATTCAACAAAACATGGCAATGTAAAACAGCGCGTTAAAAATGATGAAAAACTAGATCTTAAACTCACTAAACATCCAAAGATCGAACTCTAGTTGGTTTGTGTTGTTGATAGGCTTCCTCCGTCGACTCACTTTGCAGGCTTTTAGCCAACAATCATGTTGAAGATGATTGTTGGGTTGGAGAAGTTCATCTCTATGGAATTAGGGTTACGCCGCAGCTTTTTTGTGTGAAAGTGCGATCTTAATTATGTGGTATAAGTTAGGGTTAAGAGGCTCTTTGCTATATATAGAGTTTTGAGTTGGTTATGACTAAGTCGGCAACGGACGCCGTCTCGAATATCCGACGCCCGTCCGTAATGCCTGGACGCCCGAGTAAACGCTTCGTTCATCCTCCGTCTGAACTCTCTCGAATGTAAATACGATTACGACGCCGCATGGGCGCCAGATTCACTTCGGGCGCTTTCGTTCAAGATCGATGACGCCCGTTTGAAGCTGCGAGGATCGGATCTCTTCATCTTTATCCAATTTCTTCAAGCCAATTCCAACTCTATCTCTTGTAATTCGACTTGAGCTTCATTTATCCTCATTATATGCACGAAAATCAACACCTACATGATAAATAAACAATGCAAAAATGTAATAAAACTCAACTAATAATAATTCCATTAAATCAACACTTAAAATCATCAATTTTGCATACAATCATCTTAAAATCATCTTTTCTCAATATTTACACTTAAACCCTTAATTCTCATGTAAATTATGCAAATGTGGGGAAAATAATAATGAAATAAACCTTTAATAATCATATAAATATGGCCTTAACAACTCCCCCACACTTAACTTTTGCTCGTCCCGAGCAAAACAATCAAAACTAGCTCACTTTATATGCAATCCAAATAGATTCCTAACTCACGTAACAAAAGATACAACAACTATAGCAAGTAATACCAACATAGAGATAGATTCGGTGTATGTGTGACAAGCCCTTTTCAAATTTAACAAGCCTTTCAAAGAAATATCCTCTCAAAAATTCCAATGACTATCCTAGATATAGGCAGTAATAGCTCCACTCAAAGCCTTCCCACGCACTCAGTAGGATAATCCCTACAGCATATCATGCGGTTCTACTGGGTATAAGATCCATGATAACAAAGACTTCACTTTATTTTTACTCATCATTTCCGAAATTTTCAAATTTGACGCATATCAGAATGAGCTCTTACCCATCATAGTAGAATAGGATGTTTCGTGATAACACCCTACCTTACTCAAATCATAAGGTAGCTATAAACTGACTATCGTGAGCTATTGGTCATCATAGTGGAATAAAGACATACGAGGTATACCCTACCGCACTCAAATCATTAACCAGCTTCCGACAAACGTATTTATTAATAATTGCTCACTCACTTTATTTATTCACTTTTCAAAGTCATAAGTTACATCCCACTTATCACATTCAAACTTTATGATATTCACAGTACACGGTCTAACTTAGGTGTAACTATACTGACCTTCCTAAGATAAATCATTAAAACAATGAAAGGATATAGTTCAAAAATCTTGCTTCAAAATCAAAGGCTCTCGTGAACGTGAAAAATGAATACTAGCTCCATGAAAGTAAAGACATGCTATAATTATCTCAGTAAGTCACATACTATCATCGTTAGAAAACTACTACTAGCAAGCATTCAGTTTCAATCATATGCTCGAGATTCATAAAAAAATTTAAATTTGCTCGAAATTCAACATTCACTCATATTTCAAAGGATATAGCATAAAAACATACCCAATTTACCCCCCCACACTAAAATCACATTATGTCCTCAGAATGTGCAAAATAAAAGAAAAAGAAAACTCAGCTGGTTTCAACGGTGGTTGTCGGATGAAAGTTGGCAGAGGTCAGGCCGGAGCATGGATGTACCGTTGCAACTCGAATAGACAACACTGGACAGTAGTAACTCGAAAACCTGCTCAAAAGTATCTGCAACACTCGACATAGCATATAATCTCGGGGTACACGTGGTATATGAGCAACACATAACACAAAACACTTACAATGAATGTAGGAGGAATAACCATCAACACAAAATCAACTAAAGTATTATTTCTAAAACAATAAAACAAAACAACCTAAGAAAAGGAAACGAACAAAGAAAACTAGGTTGCCTCCTAGGAGCGCTCTTTTAATGTCAATAGCTTGACACAAAGTTCAAGAATCAACCCGGATCGGGCCACTTTGGTTTAACAGCCGCCACCTCAGTATCAGAATTAGAATTACTAGGGCGGAAGTGATTTTCACCACAACAACAAGTCAAGTGTGCAATAAGTTCATTAAACTTTTCTCTCCAAACTACACTGACTCTCTTCTTCTTGTTCTTTGCGCACGATAGGCTTAGACATAGTGGTATGATCAGAAGTTTCAGCAGAAGGTACCTCACGGGTGGATATAGGAACGTCATCATCATCTGACTCAAAGAAATAAGATGGAATCTCTTCACAAATCAGGACATCTGTACTCTCATCTCTTCTTTGGAAATAAAGAATCTCAGGCTTTTCCTTTGGTTGCCCAAAATATTTCTTAAGTCGATGGCCATTCACTTTGAAAGCCTGATTACCATACCCGTTCAAAGTAATTACTCCACTTGGATTAACCTCGAGAATCTCAAATGGACCAGACCATCTAGACTTTAGCTTACCAGGAAACAAATGAAGTCTGGTATTATAGAGTAAAGCCATTTCACCAACTTTGAATTCTCGGTCTTTGATCTTAGCGTCATGGAGCATCTTAGTTCTCTCCTTGCTGATTTTAGCATTCTCGTATGCTCTGAGTCCGAATTAAATCGAGCTCGCTCAATCAGAACAACCTTTTCTCTCCACGAGTTGGCTATCAAAATTTAAGAATTTAATTGCCCGAGAAAGCTCGTGTTCAAGTTCGACAGGTAAATGACAAGCTTTGCCATAAACCATTTGGAAGGGTGGCGTGCCCATCGGGTCTTGAATGCAGATGATAGGCCCACAATCGTCATCCACTTTAAGACTCCAATTAGATCTATTATTGTTCACGGTCTTCTCCAAAATTCTTTTCAGGCTCCGGTTGCTTACCTCGACTTGGCCACTAGTTTGAGGATGATATGGTGTACCAATCTTATGTTTGACACCATACTTCTCAAGGATCTTGTCAAGCGGCGCATTGCAAAAGTGAGTACCTTCATCACTAATGAGTGCTCTCGGACAGCCAAATCTAGTAAAGATATTCTTTTGCAAGAATTTCTTCACGACTTTATGATCATTAGTTTGACTAGCTATGGCCTCGACCCACTTTGAAACATAATCCACACAGATTTAGGATATACTTATTACCACATGAGGATGGAAAGGGTCCCATAAAATCTATGCCCCATACATCGAAAACTTCGCATTCAAGAATGGGCTTAAGTGGCATTTCCATCCGACTACTCGCCTTCTGTTCTCGGCACCTATCACAACCTTTACAAAAGGCTTCGCATCTTTAAACAGAGTCGGCGGTAGAATCCAGCTTGAAGAATCTTTGCAACCGTCTTGGTGTTCCATAGTGACCTCGGTAGGACCATTTATGGCATTGTTCTAGGATATCCCACCGATCATGCTCGGGAACACACCGTCGAAGCAACCCGTCTTTCTGGACTCAACAAATAAGGATCTTCCCATACGAGATATTTGAGATCGAAAAGAACTTTTCTTCTCCCGATATGTCATATCCTCTAAATCTAATGGACGGCGTCGCTATTGCGACGACGTCGACTACTGATCGAATCGAGAAAATTGCGAAAAAGTTGCAGGAAATCTAAAGGTTTAAAAACTAAAACTTAAACTAAACTTATGCAAACGATTTGATTCAAACAAGTAAAGGAAAACACAGCAAGGCAACTGGGACTCCACTATCAACCAAACAATCCAACTAGACGGTGATTAAAAGACATAGTTTTTAGTAGTGATTTATTCACGAATTCAATTAAATTTCTTCAACCAAATTCTAGGGTTTCGTTTATCTTTTCAAACAAACTAAACATGCAATCAAAACGAAATCACGAGATTGTTTCCAAACTCTTACTCAACTAAACATGCCTAATCTCTTATAACATGATTAGATGCATCACTTAAACGAAAGAGAACTCAAATAAACAGACTTTCGTAAATTTATTCAAGCATAAAGATAGATAAATAGATCGTTTCATAGAATTGATAATTCAACAAAACATGGCAATGTAAAACAGCGTTAAAAAGTGATGAAAAACTAGATCTTAAACTCACTAAACATCCAGTATCGAACTCTCTAGTTGGTTTGTGTTGTTGATAGGCTTCCTCCGTCGACTCACTGCAAGGCTTTTAGCCAACAATCATGTTGAAGATGATTGTTGGGTTGGAGAAGTTCATCTCTATGGAATTAGGGTTCCGGCCGCAGCTTTTTTTGTGTGAAAGTGCGATCTTAATTATGTGGTATAAGTTAGGGTTAAGAGGCTGCTGCTATATATAGAGTTTTGAGTCGGTTATGACTAAGTCGGCAACGGACGCTCGTCTGAATATCCGGACGCCCGTCCAGAATGCCTGGACGCTGAGTAAACGCTCGTTCATCCTCCGTCTGAACTCTCTGAATGTAAAATACGATTACGACGCCGCATGGGCGCTTGATTCACTTCGGGCCTTCGTTCAAGATCGATGAGGCGCCCGTTTGAACTAGCGAGGATCGGATCTCTTCATCTTTATCCAATTTCTTCAAGCCAATTCCAACTCTATCTCTTGTAATTCGACTTGAGCTTCATTTATCCTCATTATATGCACGAAAATCAACACCTACATGATAAATAAACAATGCAAAAATGTAATAAAACTCAACTAATAATAATTCCATTAAATCAACACTTAAAATCATCAATTTTGCATACAATCATCTTAAAATCATCTTTTCTCAATATTTACACTTAAACCCTTAATTCTCATGTAAATTATGCAAATGTGGGGAAAATAATAATGAAATAAACCTTTAATAATCATATAAATATGGCCTTAACAGTGGGACACACTCCTCGACCTACTGTACCTCTTTCACCCAGTTTTGATCACCAGCAGGGCTATGGTTATCCACCCTATGGTATCCATCAGCAACAACCGTACCAGCAAGAGATACCTTACGGATACCCACCAGTTTACCCGTAAGCCCCGCCAGTTAAACCGTCTTTCGAGCAAGCACCTCCAGTTGATTGGTATACGAGGTTGAGAAGAAACCGAGTTCAAGACTTCTTTGGGAATGTCGAGCATTCGAAGGCCGAAGAGTGGATAAGAGGTTTTGAGAAAGCTTGTAGGAACATCAATGTTCCCGAGACTGAGATGGCACAGGTAGCAGTTGGGTTTCTTTTGGGTGCAAATGAAGCTTGGATCGATCACGTCTGAGTAGCAATGGAAAAGTGATGATTGGGAAGCTTTAAGGCCATGTTTTATAACGAGTATTTTCCAGAAACAGTGCAAGCATACATGGCAAGCCAGTTCTTAAAGCTTAAGCAGGGTAATTACATGATAGTATCTCAGTACACCAACAAGTTTAACGAGTTGGGGAGATTCTACCCTGAGTTGATGAAAGTAGAAGAAAGAAAGATGACCCTTTACAAAGAAGGCTTAGCCTATCGATCTGAATCGGGTATGTTGGGTTTCACAGCTAAGAATATGGCTGAGTTGTTGAACAAGGCATTAGAGGTTGAGACCTTCAGAAAGAAGGCCACAGTGGTTATTGGGAATAAGAGAAATTTTGGCACGAGCCAAAGCGTGAATGAGGGAGCACCACAACAGAATTCCAAGAAGACAACAGCCCTTGTAACAAGTAAACCTCCCACCGGAGCACCACTTTGCCCTAAGTGCAACAGGAATCACTCAGGTGAGTGTAAGGCCAATACATGAGGTTGCTACTACTGCGGAGATCTAGGGCACTTTGTTAAGATGTGTCCAACAAAAGGAAGTTTGAATATTCAAAAGCAGGGTAGTGGGAAAGGTAGCCCAAGTCGCCCAGTTCGAATGTTTGCAGTGGATGCTGAGATGACTGAACCAGATGATAATGTTATTTCAGGTACCTTTTGTTTATTGTAATTTATTTGAGTACTTTTATAGCACGATTTAAATCATGTTGTATTTGTGTTTAAATAAATGAATTCACATCCTAGGTACAATAATATTAGACAACTTAGCAGTTACGGCGTTGTTTGATACGGGAGCGTCTAACACCTTTGTGTCAACTAAGGTAGCTAAGAAGCTTAACTTACCAATAGAACCTTTAAGAAACACTTTGGAGATAACAACACCTTTAGGAAAAGTGACTAAGGTAACCAAGTTGATACCTCAAGTGGATGTACGAGTAGGAACGTATCGTTGCAAGAGTGACTTTACGGTTTTGGACTTTTCGGATTTTGATGTGATTCTTGGAATAGATTGACTGTCCGAGAATTATGTTCACTTGGATTGTAGAGAAAAGAGAGTGACCTTTAAGATACCAGGGAAATCAGATAAGACTTACCAAGGTAACATTTACAAGCCTAGTAAGAAGCGTCACCCTATAATTTCAGCGGTTAAGGCTATAAGAGCTTGTCGGAAAGGTTGCGAAGGCTACTTGTTGTACGCAGTGGATGTGGAACAAGTGAAGCCTGAGTTAGAGGAAACCCCTATAGTCAAGGAATACCCAGAGATTTTTCCAGAAGAGTTACCGGGAAACATGCCTGATAGAGAGATTGAATTTGAGATCAAGTTGATGCCAGGAGCGGCACCAGTTGCTAAGGCACCCTATAGAATGGCACCGGCTGAATTGAAGGAGTTGAAAGCTCAGCTTAAGGATATGCTTGAGAGGAATATAATTCTGCCTAGTACTTCGCGTTGGGGAGCCCCATTGTTGTTTGTTAAGAAGAAAGATGGTAGCATGAGGATGTGCATAGATTACAGAGCGCTAAACAATCTTACCATCAAGAATAAGTACCCTTTGCCAAGGATTGATGATTTGTTTAATCAGTTGCAAGGCAAGAGAGTGCTTTCTAAGATTGATCTTAGGTCGAGGTATCACCGATTGAAGATCAAGGTAGCAGATATACCGAAGACGGCTTTGATGCAGAGTATGGACATTATGAGTTCTTAGTCATGCCTTTTGGACTCACTAATGCTCCATCTGCATTTATGGATTTAATGCAGCGTGTTTTCATGCCATACTTGGACAAGTTTGTGATAGTGTTCATAGATGGCATCCTTGTATACTCTAAGGATGAGAAGGAGCATGAAGGACACTTAAGGATAGTGTTGGAGACTTTGAAGAGGAACCAGTTGTATGCTAAGTTCTCCATGTGTGACTTTTGGTTTGATCAAGTTAGTTTCTTGGGTCATGTCATTTCTGGAGATGGCATTAAGGTTGATCCCGTGAAGATTGAAGCAGTTGAGAAGTAGTCCAGACCGACTACAGTTTCTGAGGTTAGGAATTTTCTCGGTTTGGCTGGCTATTACAGGAAGTTGTTCAGGACTTCTCAAAGATAGCTACACCACTTACCCGGCTCACTCAAAAGGATGTGAAAATTTGAGTAGACCAGTGAGTGCGAAGAGGCTTTTGAAACGCTGAAGAAGAAGTTGACTACAGCCCCAGTTTTGGCAGTTCCGGAGATCTTCGGTAATTGTGACGTTTACACGGATGCTTCGGGACAAGATTTAGGTTGTGTGTTGATGCAGGGAGGGTAGGTAATTGCTTATGCATCTAGACAGTTGAAGGTGCATGAGAAGAATTACCCAACACATGACTTAGAGCTGGCAGCAGTAGTGTTTGCTCTGAAGACTTGGAAGCACTACTTGGATGGAGTTAAGGCCAGGATCTTCACCGATCATAAGAGTTTGAAGTATTTCTTTACCCAAGAGAATCTGAATATGAGGCAAAGGAGATGATTAGAGTTTGTTAAGGATTATGATTTAGATATTCAGTACCATCCGGGTAAAGCGAATGTGGTAGCGGATGCTTTGAGCAGAAAACCAGTGTTTGCAGTTTCAAGCGTTGAAGTGGATGCGGAAAGGTTAGATGGGCTACAGATTCGAAGTTTTGATCAGTTTGAAGACCGGCAGTTTGTGGCACCATTGTTAGCAAGGTCCGAGTTGTTGGATGATATTCGGGAAAAGCAAGATGAAGACCCGGTTTTGGTTGACTTGAAGCGAGTTGCAAGAGAAAAGCCTACGGTGGGTAATGTGTTAGACCAGAATGGAAATCTTTGGTATCAGGATCGTTTGTGTGTGCCTAATGTTGGTGACTTAAGACAGAGAGTCATGGAAGAGGCACATAGGATTGCTTTTTCAATTCATCCGGGAGCTACCAAAATGTATAGAGACTTGAAGGAAAGGTTTTGGTGGCCCTCGATGAAACTGGAGATTGCCAAGTTCGTATCCGAGTGTGATACTTGACAGAAGGTTAAATCAGAACATAGAAGACCGGGAGGAATGCTTAAGCCATTGGATATCCCGGAATGGATGTGGGATAAGATCACTATGGACTTCATCACCGGTTTACCTAAGACGAGAGGCGGTAATGATGCGATTTGGGTGATTGTGGATAGATTGACCAAATCCGCTCATTTCTTACCGTATAAGGTTGATATGACCTTGAAGAAGATGACCACACTATACTTGGATAATATAGTGAAGTTACACGGAGTACCTATCTCAATAGTTTCGGATCGTGATTCGAGGTTCGTCAGTCGGTTTTGGAAAAGTTTACAAGCAGCTTTTGGAACCAAGTTGGATTTGAGTACGGCCTTTCATCCTCAGACAGATGGACAGTCTGAGAGGACTATCCAAACACTTGAAGATATGTTGAGAGCTTGTGTTTTGGAAGTAGGCGGATCATGGGATGATTACCTACCTGTGGTAGAGTTTGCCTACAACAATAGTTATCATGCAAGTATAGGCATGCCACCGTTTGAAGCGTTGTATGGAAGAAGATGTAGAACGCTGCTGTTTTGGGATGAAGTCAGGGAAAGACAAATCACCGGGCCGGAATTGGTTGAGCAAGCTAAGGAAAGGGTTCAGTTAGTCAAGAAGAATCTAAAGGCGGCTCAAGATAGACAGAAGAGTTGGGCAGATGTCAGAAGAAGGCCTTTAAAGTTTGAAGTTGGTGAAAGAGTTTATCTACGAGCTTACCAATGAAATGAGTGAAAGGTTTTGGACAAAAAGGAAAGCTAAGTCCGAGGTATGTTGGACCTTTTGAAATTCTGGAAAGAATTGGACCTTTGGCTTACAAGCTTAAGTTACATGAATCCATGTCGAGAGTCCACAACGTGTTTCATGTCTCGATGTTGAAGAAGTGTTTGACCAAGACGGATGTTGAGACTACTGTTGATCCGGAGATTCTTCAAGATAATCTTTCGTATGATGAGACACCGATCAGAATTTTGGACCGGAAAGAGAAGATGATTAAGAGACGGTTGGTCCTTTTGGTTTTGGTGCAACGGAGCAATCATTCACCGGATGAAGCTACTAGGGAAGTCGAGGACGATATGATCAGTGAGTTCCCAGATTTTATGGACTTACCAAGTATGTTCTAAGTTTCGAGGACGAAACTCCTTTAAGGGGGGAAGAATGTAATATTACGATTTTCGGGAAAGGCTAGACGTGTCATTTTATGAAAGCGAAATATATATATATATATATATATATATATATATATATATATATATATATATATATATATATATATATATTTAAGTGAAAGAAAATCTGATTTATTAAGGGTGATTAAGGAAAATCATGAAAATTAGGTAATTTTGGGATTTTTCCTATTTAAGAAAAATCAACCTAATCACTTTCTTAATCTTTTAATCGATTTTTCCACCTCCAATTGTTTTAAGCGTGTGAGAAGAGAGAAAATTAGGGTGAGGTTTTTCATCAATTGCTAAGTCAATTCTTGACGGTTTTCAGATCAGAGTCGAGCACCGAAATCGTAGTGAAAGAAGCTTCGTTTTGAATTCAGAAAGTTGGAGTTTCGATAAGGTATGATTAAGCCCTAGTTTTGTTCTTGTTCGAGTTTGATGGATTCAAAACTCATCAATTCGTAGTTTTATCGTTTAGAAGCGTGTGATTGAATCTAATCTAAGTTTGGATTTATCACACATGTTTTCTACAGAGAAGGGACGGTTTTAGCTGCTTTTTTCTGAGTTTGGACTTGGATTTAGCTGCTAAAAAGGTAAGAGGCTCTTCCTACGATTTCAATTACCGTTATTGAGGTTTAGATCATGATTTAAGACGTTTAGATGTAAGAAAGATGTGTTTTTTTTGTTGGTCAATCATCCTAGATGCTATGGTATGATTAGATAAGTTGTAAGGTGTTTTCTGGGTTATTTTCGATGTTAATTAGGTTAGAAACGGTTTAGAAACCGTGTTTTGAAGATTTCAGCATTTTGGGAAAAACCCAGGCAAACGGGCGTTCGCATTTGGCAAACGGGCATTAGCGATCATAGCAGCTCAAACGGGCGTTTGCACAAGGCAGACGGGCGTTTGAGGTTAGAATTTTGATTCAGGATGTAGCTTTTTTTGACGCACGGGCGTTTGGGGTTAGTGGACGGGGATGTCGAACGGGCGTTCATAGGATGTCAAACGGGCGTTTGACCTGTTTTACCTTGTTTTTACTGTTTTAGCGTTTCAGCTTGGTTTTTGGTTTCATAATCGTGTTTTCACTGTTTTAAACCCTTAATCATGATATGTTAACATTAATTAAACATGAACAAGCTTCGATTGAAATTCTGATTCGTTCAGTTAAAACACCGAATGTACTCTTAAAGGGAGTTGAAGTTCGGATCCGTCGGAAGGGCATGAAAGGGCTTGTGCTTTGATGAACTAGAGTTCATCAATGTCTGTGTAATTGTTAAGATGTGATGTCTAGCTGTCTAAGTGAGGGAGTAGAGTGGTTAAGGTGAGTTTTATTCTGTAAACACTTAGGTGGTTAGTAAATTCACATTAATAATTACATACGTGTAGATAAAAGCTAAAACGTGATCTATTCTTGGTTAGGCACTGATTCAAATCAGCGATGTGATACGTTCAGAAAAGGTGGACAATGCTACAGGCTCAAAAGGCTGAAGGGTAGTGGAGGAAATCCATCGAACGTATATGCAGACCTGGGAGATCCTGGGACTATCGGTGCTAATCACCGTAGTTGGCAAGTATATCTCGTGGTGGAATTTTCACCATGCTCTGTGTCCTTGAGTAATGATGTAACAAAGATAAGCTAAGTTAGAAACGTTTAGTCATGACATGTCGATGGGCATGAAGTGAACCCTAAATTGAGTCGGACACATTAAGATAATCTTTTAATAATAACCTAATTAAATTGTAGCTTCTCCTTCTTACTTTGTACAATGTACTTACCTCAAATGCATGTTTATTTATGTGTTTGGGGGAGAGAAGACGAACAGGTTGGTCAAGATTTTGAGGAGGACTTTGATGACGACGTTTGAGCACGCCGGAGTTGAAGACCTTGTTTATCGTGTACTTATTTATATTTGTTTCATAGACTTAAGATGTTATGGGAACTTTGTAGTTCACTTTTAGTCCTTTTGAGATTCGCATGTTTTGGATTCGTTGGTTCGATTTCCAAATGTAATAATGTTACATTTCCTCTTTAGTTCTTGATTTCTATTCTTGGTTGTTTGAAAAAAATTACCCGAGTCTTTTCGCTTATATTTTCTTTAATTTGATACGACGTAGTAGAGGCTTACGTGTAATATCATTTATTTAATATTATGCGTGCCGAACGTTGCTTTGCCGGATATGTACTCGGTGTCCGGGAACGGGGCGTTACAGTTGGTATCAGAGAAAAGCGTCATTTAGGCTTCCCTTCTTCTAAGATAAGTTTTCTTTAGATCTTTTAGTAACGTTCTGGTTTTCTTTGATCATCAGGATGGTGTTCATAGAACCGGAGCGGGTGCAGAAGCTTCAGGAGTCCGACGAGAGAGCCCGACACCAGTCGTAGGAGGCGGTTTTGTGAGGCAGAATCCTTCACCCCATCCGAGCCCCACTCCACCCCTTCATATTGCGACCCCTACGCCAGATTCTTAGAGGAACTTGTCACCACGACCAATTCAGAACACTACACCACGATTTCAGCCAAGGTACAACTACATCTATGGAGAGCCTGGAGAAGCACCGATGACTGGCCACTTTGTGGTGGGAGACATTCCACCGATCTACATACCCCCGAAGAACCAAAGATCTATCCCCACCAGATGAGCTACCTCCTCCACCAGTGTTTTCTCATCAAAGAACATCGGACCTTTTACCCTCCTCCAGGTGGGTCACACTCCTCCGACCTCATCAGCCTCCTTCACCCCGTTTTGATCACCAGCGGGGCTATGGTTATCCACCCAACGGTTTCCACGGCAACAACAACCGTACGAGAAAGAGATACCTACGGATACCCACGGTTTACCCAAGCCCCGCCAGTTAGACCGTCTTTCGAGCAAGCACCGCCAGATTGATTGGTATACGAGGTTGAGAAAGAAGCGAGTTCAAGACTTCTTTGGGAATGTCGAGCATTCGAAGGTCGAAGAGTGGATAAGAGGTTTTGAGAAAGCTTGTTGGAACATCAATGTTCCCGAGGCCGAGATGGCACAGTAGCGATTGGGTTTCTTTTGGTGCAAATGAAGCTTGGATCGATGCGTCTGAGTAGCAATGGAAAAGTAATGATTGGGGAAGCTTTAAGGCTATGTTTTATAACGAGTATTTTCGAAACGGTGCAAGCGAGACATGGCAAGCCACTTCTTAAAGCTTAAGCAGGATAATTACATGACAGTATCTCAGTACACCAACAAGTTTAACGAGTTAGGAGATTCTACCCTGAGTTGATGAAAGTAGAAGAAAGAAAGATGGCCCTTTACAAGGAAGGCTTAGCCTATCGATCTGATCGGTATGTTGGGTTTCACGACTAAGAATATGGTGAGAGTTGTTGAACAAGGCATTAGAGGTTGAGACCTTCGAAAAGAAGGCCACAAAGTGGTTATTGGGAATAAGAGAAATTTTGGCACGAGCCAAGGCGGCGTGTGAGGAGCACCACAACAGAATTCCAAGAAGACAACAGCCCTTGTAACAAGTAAACCTCCACGGAGCACCACTTTGCCCTAAGTGCAACAGAATCACTCAGGTGAGTGTAAGACCAATACATGAGGTTGCTACTACTCGGAGATCTAGGGCACTTTGCTAAGATGTGTCCAACAAAAGGAAGTTTGAATATTCGAAGCGGGGTAGTAGTGGGAAAGCAGCCCAAGTCGCCCGATTCAGTGTTTGCGATGGATCTTGAGATGGTTTGAACCAGATGATAATGTTTTTTCAGTACCTTTTGTTTATTGTAATTTATTTGAGTACTTTTATAGCATGATTTAAATCATGTTGTATTTGTGTTTAAATAAATGAATTCACATCCTAGGTACAATAATATTAGACAACTTAGCAGTTACGGCGTTATTTGATACGGGAGCGTCTAACACCTTTGTGTCAACTAAGGTAGCTAAGAAGCTTAACTTACCAATAGAACCTTTAAGAAACACTTTGGAGATAACAACACCTTTAGGAAAAGTGACTAAGGTAACCAAGTTGATACCTAAAGTGGATGTACGAGTAGGAACGTATCGTTGCAAGAGTGACTTTACGGTTTTGGACTTTTCGGATTTTGATGTGATTCTTGGAATAGATTGGCTGTCCGAGAATTATGTTCACTTGGATTGTAAAGAAAAGAGAGTGACCTTTAAGATACCAGGGAAATCAGATAAGACTTACCAAGGTAACATTTACAAGCCTAGTAAGAAGCGTCACCTTATAATTTCAGCGGTTAAGGCTATAAGAGCTTGTCGGAAAGGTTGCGAAGGCTACTTGTTATACGCAGTGGATGTGAAACAAGTGAAGCCTGAGTTAGAGGAAACCCCTATAGTCAAGGAATACCCAGAGGTGTTTCCAGAAGAGCTACCGGGAAACATGCCTGATAGAGAGATTGAATTTGAGATCAAGTTGATGCCAGGAGCGGCACCAGTTGCTAAGGCACCCTATAGAATGGCACCGGCTGAATTGAAGGAGTTGAAGCTCAGCTTAAGGATATGCTTGAGAGGAATATAATTCAGCCTAGTACTTCACCTTGGGGAGCCCCAGTGTTGTTTGTTAAGAAGAAAGATGGTAGCATGAGGATGTGCATAGATTACAGAGCGCAAAACAATCTTACCATCAAGAATAAGTACCTTTTGCCAAGGATTGATGATTTGTTTAATCAGTTGCAAGGCAAGAGAGTGTTTTCTAAGATTGATCTTAGGTCAGGGTATCACCAGTTGAAGATCAAGGTAGCAGATATACCGAAGACGGCTTTCAGTAAGAGGTATAGACATTATGAGTTCTTAGTCATGCCTTTTGGACTCACTAATGCTCCATCTGCATTTATGGATTTAATGCAGCGTGTTTTCATGCCATACTTGGAAAAGTTTGTGATAGTGTTCATAGATGACATCCTTGTATACTCTAAGGAAGAGAAGGAGCTTGAAGGACACTTAAGGATAGTTTTGGAGACTTTGAAGAGGAACCAGTTGTATGCTAAGTTCTCCAAGTGCGACTTTTTGTTGGATCAAGTTAGTTTCTTGGGTCATGTCATTTCTGGAGATGGCATTAAGGTTGATCCCGTGAAGATTGAAGCAGTTGAGAAGTGGTCCAGACCGACTACAGTTTCTGATGTTAGGAGTTTTCTCGGTTTGGCTGGCTATTACAGGAAGTTGTTCAGGACTTCTCAAAGATAGCTACACCACTTACCCGGCTCACTCAAAAGGATGTGAAGTTTGAGTGGACCAGTGAGTGCGAAGCGGCTTTTGAAACGCTGAAGAAGAAGTTGACTACAGCCCCAGTTTTGGCAGTTCCGAAGATCTTCGATAACTATGACGTTTACACGGATGCTTCGGGACAAGGTTTAGGTTGTGTGTTGATGTAGGGAGGGAAGGTAATTGCTTATGCATCTAGACAGTTGAAGGTGCATGAGAAGAATTACCCAACACATGACTTAGAGCTGGCAGCAGTAGTGTTTGCCCTAAAGACTTGAAGGCACTACTTGTATGGAGTTAAGGCCAGGATCTTCACCGATCACAAGAGTTTGAAGTATTTATTTACCCAAGAGAATCTGAATATGAGGCAAAGGAGATGGTTAGAGTTTGTTAAGGATTTTGATTTAGATATTCAGTACCATCCGGGTAAAGCGAATGTGGTAGCGGATGCTTTGAGCAGAAAACCAGTGTTTGCAGTTTCAAGCGTTGAAGTGGTTGCGGAAAGGTTAGATGGGCTACAGATTCAAAGTTTTGATCAGATTGAAGACCGGCAGTTTGTGGCACCATTGTTAGCAAGGTCCGAGTTGTTGGATGATATTCGGGAAAAGCAAGATGAAGACCCGGTTTTGGTTGACTTGAAGCGAGTTGCAAGAGAAAAGCCTACAGTGGGTTATGTGTTAGACCAGAATGGAAATCTTTGGTATCAGGATCATTTGTGTGTGCCTAATGTTGGTGACTTAAGACATAGAGTCATGGAAGAGGCACATAGGATTGCTTTTGCAATTCATCCGGGAGCTACCAAAATGTACAGAGACTTGAAGGAAAGGTTTTGGTGGCCCTCGATGAAACTGGAGATTGCCAAGTTCGTATCCGAGTGTGATACTTGCCAGAAGGTTAAAGCAGAACATAGAAGACCGGGAGGAATGCTTAAGCCATTGGATATCCCGGAATGGAAGTGGGATAAGATCACTATGGACTTCATCACCGGTTTACCTAAGACGAGAGGCGGTAATGATGCGATTTGGGTGATTGTGGGTAGATTGACCAAATCCGCTCATTTCTTACCGTATAAGGTTAATATGCCCTTGAAGAAGATGACCATACTATACTTGGATAATATAGTGAAGTTACACGGAGTACCTATCTCAATACTTTCGGATCATGATTCGAGGTTCGTCAGTCGGTTTTGGAAAAGTTTACAAGCAGCTTTGGGAACCAAGTTGGATTTGAGTACGGCCTTTCATCCTCAGACAGATGGACAGTCTGAGAGGACTATCCAAACACTTGAAGATATGTTGAGAGCTTGTGTTTGGAAAGTAGGCGGATCATGGGATGATTACCTACCTGTGGCAGAGTTTGCCTACAACAACAGTTATCATGCAAGTATAGGCATGCCACCGTTTGAAGCGTTGTATGAAAGATGTAGAACGCCGCTATTTTGGGATGAAGTCGGGGAAAGAAAAATCACCGGGCCGGAATTGGTTGAGCAAGCTAAGGAAAGGGTTCAGTTAGTCAAGAAGAATCTGAAGGCGGCTCAAGATAGACAGAAGAGTTGGGCAGATGTCAGAAGAAGGCCTTTAGAGTTTGAAGTTGGTGAAAGAGTTTATCTACGAGCTTCACCAATGAAAGGAGTGAAACGTTTTGGACAAAAGGGAAAGCTAAGTCCGAGGTAGGTTGGACCTTTTGAAATTCTGGAAAGAATTGGACCTTTGGCTTACAAGCTTAAGTTACCGGAATCCATGTCGAGAGTCCACAACGTGTTTCATGTCTCGATGTTGAAGAAGTGTTTGACCAAGACGGATGTTGAGACTACTGTTGATCCGGAGATTCTTCAAGATAATCTTTCGTATGATGAGACACCGATCAGAATTTTGGACCCGTAAGAGAAGATGATTAAGAGACGGTTGGTCTCTTTGGTTTTGGTGCAATGGAGCAATCATTCACCGGATGAAGCTACTTGGGAAGTCGAGGACGATATGATCAGCGAGTTCCCAGATTTTATGGACTTACCAAGTATGTTCTAAGTTTCGAGGACGAAACTCCTTTAAGGGGGGAAGAATATAATATTCCGATTTTCGGGAAAGGGCAGACGTGTCATTTTGCGAAAACGAAATATTGGGTTCGGTTCCTTTTATTCAGAGTTTAATTATTTAGTTAAATATATGTATAATTTCGAGATATATATATATATATATATATATTTAAAGGAAAGAAAATCTGATTTATTAAGGGTGATTAAGGAAAATCATGAAAATTAGGTATTTTTGGGATTTTTTCTATTTAAGGAAAATCAACCTAATCAGCCCCTTAATCTTTTAATTAGATTTTTCCACCTCCAATTGTCTTCTGCGTGTGAGAAGAGAGCAAATTAGGGCTGAGGGTTTTTCATCAATAGCTAAGTCGATTCTTGACGGTTTTCAGATCACAGTCGAGCACCGGAATCATGGTGAATGAAGCTTCGTTTTGAATTCAGAAAGTTGGAGTTTCGATAAGGTATGATTAAGCCCTAGTTTTGTTCTTGTTCGAGTTTGATGGATTCAAACTCATCAATTCGTAGTTTTATCGTTTAGAAGCGTGTGATTGAATCTAATCTAAGTTTGGATTTATCACACATGTTTTCTGCAGAGAAGGGACGGTTTTAGCTGCTGTTTTTCTGAGTTTGGACTTGGATTTAGCTGCTAAAAAGGTAAGAGGCTCTTCCTACGATTTCAATTACCGTTATTGAGGTTTAGATCAAGATTTAAGACGTTTAGATGTAAGAAAGATATGTTTTTTTTGTTGGTCAATGATCCTAGATGCTATGGTATAATTAGATAAGTTGTAAGGTGTTTTCTGGGTTATTTTCGAAGTTAATTAGGTTAGAAACGGTTTAGAAATTGTGTTTTGAAGATTTCAGCGTTTTGGGAAAAACCCAGGCAAACGGTCGTTCGCACTAGGCAAACGGGCGTTTGCGATCATAGCGGCTCAAACGGACGTTTGCACAAGGCAGACGGGCGTTTGAGGTTAGACTTTTGATTCTGGTTGTAGCTTTTTTTTACGGACGGGCGTTTGGGGTTAGTGGACGGGCGTTCGATGTCGAACGGGCGTTCATAGGATGTCAAACGGGCGTTTGACCTGTTTTACCTTGTTTTTACTGTTTTAGCGTTTCAGCTTGGTTATCGGTTTCATAATCGTGTTTTCACTATTTTAAACCCTTAATCATGATATGTTAACATTAATTAAACATGAACAAGCTTCGATTGAACTTCTGATTCGTTCAGTTAAAACACCGAATGTACTCTTAAAGGGAGTTGAAGTTCGGATCCGTCGGAAGGGCATGAAAGGGCTTGTGCTTTGATGAACTAGAGTTCAACAATGTATGTGTAATTGTTAAGATGTGATGTCTAGCTGTCTAAGTGAGGGAGTAGAGTGGTTAAGGTGAGTTTTATTCTGAAAACACTTAGGTGGTTAGTAAATTCACATTAATAATTACATACGTGTAGATAAAAGCTAAAACGTCATCTATTCTTGGTTAGGCGCTGATTCAAATCGGCGATGTGATACATTCATAAAAGGTGCACAACGCTACTAGCTCAAAAGGCTGAAGGGTAGTGGAGGAAATCCATCGAACGTATATGCATACCGGGGAGATCCCGGGACTATCGGTGCTAATCACCGTAGTTGGCAAGTATATCTCGTGATGGAATTTTCACCATGCTTTGTGTCCTTGAGTAATGATGTAACAAAGATAAGCTAAGTTAAAAACGTTTAGTCATGACATGTCGATGGGCATGAAGTGAACCCTAAATTGAGTCGGACACATTAAGATAATCTTTTAATAATAACCTTAATTAAATTGTAGCTTCTACTTCTTACTTTGTACAATGTACTTACTTCAAATGCATGTTTATTTATGTGTTTGGGGGAGAGAAGACGAACAGGTTGGTCAAGATTTTGAGGAGGACTTTGATAACGACGTTTGAGGACGCCGGAGTTGAAGACCTTGTTTATCATGTACTTATTTATATTTGTTTCATAGACTTGAGATGTTATAGGAACTTTGTAGTTCACTTTTAGTCCTTTGAGATTAAATGCGTTTTGGATTCGTTGGTTCCATTTCCCAATGTAATAATGTTACATTTCCTCTTTAGTTCTTGATTTCTATTCTTCGTTGTTTGAAAAAAATTACCCGAGTCTTTTCGCTTCCGTTTGCTTTAATTTGATACGACGTAGTAGAGGCTTATGTTAAGGGTCAATTTGTAGTGTTTTATAAGGATATATTTTATATCAATATTCCCCATATATGGATGTTTTTCGTAGAATTCGAGCTTATAATCGATTAATTGAGCAAATGACGTTTTGAATAGTTAAAATGCAAAATCGAGTAAATATCGTGGTTTTATTATCTATTTTGTATGGTTTTACGTTTTGCTCGGTTTTGTCATCTTTTAGGTGCACAAATGTGGAATGGAAGAGGTCTAAATGATGTTTGATTGAAGATTAAAAGGAAAGAAAGAGATACAAGAGGATGAAGATGAAATAAAGCTTGGGAAAATCCAAAAACGACTGTAAATACGACGGGCTAGTCAAAAGGCGTTTTACGAAGAAGAGTCCTTAATGAAAGTTGTAGAGTTTTCCGAGATCTTTTTTATGACATTCGGATCATAATTTTGGAGGTCTACAACTCAAGATATGAATTTTAGAAGTTTGAGTCCATTCTCAAACCAGGCGTCGAGCGGAACCGACTTAGAAACCGACTTATGCATCTATTTAAACGGCCGTTCCTAACCCTAATTAGACACATTATTCGACATACACTTTTCTTGAGAGCGGCGGCCGCAAGTTGAGGTCTCAGGCCGGTCACCCGAGCTTTGTGCTCGGGTGAACCGAGGTTAGATTAGGAGTAGCTTAGATGTTTCTTTTCTTTTCCGTTCATGGTGATGATCCACTTTGTTCAAAACTATGTGAGTTTTTTTGATTAATTCAATTCCGTTTTCTTCATGATTGTTGATTTATTTTGTATCTTTCTTTGTGCTTATGATGCCATGAGAATAGATTGGAAAATTAGTTCTCTATTGATAGTTACAACATACGGAAGTTGAGTAACGTTAGATCACCATAGAAAGATAGGATCTTTAATCATTAATGATGACAAATTAATCGATTAATTATCTAGGTTGTTAGATTCTAAAATACGAGAGCTAACCTGAATCTATACCGAGTTTTGTTTGGTAAATCGATCTCAACATTCGGAAGATGAGAGATTGATAAATTGGATTCACTAAGGAATTAGGAATCCGTAGCTTGAGAATAAATTCACTAAGGAATTAGGGGTTTATGTCTCGTGAAAAGGTGAAACCACAACTCGAATTAGAATCATGAATTGAACTAGGATTGAGATCACATAGGTTTGTATATTGGTTGTTTGATCCCATGTATCGTTGTTTTATGTTCTTTCGTTTATAGTTTTATTTATTAATTTTCGCTTTTATCCTTCCTGGCTTTGGATTGACAATCCTCTGTCCAGTTTATTTTCCGTTTTAGTTTAGGTTTAGTAATAGATAGTAGTAACAATTTAAGGAATTAATAAGATTATATTCAACATCCCAATTCCCTGTGGATCGATACCCGTACTTATCCAACTTTACTTGCAACTACCCGGTATTCGGCCGGTTAGGAGGTAGTTTTGCATGGTAGTATAGGTTTATAAATTTTCTTTTGTTTTAATGATGCAAAATCTCCCCAACAGCTTACGTGTAATATCATTTATTTAATATTATGCGTGCCGAACGTTGCGTTGCCGGATAAGGACTCGGTGTCCGAGAACGGGGCGTTACAGATAGTTAATCTTTTCGGTGAATCCCTAGAAGTAGTCAAAAGTTTGCCGGCAGATAATTAAATAATTATATTAGTAAAAATGGGCCATGCTTTCATCAATTTATTATCGTTTTCGTTAAAAATCATTGTTCCTATCTATCAAACACTTGATAAAACAAGATTCCGTAGATTTTGTCTCTGTGTTAAATACATGATTGTAGTAATTGGAGAGGACTAAAATTATACTAATCCCATAATGGTGCCGAATACACTGTCATTATTACCTCCGTCCTGACTTATGCTAAACTGAGTTAACCTGCAGCGGAATAAATTAAGTCTTTGAAAAACTTGAGTTATCAGTTTGTCTTGATGTAATTCTATTTGGACTAATGCACAACATATTAAGAAAATTTGTTAAGTTGGTTATGTATCATTAATTTTAGTAGTAAAAGTCTAAAATATCTTTTGAATGTCATTAAAACAATAGTTGTAAATTAAAGAAAAGTGGTTGTATATAAAGTAAATAAGGGGTGAAAAAATATAATAAATACTTCATTAATATCCTAAATTGACTTATACTATGAGACTTAATAAAAAAAGATAAACGGACATATATTTTCTAAGGGATGTAGTATTACAAGTATTTTCAAAATACATGGACTCTTCAATACGTCTTGCAACCCCATGCAAATGGAATGGATATACGGATTGGTCTTCATCTAATGAAAATATATAGAATCTAAGATAGATTTAGCTGAAACATTCTCATTGATTTTGCTTTCAGGGAATTATACACAATTAATAAGCATTGTCTTGTACTACATTAGCAAACCTTAGGTCCGTAACAACCTTTAATGTCTAGGACAGTGCCACATGTCTCAATCTAGATCATACACATCAACAAACACACATATGGATAATTATGTAAATATCTTGACAGCCCCACCTCAAACTTGGTGGCGTTGTAACAACGTTAAGTTTATATCTGAAAATGTGAAATGCAAAGAAGCAAGCGTTAAGGGCGTTAGGCGCTGGTTTTGTTAGAGCATCTGCAATTTGGTTTGCACTTGGAATATATTGAACCTTGAGCTTCTTCTACAAGACTTGATCCTGACATAATGAATGGCACGGGTCGCTTCATATTTTCTAAAGTCACTTCAACACAAGATACTTAACATTTGCACTAACCATGATATGGTGTATGCTCACCTCGGTCTAAATACCCACAACTCAGTAAAGGCCTTGACGAACTCAAAAAAAATAGGTTTAACCTTTTCGGTGAATCGCTATAAACTGAAGTAGTATAAAGTGAGAAGTAGTCAAAAGTTTGCCGGCAGATAATTAAATAATTATATTAGTAAAAATAGGCCATGCTTTCATCAATTTATTATCGTTTTCGTTAAAAATCGTTGTTCCTATCTATCAAACACTTGATAAAACAAGATTCCGTAGATTTTGTCTCTGTGTTAAATACATGATTATACAATCCCTTAAATAGATTGTAGTAATTGGAGAGGACTAAAATTATACTCCCATAATGGTGCCGAATACACCATCATTATTACCTCCGTCCTGACTTATGCTAAACTGAGTAAAACTGCAGCAAAATAAATTAAACCTTTGTAAAACTTGAGTTATCAGTTTGTCTAGATGTAATTCTATTTGGACTTATGCACAACATATTAAGAAAATTTGTTAAGTTGGTTATGTATCATTAATTTTAGTAGTAAAAGTCTAAAATAACCTTTGAATGTCATTAAAGCAATAGTTGTAAATTAATGAATAGTGGTTGTATATATAATAAATAAGAGGTGAAAAAATATAATAAATACTTCATTAATATCCTAAATTGACTTATACTATGAGACTTAATAAAAAAAAAGATAAACGGGCATATATTTTATAAGGGAGCCTTATTCACACCACAATAAACCTATCGCTATACCACTTTATATTTTACACCACATCTTCTATTTTCATACCACAAAACTATTTGCACACCAACTTTTTTTTTACGAATTAGTCCCTTAATTTCACCTACCTTATATCCCACACCCTACCTACCCACCCCATTATTTTCCTCCAACAAATATGTTTTGGCCGGCAGCTGCAGAGGATTTGGCCGGAATTTTTTTTTTTTTTTTTTACAGAAACCAAACACAAACATTAATAGAGCCGGTCTAACTGTTAGTAGTGTAGACTTTTTCTTAGTAGTGTAGACTGTGTGGCCAAACCATGAGGAGTCTTTTTCTTAGTACCGTGGACATTTTCGCCATTTTCATTTATGTCAAACTGGAGAAGCATCTTGAATCCGTTAAATGCTCCGGCTACGTACAAATCCAGAGAGAAGCCCCGATGGATTTTCAGACAGTAGGTTTGAAAAGGGAGAAAATAGTGGTAATAATAGGCAGCGCCATTTGGCCGGAAACATAACCGGAGCAGGGGCGGTGGCGGTGGTTTTGAATGATGAAGAAGATTATATTTTTAGGAGAATGAAGATATATACTACAAAAAGAATGAAGGAGCAAAATAGGTGGATGGTTTAATGAGGCGGGAGTGTTTTGGCGGCGGTGGGCGGAGGATTTGGCCGGAAACCTAACCAGGGCGGTGGCTTTGAATGAAGTAGAAGATGGTTTTTTTAGGGAATGAAGATACTGAGGGAGCAAGGGAGGGGGAGTGTTTTGTAAATTGAAAAAAATTGGGTGAATATATGATGATATAAGACTTTGGCGGTAGTAAAAAATGATTGGTAATAAGTAAATTACACTTTTTTTTTATTTTAATGTGGTGCAACGGTAAGTTTGGTGTGGTGCAAATAAAGACCTCCTTTTATAAGGGATGTAGTATTACAAGTATTTTCAAAATACATGGACTCTTCAATACGTCTTGCAACCCCATGCAAATGGAATGGATATAGGGATTGGTCTTCATCTAATGAAAATATATAAAATCTAAGATAGATTTAGCTGAAACATTCTCATTGATTTTGCTTTCAAGGAATTACACACAATTAATAAGCATTGTCTTGTACTACATTAGCAAACCATAGGTCCATAACAACCTTTAATGTCTAGGACAGTGCCACATGTCTCAATCTAGATCATACACATCATCAAACACACACAAGGATAATTATGTAAATATCTTGACAGCCCCACCTCAAACTTGATGGCGTTGTAACAATGTTAAGTTTATATCTGAAAATGCGAAATGCAGCAGTGGGCAGTGGTTTTGTTAGAGCATCTGCAATTTGGTTTGCACTTGGAATATATTGAACCTTGAGCTTCTTCTCCAAGACTTGAGTCCTGACATAATGAATGGCACGGGTCGCTTCATATTTTCTAAAGTCACTTCAACACAAGATACTTAACAGCTCGTACCACTGACATGGTGTATGCTCATCTCGGTCTAAATACCCACAACTCAGTAAAGGCCTTGACGAACTCAAACAATACTTACATAGTCAACAAGATCAAAATCCATTATCTCATAACGGTTCCATGATTTATGCATACATGGTCATGATTACTCCACAACTACCCTCTTAACTGCCTCAGACCATTGACCATGACTTCAATGGGCGTATAATTAAGTCCCCTACAAGGAGCCCTATAAAAGGATCATCTCCTTCAGCCTCCAGAACTACGTTCATAGTTTGATCCCTTACAATACAACGATACGTAGGCAACCGATTCCGCATTAGCCCAGCTATATATATCTCCTCAACAAAACCACATGTTATAGTAGTTGAATTATCCTCATGAAGTCCAATTACCCGATTTTCTTGGTGATGATTTTGAGCATCGTTATAAACATTCTACTCATGTAAAAAAAATTGAAAAAAAGAAAAATAAAACAAACCATGCTACTTTAATATATAAATATTTCACTCGTTAAAGACAAAAAAAAAATTTCAGGGAACAACATTTCACGTAACTATAACAAATCATATAAAAGACCATATGTATTATTTGTGGATGTTGTATGAAGATTTTTTTGTCTTTTCTGTTTCTTCTTCGGTTTTCTATTTTCCAAAACGTGTCCATGGCTTCCATTGAGCTTCCTTCTCATTGGCTTCTTGTTGGGGAGCTCCACCACCGCCTCGGCCGGGAGTTCCACCACCGCCGGGCCGGCTTGGGCTATATATAGGATCTGTCCCCGACCATTGTTGTGTTCACGTCCGTTTTCTTGTCCTACCGAACTTGTCCCATCTGCCGGAAATCGGTTGCCGGAAATCGTCGATCTCGGTTAGTGACTCTGCTGCTTACTGCTCCCTTAGCCCAATGTCACTCCTTTGCTCTTCATTTGTTGATTTTCCTGTTTTGTCCGCTTGCAATTGCATAGGCCGTTTTTAGATTTGGGTATTATCTCGAGTTCGTAGGCTGTTTTTAGGTGTAAGGTTGCAGTGTTGATTGTGCATGTTGTTAAAAATTGGACCTCCTATTTTGTTTCTATTTTTGGGGTTTTTGTTCATGATGTTGCGTAACAATTCTAGACTATCTTCTTTGTTTTGTTGTTTTCTCTGTTTTCTCGTTTGTTTTTTCCCTTGTTAATCACAAATCAGAAAGGCGATTGTGCATGTTGTTTGTTGTTTGTTGTTGTTGAGTTGTCATTTTGGTTTTATAGGGCCTGCATGTTTATCATTTCCTGTTAATTCTTCTCATTTTCTTGATTTTTGGGTGGACTTTTTTGTTAAAAATTGGACCTCCTGTTTTGTTTATGTTTTTTGGGGTTTTAGTTCATGATGTTGCAGAACAATTGTAAAGTGTCCTACTGTTTTGTTACTTTCCTTTGTTTTTAGTTTTTTTTCCCTTGTGAATCACAAATGAAACTATATACCTGCAAAATTTAACATAAGATGAAAGTGACAAATATTTAGAGAACAACATTAATAAAATTTTGTGGAAATATTACTCAATGAGACTCGGCTCTTGAGAGGCTTCAGAGGTGCTCAGCAGGGTGCTCAAGATTCCTGAGCCTTAGGATTTCGTGCATAATATTTTTGTACACTTTATTTAATTATAAAGACATATTAATTGTGATACATATAAACAATTAATATGTCAAACTCTAGTTTACTTTATGTCATAGACATAGCTTTTACTTTTACTTTTGCATGCTTGCCGCCCACATCTACATACTCAAGTGGCCGCCCAAGCTAGTGCTAGTCTCTCTCAATTGTATCTATTTATACACCTCTCATATCAATGAATAAACTAAGTTGAAGTTTACTCTTGTGTTAACACATTCTCAAACTCTCTTCATGGTAGCGAGCCTTACTGAGTTCTAAAAATCCATTTGCAAAACTCGGTTCTTTTTCGAAAAATGTCAACATTATCGATGTTTCATCTTCTTGATGAGACTCACAATTTTGCCTCGTGATCGGATAATCGAACACTCTTCTTTTTTACAAATCATAAACTTGATGGTAACAATTACTTGTTATGGTCAAGGTCTATGAAAATGTATATCTCCGGCCAGGGCAAGATGGGATATCTCATGCAGTTCCAAACTCCGCCTCTCTTTGGCCTAAACCGACCCCAAGTTTGAAGCATGGGACACAGAAAATAACCAAGTCATGACCATCCTCAGGTCTATGACAAAAGAGATCGATGAGAACTTCATGATGTATGACACTCTGCTAAGGAAATGCAGGACAATGCCGAGACCTTTACTCCAAAAAGGACAATACATCTCAAGTCTATGAACTCGGCTCAGATTCAAAATTGCGCATAAGGGGATATGTCTCAGAATCAATACTTTAATCAACTATCTAAGGCATGGCAACACCTAGATATGTTGGAAACTCACCCTGGAATGATGTTAAAGATGCTGCACTCTTTAAAGACATCATCGAGAAGAAGAGAGTATTCAAATTCCTTACTGGATTGAATCCTACTCTTGATGATGTCAGAGGTAGAATTCTTGCTACTAAACCTCTTCCAAATCTCAAATCCATGTTTGCTGAGGTCAAACATGAGGAAAGCGGAGAGGAAAGTGATGTTTCTTTGAACCCCTGCCGACAACCTCTACTTGAAAGTGCCACCTGGCGACCGTCGGGAACACCTGCTGAGGCTACCGAGGCTTACGAGAAGCCACCGATAAAACGGGAAGGCGTTTCGTGACCACCGCAAACGCACTAATCACACCAAGGACACTTCTTTGGAAGCTACATGGCAAGCCTAACTCCTCCAAGACCTCCAGACCTGCCAAGGAAAGTCAGGGCAGACACATAAGTGAGGAAGAAGATGACAACAGGTTGAATGCTCAGCTTGCTGCATTCAAAGCCTTTCTAACTCAACAAAAGGGAGGTAGTCACTCTACTTGACATAGCCTCTCATGCCGATCAATTAAATTCTACTCATCTATTAGTAATGAAACCTGGATTGTTGACTCTGGGGCCTCTTCCCATATGACTGGTAATAAAAATCTCATTACTCAACTTAAGCCATGTTCCCAAATTCACAATTATTAAGTCAGCCGATGGATCTATCTCTAGTGCAAAAGGTTTTGGTCAGTCAAACTTACTAATAAGATATGCTGCAGAATGTCCTATTTGTTCCAAAATTAGATTGCAATCTCATATCACAAGAAACTTACTAAAGATTTGAATCGATCATTGTTGTTTTTAATGAGAATCGATGCACATTCCAGGATCATTCCTCAAAGGCGTTGATTGGGACTGCTAAACCTTGCTCAGTCTGCTTTGTGGTCAACCTCACCAAGACAGAAGATCAAGAAGGCGAATCGCCTCAAGAAACTGCACTCAAAACCTAGACAATATCATGTTATGGCATTATAGACTAGGACATCCTGAGTTTTAGTTATTTAAAGTCTATAGATCCCAATTGTTTAAAGGTTGTAATTTGAATGATCTTCAATGTGATATTTGTCGGTTTGCTAAACTCACCAAATCTGTATGCAAAATTACCTTACTTACCATCCACACCATTCACCTTAATTCACAAAGGTGACGTATGGGGACCCTCAAGAGTAAAAAGCATAACAGAGGAAAGAGGTGGTTTGTTACCTTCATAGATGACCACACCGAAACCACTTGGTTATTTTTAATGAAGGATAAGTCCTGTTGGACCCATCTTTCAAGAATTTTACAACATGGTCTCCACTCGGTTTGACACTAAGATCAAAATCTCAAGACCGACAATGCTCTTGAATATTATGAGTCTCATCTCGGTAATTTCTTGATGGATAAAGGGATTGTCCATATCGTTAGTTGTGTTGAAACCCCTCAAGAAAATGGGGTTCTTGAGAGAAAAACAGAGCATCTGCTTGAAATGGCTAGGTCTATTATGTTTACCACAAATGTTCCAAAATATATGTGGGGTGAAGCCATATTGACTTCCACATACTTAATCAATGAGACTTCCCAAATAGGTACTAGGCTTCAAAACTCCTATCAAAACCCTACTGGACACACACCTCGCCCCCCATCTTATTTCCCGATTACCTCCAAAAATCTTTGGTTGTCTTGTGTTTGTCTATATCCATGCCCAACACGAAGCAAAAACTTGATCCCAAAGCTCACAAGTGCATATTCCTAGGATATGCAAAGGACGAGAAAGGTTACAAGTGCTACTCTCATTACGAAAAAAAAATTTTACAATTCTATGGATGTAAAATTTTTGAAAGAACTCCTACTACAAACAAGTCCACTTGAGGCGATCACTCGATGGAAATCGATAGAAATTGACCTAAACCCCTTCCTTCAAGAGACTCTTAATCCTCGGCAACCTCACGATCCTCAAAGAGATGAACCCCAAGACCCTCATCGACTCACAAAGAACCTCACGATCCCAAAGACCCAACCGACTCAGAGCCTGCGACCTCTGAGCCTGGCCGACACTCGGCAATCTGCAGATCCTCGGCAGATCATCGACATTGATGATGCACCTATTGCTCTAAGGAAAGGAAAAGATCATGCACCGATCATTCTATTCATACTTATTTATCTTATGATCGCTTGTCTCTGTCTTTGCCATGTTTACACAGGACTGGATTCTCACTCTATCCCTAGAAATATTCGGAGGCCCTTCAAAATGATAAGTGGAAGGTCACTTTATTAAAAGCGAGATGATCGCTCTCCCGGATAATCATACTTGGGACCTCACAACTCTTCCCAAAGGCAAGAAGACAGTTAGGCTGCAGATGGTTATTCACTATTAAATACAATGCGATGGTACAATTGACAAGTACAAAGCCGATTGGTAGCAAGGGATTCACTCAAACTTATGGTATTGACTATAAGGAAACTTTTGCACCAGTGGGCAAAACTCAACACCGCTGTCAGGGTTCTGCTTTCTCTCTAGTTGTCCAACTGGGTCGCCTCTACACCAATTGGATATCAAAAATGCTTTTCTCAATGGTGATCTCACCGAGGAAGTCTATATGAATGTACCTCCTGGTTTTGTCAATCCCCACACTCAGGGCAAGGTATGCAAACTCGGAAATCTCTATATGGTCTCAAGCAATCCCCAAGAGCCTGGTTTGGAAAACTCACTCACTGTGGGTTAAAGCTGCTGGATATCATCAATGCAACTCGATCACACCATGTTTGTCAAGACAACCAACCGAGGAGGTCCATTCTAATTGTATATGTGGATGATATCATCCCATCTTGGGAAGACTCTATGAAATCCGAACTTGAAGACTCTACCGGCAAAGGTGTTCCAAGTTAAAGATCCGGGCTACCTCAAGTACTTTCTTGGTATGGAAGTAGCTAGAAACACCAATGGCATTTCGGTCTCCCAAAGGAAGTATGTCCTGGACTCTTTGAAGGAAACGGCATCTTTGGGATGCAAACTCTCTTTGTATCTCCGTGAGACCCAGTCCATACTCTCTTCGCATGGTGACATTGTTTGTCGAGAAAGAACAATATCAAAGGCTTGTAGGCAAACTCATATACCTTTCTCACACAAGACCTGATATTGCATATGGGGTCGATCACAGTCAGTCAATTCATGCATTGCCCTCTCGAGCAACATTGGGATGCAAATGAATAGGATAATTGAGGTATTTAAAATCCACTCTGGCCAAGGCACGCACTTCACCAAGTCTCCTGATAGATCAATCAAGGTCTACACCGATCTTGATTGGGTGGATGTCACATTGACAGGAGGTCTACCACAAGCTATTGCTCATATATACTGGGAACCTGGTTACTTGGAGGAGCAAGAAACAACCTCATCGTGTCAAGAAGCGATCTTGAAAAGTGAACTAAGGGCACTTGTACTTGGCATTTGTGAAGCTCTATGGCTAAAAAGTGGTACTGGATCGAACTTCAAAGAACCGTATCGACAAAGAACCTATCACACTCTGTTGTGATAATAATTCAACCTTATGCATGGCGGAAGATCCACCCATCATGATAAAACCAAGCATGTGGACATTGTGATTACTTTCTTCGAAGGAGAAGATTGATGCCAAGATTATTCAACTCCAGTATGTTCCCTCAGCAGATCAGAATGCTGATATTCTTACCAAGGCTATTCCACCTCTTATGTTCAGCAGACTAAGTAGCAAACTTGGTCGCATCAACATATCTGACCAGATTTGAGGGGGTGTGGAAATATTACTCAGCAGACTCAGCCTGCTGAGGCTTCAGCAGGTGCTCAGCAGATTCTGAGCCTTAGGATTTCGTGCATAATATTTTTGTACACTTTATTTAATTATAAAAGACATATTAATTGTGATACATATAAACAATTAATATGTCAAACTCTAGTTTACTTTATGTCATAGACATAGCTTTTACTTTTACTTTTGCATGCTTGCCGCCCACATCTACATACTCAAGTGGCCGCCCAAGCTAGTGCTAGTCTCTCTCAATTGTATCTATTTATACACCTCTCATATCAATGAATAAACTAAGTTGAAGTTTACTCTTGTGTTAACACATTCTCAAACTCTCTTCAAATTTTGCTAGCAAATTATACCCATCTAGGTTCCAATTTCCTCTGATAACCCCTGCCAAGAGCTCTGGATCTGCACATGTTAGCTTGCCATTAACTTGATTATAAGAACACATTAAAGGTGAATGTATGATTTCCTTTCCAGCTCTCTAAGTCATACGCTGTATAGTGTTTGCAACAAGCAGCAACCTTAAGCCTGTCAATGGCACCATCATCAATTGCATGACAGGGTTACTTAGACAATGTTAAATGCATAGGTATTAACTTAGGTACGTACATGGCTGGTGGTTTGTTGTTCTGCATCAGTTTTACGTTCCTTCGGTACTTCCACGATAATATTGCATTACGTTATGTGTTAAAGACTTAATCCCGTGTGCCTGCAATATTTATTCCAGTTCTTTTAGCAGGTCTTGTTCTTTCTCATGGCTTTGTTGTTCCACTGTTACTAATGTCAGAAATATTGCATGATTACTTTCTATTATTACTGTTGATTACTGAAAAAGTGTTGTTCATTTGTAATTTTTTTATGATATCACAGGTTCCGCAAGCTCGTTAGTCACGTGCATACGGGATTAAGGATTAGCTGGTCCGTATATTGAGGTAATTGTTATGCGCACAACACTACTCTGATTTTAGCTATTAAACTTCTGAGGTGTTTCATGTATTGTACTTTGTTTGTTACATATTTTAGGTGGTCATCTTTATTTGACTGTTTACGGTTTTTTTTTATTTTTAAAAACTGGTTTCTCCCGCTTTTGCTTATGTTTTGGATTTGGGTATTATGTGGGTTCAGGGGTGTTCAAAGGTATTTACTTTTGCTTGTTATCATCATTTCCTGTTAATTCTTCTGATTTTGTGGGTTATTTGGTGAACCTTTTGGTTAAAAATTGGAACTTTGTTCTTATTGGTGTGCTTTACGCTTCGAATATGAGCTATATAAGTCACGACGAGCTGATTCATGAACAAGTTCGGGATTTATATGTTGTTGGTCTAGCTTATAGGACAATACATGGTATAGCTCTTTCCATTTCCCTTTAGTCTATACATACAAGTACACAACATGTGCATCTTTTGTCTATATTTCTTTCGTTTAATGAAATTTAAAACAAACAGCTCACTCCCAATAGCTCACTCTTCCAACTTCAAATTATCAAAGGCAGGACTTCAATTTTAGGCAAATATACTCAGAGGTCCTGCCTGGTTTACAGACACTAGCCCGTCTTTAGTGCTCTGTAGACCAGTAATCCATTTCCTATATACATTCAAGCTTGTCAATTAGAAATTGTACATAAAATTCCGAAAAAAAATGTTTTAGAGCGACTTGCATAAGATTAAACGAAAAAGCTGTTAATTACCTTCCATGGCTGCTACCTCCTGAATTTGCTGAAATCGTCAATCTTTTAGCAGTTTTCATGAAATGGCTACAGGTAATGAATTTGGAAAACAAAAACTTATGTTTCAGGATTGAGGAAACACATGAAGAACAATGACACTAATATTAAAAAAAAAGGTAACATACCTAAATGGTTCTTCACCCGTGTGTTTAAGGTTCCTGCTGCATCGAAATAGAATACATGGGTTTGAATCTCTATTTTTTCTATTCCAAACATGTTCTCAAGCCTCTTACAAAGCTCGTCGTATGTACTCAGAACAGAAAGATCTAGAGTCTTTCCAACATCCTCGTACTCCACGAATACTTTGCAATGACCGGTATCCAAGCTAAGGTCAACTGCCTTGAGGCCACGGTTCCATGAAAAACCTATGTGGTGAAGGTCTTTTTCTTCAACTTTCCAATCAAAACCACATTTTTCTGCCTTCAAAGAAGTCGCCTTTCCTGTTTGGGAAACTGAATCATCACTACAGCATTGGTTTGACAATTGCTGCTCAGTGAGGATTGGTTGACCGAAAAGTAAAAACCGAGGTGTCTTCACACACTCGGTCTGAGTAGGACTCCCCATGGTTAACACGCAAGAATCATCCTTGCTACAATCCTGATGGCATTGGCTAATACCATGAGCGATTTCAGCAAGTTGATCAAGCCGCTTAAAACCCGAGGTAAATAGTCCTAAATGTAAATTGTCTTTCCTTGGTTGTAGTGGAACCTGCAGTGTAAGCATCTTCCAACAAACCACCCCTAGCATAAGCAGATATTAAAGAATTGTACATAACAATACTGGGAGCAAAGCCATTCTTTTCCATCTCCATCAAGACCTCCATAGCCTCCCTAGGTCTCCTAGACTTCCCATATACATCTAGTAAAGCATTATAGGTGACCTTATTAGCCACAAGCCCTGCAACTCTCATCTCCTTAAAGAACCCTTTAGCCTCGTCATATAATGAGCCACTTGTACAACAACTAAGAGTATTGTAAGTATAAGCATTTGGAAAAACACCTGAATTCTTCATACTCTCAGCAATAGCTATGATTTTGCTCCACGGCATACCCATTTTCCCATAAACATTCAAAATCACATTGTACGAAATTAAAGTGGGTTGGCAGCCATCTTCCTCCTTCTTCTTAAAAGTCATTGCAGCGTCTCTATACCTTCCATTACTAGCGAAGGCACTGGAAAGTGAAGTATAAGCATAGACATCAAATGAGAACCCATCTTTGTGCAAATTATCCAGCAAAGATGCTGCAACTGAAACACGACGTTGTTTGCCAAGCATAGTTGTGAGCACTGCTGCAACGGAATTCGTGAAGAAACGGTCCAGATTACTGGACATTGATTTCTTTTACAGGGACTAGCTACTATGTGAGTTTGAATTTAATTTGAGGGTCATTTTGTACATAGCTATGAGATCTTTCAAAGGCTGTTATGATTGTGGATTCCAGATTGCTGAGAATATATATATAGACATTGAAATGTTTCTTGGTCCGTTAAAAAAAAGAATGTTTCTTGCAAGCAACTTGTCCAGTCTATATGTGTTGCAAGAGAGACTAAGACGCAGGGAATATAGAGGATTTTTTAGTTTGGTTGTATTGAGTATGGTTTGCTTTGCATCTCATTTGGCTGGTTTTCACATTGTACTTGTTCATTGCTTCTTGTCCGATTGTTTTTGCTTGACCATCTATGGTTGCATGTCTTCAGATTGGTGTTGTAGCAGCTTGTTTTTTCTCCATTCTAAAGGTTGTTTTGTTTGAAGGTATGTTTCATTCCTGCTATTCGAGTGTGTTGTTTTCCTGTATTGACTGTAATTTCATGCTCGATTTAGTTTCTCAAGTCATGCTTGGTTATTTTGTCGGTTCTGTTTGGCAGTAGCTTAAAAGATAGAGTAATTGGTGACGAAAATAAACCATGCAAATAAAAGTATAATGAAAACACATGGACTGCTGTAGTGTACCTACTACACTGTAGGGTAGTTGTTTGGTGTCTTAGGGTTGGCTACTACCCTCACTCCTTCTTTAGTGTCTTTTGCCTTTCTTGTTATGGAAAACAAGATTAATTCCGAGCAAAATGCACGGAGGAGAAAAGCATATGCCGATATGGATGCTGTTAAGAAGGCTGATCTGTTGAAACGCCAACATACTCGATATGAAATTACGCGTAGAAAAACTGAAGGACAGACAGTACCCTTGCCTACCTCTTCAAATGCAGTTGATGCTGTAAAGGAGCCTTCTGGGTCCAGCCCTGTTGCCGAAAGTTCCACACCTAACCTCATTGCTGTCCAGCCCGTTTGTGCGTCTGCTACTGCCCGTGAGGGTGTAGGGCGCACTCGAGCTCACATAGACCATACTGCCTTCCCGAACCAGCGTGCTGGGTATGAAATCACGCGTACAGGAAGTGTAGGACAAACAGTATCCTTGTCTACCTCTTCAAATGCTGTTTATCTTTGAAGGGAGTCTTCTCGATCCGACCTTCTCTTGCCGAAAGTTCCAGTGCGCCGCTTTCTCATTGCTATCCAGCCCGTTTATGCGACTGCCACTACCCGTAAGGGTGCAGGGCGCACTCAAGCTCATATAGACCATACTGCCTACCCAAACGGAAGGGTTGCAATTGACGTGAACCATCTAGACTTACATGCTTTCTCCAGTTCAGGCTTCCGCAAGCCACACAGCCCATTCCGTACTGCCGGATGCGCCTGATTGCCAATACTGTAACGCGAAAAGGTTCTACCGCGAACCATCTTCATTCTGTTGTTTGGAAGGCGAGATCAGGCTAGCTCCGACATCTATGCCGCAAGAACTATATAATCTTTTCACTTCATCCGAACCTGAGTCCGTGGAGTTCAGGCGGTATGTACGCACGTACAATAATCACTTGGCATTCACGACTTTTGGTGCAAAGACCGACCCGGATCTAATGAAGAACATCAAGGGTATTTATACCTTCATCGTTCAAGGAAAATTTTACCATAACCTTCCAAGCTTGGTAGCCACCTCTGAAAACCCTAAAAATTTGCAGCTTTACTTCAATGACGGTGATGAAGAGATTGAACAGCGTTTGCTACAGTCAACTCGGCTAAGCCGTGGATTACCAGAAAAGTTACTTAACATCCTTCGTGTAAATCCTTACGTTGTTTTCCTCAGGCAACTGAAAGATCTAGAGAACTTAGACAACCACCGAATATGCTTGGTGAACACCCAAAACTAGACCAGCGCGTCTTCAATGAGCCTGCAGTTAATGACGTTGCAGCCATCCTCTTTACGGAGGACGAAAATGAAGCAAATACTGAATTCCATATTCAGGTGTACACAATGAACGCCTTACCGCTGAAAATTTCGCACAACTTTGCTTGCTTTGATGCCTTGCAGTACCCTCTTTTCTTCATAAAAAGAGAGTGTGGGTGGCACTTCGGGATTGAGAAGCTGCCACCCAATATGAGGAAATGTGCCTACACCCGCAATTCCTCCAGCATTTCTGCCCCACACACATTGTCCAGTGGGCAAGAACTTGTTCAGATTGATGAAGCAAGTAGTGCATTGTCTCCATCTCCCCTTACATAGAAAAATTCACTAATTCGCACCTTCTGATATCAGTGACTTCTAACAGAAATGTCTCAAGGAAAGCGCAAGAGGAATATTGTATCATGTCGACAGTACTAGTGTTACAAGCTGCAGATGCGTGACTCTGACAAATCAGGCTTGCTTCACGGCGGTCGTCTTCTGCAGCAGTATATCGTGGATATGTTTGTCAAGGTGGAGTCATCACGGCTCGAGTTTTTGAAAAAAAAAACCAGCAAGAAATTAGGACAGAATGTCTACAGGGATTAGTCGATAGCATTGGCAACGGCAAAACTTCCGCTGCAGCCGTCGGTAAGAAAGTTATACTTCCCCAATCGTTCATGGGCGGTCCCAGAGACATGCGGAAAAGGTACATGGATGCGATGGCATTAGTTCAACAATTTGGTAAGCCCGACTTCTTCATCACTATGCCTTGTAATCCATTGTGGGAGGAGATTACAAGGCACTTACTCCAAGGAGAATTGCCTCAAAACAGGCCCGATTTACTTTCGCATGTTTTCAAATCAAAGCTCGAAATGCTAAAAAAAGATTTGCTGAGTGACCACGTGTTTGGTACTCCCAATGCTTCAGTGTACTCTATTGAGTTTCAAAAACGCGGACTTCCCCATGTCCATCAACTGCTCATCTTGGACCAAGATTCAAAGCCGGTTAATCCAGAAGCCTACGATCGTTACATTATTGCAGAACTGCATGACCCGAGGCTTGATCCACAACTATATGATCTGGTAACGAGACACATGATACATGGCCCTTGCGGCTCACTGAACATGCGCAGCCCGTGCATGCGTGACAGACAATGCAAAAACCGATTTCCGCAGAGCTACCTTGATCATACAACCCACGGAGAGGATAGCTACCCGTGTTACAGACGCAGAAACTCCGGGGTCACAGCCAGAGTAAGAGGACACATACTTGATAACCGGTGGGTGGTTCCCTATAACCCCTGCTTGCTAAGAAAATATGATTGGCATATCAACGTGGAGATATGCTCGACAGTGAAACTTGTAAAATACATGTACAAGTACATTTACAAAGGCCCTGATAGAATTGCTTTCCAACTTTCTAGAAACCGCACTGACAATGAGATACAAGAATACCAGAAAGGTCGTTGGGTCTCTCCACCGAAGCTGCTTGGCGCCTCTACTCATTCCCGATGTTTGAAATGCATCCTGCTGTTGTTACTTTGCAGCTACATTTACCAAACAACTACATTGTCTCTTTTCGAGCAAATCAGGATCTGACATTTGTGGTTACGAACGAATTCCTAGGGAGAACAATGCTGATGCAATTCTTCTACATCAACGGTCACAGTGAACGGGCACAAGCACTAAAATTGTTGTACAAAGACTTTCCTAAACACTTTGTCTGGGACTCTGGGAAAAGATATTGGAGAGAAAGGAAAGGTCATTGGCCGTGTTGTGACGGTTGCCCCAATAGAAGGCGAGCGGTACTACCTTCGGTTACTCCTGAACAACGTAAATGGGGGTCCCACATCTTTTGACGAACTATACACGTTCCAGGATACATGTATCCGACTTTTCGAAGTCCGCCTTTGCACGAGGCCTGCTTCGCAATGAGATCTTGACCTACGCAGATGTTTGGACGAGGCAATCATTTACCGATGCCGTGTCAAGTCGAGGCGCCTTTTACCATCCATCCTTTCGTCTTCGCTCACCTTCCGGACCCCGGGGCGTCATGGGAGAAATATTCGAAGATCTCTATGTGAGGACTACACAAGAATGGCACAAAGGACACAAGAAAACACTTGAGACATTAGGAAAAAGGCCTTTCGAGACCTGCTATATTTGCTAGATGATATGGGCAGACAACTATCTCAGTACGACCTAGGACCTGAGGCAGATTCCGTATGCAAGCATTTGAATCTATCCAAAGAAATAGAACATGAAAGAGGTATCCCGGTTGATGAGGATGACATCATTGGCATCACCAAACTGAATGCGCAACAGGCATCAGAGCCAATAACCCAAGTGTCTGACATTATCCCAGACGCAAAGGTAAACATATATATGACTGACTCTAAAACAAACAGATATAAGACACGGAACACTAACATGCCTGCACAATCGCAGAATCCATGGGTTGAGGTGTCCATAACAATAGAGAGGATGCACCAACAACTGAGCTACACCTCCTACCCCCAATGCATGTTCGCAAACACAGCCTAACCCGATGAACAATACTATTGCTTCACATGCAAATGCACTCAAAAATCACCAATCACAGCCGCGTGGAAATAACCCACCTACTCAACTACACACAGCAGTAAATACATAAACATATGCAATGCAGATCACACGTTTGCCTTCACTAACCGCAGGTGCAAAGTCAATGCAATTGCAGAAGACAGCTCGGGTGAGATCCAGGTGACACTGTTTGACAACGTCGCAGAAGACCTACTAGGACACACCGCATCCGAACTCCACGTATTTGACACCGAGGTACGTGAACCCATAACTTCATAGAAAAAAAATCCCCCACACACACACAACCACTGAACCTCACCTTACTTCCAATCAACTTGCTCACCCCATACAAGCTAAAAGAAGGCTGCTCAAAGACACAACAAAAAAACTTGAGGATAAAAATTTTCGAGCACAGGTCCGAGCTGCACAAAAAAAATACACAGACAAAACCACAAGATATACAATTCAGCAGCTCAACTTTAAGAAAGCCGAAGAACCAAGTGGAACAGAACACAAAGACAAACTCAATGACGAGAAGCAATTGGCAGCAAAGAAGACAGGACCCCCAATCACACCTACACCAAACCAAGCAGCCAACACCGCAACATCCACGTCTTCCGTAAACAAAAAGACGGAGCCACCAGAAGACGTACCATGCCCCAGCACACCCCAGAAGAAGATGAAGATGAACTGAGTATAGAGGGCTCACAATCAACATAAAACACTTCGTACTACGCACCTGTATAGAGGGCTCACAATCAACATAAAACACTTCGTACTACGCACCTCTCTTTTGGCTTTGTAAATATATGTAGAACAAACAACTATCCTATGTCTCTTTTATGACCATGCTCCGGCATGTATGTATCCCTAAAAATGCTTCCCTGTACTCCTCTTTTGACAAACAACGAATATGTGAATATAACGACTACCTAATGCTCGTGCCACAAAAACATCAAGGGCACGCTTCGTGCAGCGCACGAATCAGAAATTAGAAAATCAGGTTGTGTCAGACCTGACACTTGCAAATCAGGTCATGCCTTTTCTGACATGGAAAATCAGGTAAACGTAAGGATCTCTACGTTCAAACGTAAGTATCCTTACGTCCAAACGTAAGGAAATTCAAACCAAATCTCATACAAAAAGCATTCAACACAGATTCCTTACGTTTAAACGTAGGGATCCTTACGTTTAAATGTAAGGAACGTAAGGATTCTCTACGTTTAAACGTAGAGAAATTCTTGTCCACATTTTTTTTTTTCTGAAACTAACAATCTTCTATAGGATTCATATACGGAAATTTAATGTGATAGCACAGTGTCTATATATAATAAGTAAATGAATGCACATTATAATGATTGATGGGTGAACATGCGTTATATTTTTAGGGAATGGGCGCGAGACACAAAAAACATGGACAAAAATCTAATATTTTTATTTCTTTTAATGTTTTTTTATAGTTCCGGGCACATACAATTTTTTTAAAAATAAATTTATCTTTTATGTAAAAAAAATTAAATTTGTCCGTTTACTTTTCTTTTCTTTTGTCATTGTCCATTCTTCATGATTCTTTCCAAAACTTATCGACTTATATTTTTAGTTAAAGATCTTTTTTCAAAAATGCCATATTTTCTAATTATCCATTATAATATAATTACTTAATACTAAGACTACCTTTTTTATTATATATAAGACACTGTGTTATCACATTAAATTTCCGTATATGAATCCTATAGGAGAGATTTTATGGTGCAACGGTTGTAGGAAGGTTATATCAAGTGGCATACATTAGAGCCTCTCATTTTTACTCTCTTTCACATAATACACTTTTATCGTGTGTGAGAGGTTAGAAATGAGTGGTTATAATGTATGCCACTTTGTATAACCTTCCTACAACAATTTACATTTTAAAATTTCACATCCTATAGAAGATTGTTTGTTTCAGAAAAGAAAAAAAAAATTAAATGTGGACAAGAATTTCTCTACGTTTAAACGTAGAGAATCCTTACGTTCATTACGTTTAAACGTAAGGATTCTCTACGTTTTATGCATTAGTGTTTATAATTTAAATAAGTAAAATCATATCGATATTTGTTGAAATGTATCACTTTTGTAATGAGTATGTATTTTTATTTATGTGATAATTTTTTTATGTGAACATACCTGATTATTGTAGATGATAGAGCGGATATGAATTTTAAGGGGGGGGGGGGAGACAAATTAAAAAAAAAACATATATAATAGTGTTATTTTCGGAATTGGAGGGGCGCCGGCCTGCCACACACCCACACCCCTGTTTATACACCCTCCATTCCAATTTAAGTGCTATGGTTGTAAAAATTATATATACAAATTAATGAATTGATTTAATGCTTAAACTTCAACACCAAAACGGCTAAAAAAACTCATTGAACCTAACGGCTAAAAAAACTCATTGAACCTAATTGATACATCACGCCAGTTAATAAATAATAATAAATATAGAAAAAACACAATAAATAGTGCTTTGATTTGGAACTCACCAAATAAGAAGAAACAATTTTTTTGAAACTCCATCAGTTAAATACTTATAAATTAGAACAAAGGTATAGTTGTACATAGTAGTCTTTGTTTTTTCTTTTCTTTTCTCTGTTGGCTTTCCTTCCTGCTTTACTATCTTGGACAGCTTTCTTGTTTCCTGTTGTTGTGGGTTTTTCACTTAGCTATCAATAAAATTGGATCTTTGCTATAAAAAAAAAAGAACAAAGGGAGTACTTATTGCTGTAAGTATAGTCAAATGTTGTTTTCAGAGCGGCTCCAAGTATTTAATGATACGGGTCAGAAATTGGTCATATTTTATAATTATTAAGCTTAATTTTATATCATAGTTCAATGCGAATCAATAGGAACCAATATATAAAAATAAGGGGTCGATACACATATAAAATGTGTATTTAAAAAAATTCCACACCGTAATATTTTTTTAAAAGGTCGATGATGACCCATTTGTCGATAAGTGAAGCCGCCCCTGATTGTTTTAGTCGGTTTTCTTTAAAGTTTAAGATATTTATATACTTTTTCTAATGTACATTTTAAAATGAATTATGTTTTAGTCGGATTAATTGATGATCAAAAGCTTCTAAACCATAAGGACTACGAATCAAGCCTTTTTAACAATCCAAACTTCATCAAACCTTGATAAATACATGATTAGGGCTAAACTCATGCTTTTACAAAACTTGGAAATCTTGCTATCAAAACGTTCCTTGTTGCCTCACGAATCCGATGCTCCACTTGAATCTGAATTCCAACCAATATCTTGTGATGAAATTGAAGAAGTCTCTTTGCTTTCAGTTTTCTAATTTGAGAGGAAACATAGTTCGAACTTTTGAGAGCAACTTCTAACAATTATTCCTTACTAGTGGGATGTTATTCTTTTGTCAAAAATAACTCCCCTTAGCATTTAATTCCCTTATATTAATTTCCATAAATTCCTTTAATATTAATTTCCACGATTAATATTTTCTTTTTCTAAAAACAACTTTAATCCATAAATATAATAAATCTAATATTCCGTTTCGTAAAATTATACATCTGCCATTTTCCGAAAATCAGAATATTACAATCATTGCATATATAACTTATTAAAATCAATTATATTTATTTGGATCCTTAAGTTTTCTCGTACTCCATATGTTCCAATTTATCTGAAGCAGTTGTCAAAATAATTTGTTCCATATTATCTGAGGTACTTACATTTCCAATGCATCATTAATGATACTTTTCCTTGTTTTATATATCCTTATTTATTTCAATAGGATAGATAAAAAAGAATGCCGCATTTATTTTATACAAGGACTTTTTAGTCATTTCATTTTAAATTCAATGCATTAACTCACTTTCTTAATATACTTTTCCTCGGATAATTCGAAACGGAGGGAGTATATAATAGGAAAGTACATATCCTGCATATTTCTCCGTGGCTACTGGTAGGCATATTTGAGATTTATTGGTGCATATTTTAGTGCCACTTGCAAATAAAAAAGGTTTATGCCTTCTGATAAATGCTTTTATATATATGATAAATGCTTTTATATATATCCTAATATCTAATACAAAGACAAGGGGCACTTCCTCTTGTGCCGAAACATGTCATTTTTATTTTTTTTGTCCGATTTTTTGTGTGTCCGAACGATCTCCGATATGTTTGTGTGTACGATATGTTTCCGAACGATTTGTTTATGTTTCCAAACGATATGTTTGTGTGTGTGTTTTTTTTTGGGTTGTGTGTCCGAACGACCCTCCGATTTTTTGTGTATCCGAACGACCTCCGATATGTTTGTCTACGATGTTTGTGTGTACGTCCACGATATGTTTCCGAACAAGGTAACATATGTTTGCGTAACCCAACCAAAAATCAGGTTTTTAGTAGTTTAATTTGAGTTAACCGACTAATTTGAACCGTTTATTTCGGTTAACCGAACGAATTGACCGAAAATTTCGGTTCGGTTTGATTACCTTTGAATAAGGTTCGGTTTCGGTTACAATTTTTTATCAATAGTAAATTTCAGTTCGGTCACCCTAGTGGTCACTCTTAACTCCCAAACATCTAACGCAATATTCTTTTTTTTTTTAGAATATCTAACGCAAATTACAAAAAAAAATTGTTGAGAATATCTAACGCGTTTTTTTTCTTCTCATGTAACGCAAATTTGGAGGTTGGATTTTCAGAACTTGCCTCATATCTCCTAAAAAAAAAAACTTCACCACCTCCACGGCTCACAAAAGGGCGGCCCAAGCACACAACCCCTTGAGCAAGAAACTCCAAATTTCAAATTCAAATTTCAAACACCTTCACCTCCACGGCTCGCTTCCATCTTTCAATTTTCCACCATCGGTTACAACTTCAGGCTTTCTAGATCGATTCTTCTGAAAAGGTACTTTTATTTCTAGCTTAATTTTTTTTCAAATTAGGTTAATGATACAAGCTGCATACAGGATTTGGGTTGAGTAAATTTTATATCAAACACTTGTATTTTGTGTGGAATAAAGTTTATTTTTTATTGTATGACCATACTTTGATGATGATTTTCACTGTGAAGGTGTTTGATCCCACTAGTTCGAATCCTCTAACACTTCAGAGTCAAAATCATCAGCAAATTAAGCTGAAAGTCAGTAACGACAGTGGAAAAAAATTGGAGGTGAAGGTGTTTGAAATTTGAATTTACGCCACAACCAACATTTGGGTTTCTTGCTCAAGGGATTGTGTGCTTGGGCTGTCCTTTTGTGTTTTAGATATAGGGCAAGTTCTTTTTCTTTCCTACTATCTAATACAAAGACAAGGAGGATCATTGTGAGGCTGCCACATGTCACCTCCTGATTGGTCCGGCTTTAAATTTTATTTTATTTTTACTTTTGCTTTTGCTTTTTTTTTTTACTTCTCCAATTTTTTACGTGTCCGAACGACCTCCGATATGTTTGTCTATGATATGTTTGTGTGTGTACGATATGTTTCCGAACGATATGTTTTTGTGTCATCCTCCGAACGACCTTCCGATTTTTTGCGTGTCCGAACGACCTCCGATATGTTTGTCTACGATATGTTTGTGTGTACGATATGTTTTTGTGTCCAAACGATATGTTTGTGTGACTACGATATGTTTCTGAACAAGGTAACATATGTTTGTCTACGATATGTTTCCGAATGACCTCCGAACGAGCTCCTCAACCGCATCCGAACGACCTCCTCCATACCCCCCCCTCCGACTCAATATGAGCCCGATGAATCGGAAAAGAAGGCCAAGGACGTGCCCGAAAGAAGCCAAGCGCAATGCCCATCTCGCGAAAAACATGTCCGACGGCCTCGTCAACCACCTCCCCACTATATCGATACAAAGACAAGGGGGATCATTGTGAGGCTGCCACGTGTCACCCCCTGATTGGTCCGGCCTTAAATTTTATTATATTTTGGCTTTGGCTTTTGCTTTTTTTTTTTACTTCTCCAATTTTTTGCGTGTCCGAACGACCTCCGATATGTTTGTCTATGATATGTTTGTGTGCACGATATGTTTCCGAACGATATGTTTTTGTGTCATCCTCCGAACGACCTTCCGATTTTTTGCATGTCCGAACGACCTTCGATATGTTTGTCTACGATATGTTTGTGTGTGTACGATATGTTTTTGTGTCCAAACGATATGTTTGTGTGTCTACGATATGTTTCCGAACAAGGTAACATATGTTTGTCTACGATATGTTTCTGACCGACCTCCTCAACCGCCTCCTCCGACCCCCCCTCCGACTCGATATTAGCCCGATGAATCGGGAAAGAAGGCCAAGGACGTGCCCGAAAGAAGCCTAGCGCAATGCCCAGCTCGCCTGAAAACATGTCCGGACGGCCTCATCAACCACCTCCCCCACATATTGGCTTATTAAGCGAGAACCCAAATAGCAGCACTAGACATAGGATTTCTGAGGAGGGGAGAGTTTTTTTCTCCGAAAGACATACTCCGAACGACCTCCAAACGACCCTCCGATTTTTTGTTTGTCCGAACGACCTCCGAAATGTTTGTCTACGATGTTTGTGTGTACGATATGTTTCGAACGATTTGTTTATGTTTCCGAACGATATGTTGTCCGAACGATATGTTTGTGTGTCTACGATATCCGAAAGACATCCTCCGAACAACCCTCCGATTTTTTCCTTGTCCGAACGACCTCCGATATATTTGTCTACGATATGTTTGTGTGTGTACGATATGTTTCCGAACGATATGTTTATGTTTCCGAACGATATATTTGTGTGTCTACGATATGTTTCCGAACAAGGTATCCGATTTTTTGTGTGTCCGAACGACCTCCGATATGTTTGTCTTCGATGTTTGTGTGTACGTCTGTCCACGATATGTTTCCGAACAAAGTAACATATGTTTGTCTACGATATGTTTCTGACCGACCTCCTCAACTGCCTCCTCCGACCCCTCATCCGACTTGATATGAGCCCGATGAATCGTGAAAGAAGGCCAAGGACCAGCCCGAAAGAAGCCTAGCGCAATGCCCAGCTCGCCTTGAAAACATGTCCGGACGGCCTCATCAACCACCTCCCCCACATATATGCTTATTAAGAGAGAACCAAATTGCAGCACTAGACATAGGATTTCTGAGGAGGGGAGAGTTGTTTTCTCCAAAAGACATACTCCAAATGACCCTCCGATTTTTTGTGTGTCCGAACGACCTCCGATATGTTTGTCTACGATGTTTGTGTGTACGATATGTTTCCGAACGATTTGTTTATGTTTCCGAACGATATGTTGGTGTGTCCGAACGATATGTTTGTGTGTCTACGATATCCGAAAGACATCCTCCGAATGACCCTCCGATTTTTTGCGTGTCCGAACGACCTCCGATATGTTTGTCTACGATATGTTTGTGTGTGTACGATATGTTTCCGAGCGATATATTTGTGTGTCTATGTTTCCGAACAAGGTAACATATGTTTGTCTATGATATCTTTCTGACCGACCTCCTCAACCTCCTCCGAACGACCTCCTCCGACCCCCCTCCGACTCGATATGAGTCCGATAAAACGAAAAAGAAGGCCAAGGATGTGCCCGAAAGAAGCCTAGCGCAATGCCCAGCTCACCTTGAAAACATGTCTGGACGGTCTAATCACCCACCTCCCCCCTTCCCCATATATGCTTATTAGCGAGAACCCAAATTGCGGCCTTAGACATAGGATTTACGAGGAGGAGAGTTTTTTTCTCCGAAAGACATCCTCCGAACAACCTCCGAACGACCCTCCGATTTTTTATGTGTCCAAACGACCTCTGATATGTTTGTCTACGATATGTTTGTGTGTACGATATGTTTCCGAACAATTTGTTTATGTTTTCGAATGATATGTTTGTGTGTCTACGATATCTGAAAGACATCCTCCGAACGACCCTCCGATTTTTTGCGTGTCCGAACGACCTCCGATATGTTTCCGAACGATATATTTGTGTGTCTACGATATGTTTCCGAACAAGGTAACATATGTTTGTCTACGATATGTTTCTGACCGACCTCCTCAAACGCCTCCGAACACAAAAACTTCCCGTTCTACAGACATCAACTGCAAATTACGATGGCAATGGCGTGGATCGTTCGCCTCCTTCTATTCCTTGCTCTTAGTCTACTTCTATAGTATGATCATTTTGATGCCCCAACATCCTTCTATGGTGTTGACGCACGAAGAATGATGAACTGTAAACATGAATCGACATGGAAAAGATCAAGAAAGTTGCTAGACGGGCTGAATTGTGTAGGAGGGGAGATGTGCGTAACAAGGAAAGATGAAGAATTCCTTGGTGTGATTGCATTTGTGAGGAATACAGTGAAGATTAGTGGGTATGTTAAAGTGTCCCTCACCTCATAACCTAGGTTTTGGAGATGAAGTCACTCCTCTTATATGGACTTGGGTTTATGATTTCCACATGGTATCAGAGACACTCATTTATTGTGCAAGTGCTGGGGCTCTTGTTGGCCTTAAGAGTGCCCCTTTATAGGCCCACACTTGAAGGGCGTGTTAAAGTATCTCACATTGAGAACTTGTGGTTGTATCACCCACCATATTGAGAGATGAACTTTCCTTACCTCATAACCTAGGTTTGGGGATGAGGCCCCTCCTCTAATAAGGGTTTGGGCCTAGATTTCTATAGGGTATGCTTTCTAAACAAAGACATGTGTTGGGGAGGGGAGACCTGCGAAAAAGACGGGGACTGCAAAGGTGCGTGCACTTGGGGGACTTCCTCTATCCTATTAATGGAAGTAAAACCAAAGAATGTGAGATTACATCCGACGACTTCGATAATCGATTTAAAGGGGATTTTCATTGCCACATGACGAATAATTTTAGTGACCCATCAGGTTGTGAAATTTACTTCGTTAGAATGGTTGTGGTCTCTTAATTCATCAAAATATTATGGTCCAAGCATGGTGATAGGTTTTTTATGAATAATTCCAATAATATTTCAAATGTATTTATTCATCAAAACATCAACAATGGTTGATGGAGGATGATGGTGTCATATCAATAATTAGATTAATATACATTCAAAATCATAAATAGGGGAGGAATCCCTTTTTTATATCAATAATAATTTTTACTGCTTTATTTCAGGGTGTTTCATTAAATAGTGAATTAGGGATAAAGACAGTTTTTGGAATATTTTTAAGAATGTGAGCAGTAAATATTCTTTTATAGAGAAGAATGACTCTCATTATTTTTATAAGTAGAAGAAAAACCCAAAAAAAATACAAATGCCACGTGCTGCTGTTCCTGGGGTAACGCTCCAGTTTTTTTTTTTTTTTTTTTTTTTTTTCCTCCCTGGTTTTTAAAAACTCATATCTTTTGATCTAGATCTCCAAACGTGATGAAAATTTCACTGAATTTTTTATTTTTTGATGCTCTTCGTTTTGAGACTTGATTCGATGTAATTACATCGTTTTTCGTGAGATTCCTTGTCGAAATTCACTCAATGAATCCTCAAAATCGATGAATATCGACAGTGAATTTCAAACAACGATGAATTTCGATAATGTTTTTCTGAAATCACGTCGGAATATGTTGAATGTGGTCACAAATTGAAGAGTATGAAAAAATAAAAAAAATTGGTGAAAGAATTTTCAAATTTGAAGTTCTAGATTGAGAGATATGAGTATTTCAAGAAGATGGATGAAAGAGAAAGTGTGTTGGATTTTTTTTAAAAAAATATGCGCCAGAAATTAAAAAATAAAATAAAAAATAGTTTTGCCATTTATGGAAAAGTTTCAAAAAACTGTCATTCTCCCTAATTGATGAAACGTTTGTGTCATTCTCTCTCATTCCCCCTTCATTAAATAAGTTAATCTCAAACTTTTTTTTTACTTAAATGAGTTTGTTACAGACCGATAGGGCCAAGCTCAATTGGTTAGAGTTGGGGTCTTGAAACCGGAAGGTCTGGAGGCAATAATTTAAAAGTCCTCCAACGTATTTCTCCTCTTTAGAAAATTTGTACCAATTTTATATGATTTGTAGTTATAGTATTATTGCATACAATTGTGATAAATGAGTTTATTAGAACGTTTTTTTCTCTACATAAGTCACTCTTACTTTTCTCATATTATTATGCCTCTAGTGCCCTTCCTTACCTTTTATTTTCCAATATATTAAAGGGTCAAAGACCTAAAAATACACAAAACGGACTTATTGGACTTATAAGGACAAAAAGGAATCTGTTGGACTTATAAGGACACAAATTAGATAGATAGACTCAAATACCCTTAATTAAGGAAAAAAAAATAAAAATAAAATAAAAATAAAAATAAAAAAGGGGAGAAGTGGCGTACCTGGGTGTTGTTGTTGTATTTTTTTTTTTTTTTTTATATTTTTTTATTATTATTATGAGATGATGAGATGAAATTGTTTGGTTTTTTTTTTTTTTTTTTTTTTCCTCAGATGCTCATTGCTCGTTTTTTTTTTTTTTTTTTTTTTTTTTTAACCAATGTATTGACCATCGCGATACAATGACCACTCCCGATACATTGACCACCGCGATTCAATGACCACCGCGACGCATTGACCACCCCAATGTATTGACCACCTCGTTGCAATGACCATCCTGATGCATTGACCACCGCGACGCCCGATGCGATGACCATCGCAATGTAGAGACACCGCGATGAAGTGACACCGCGATGTAGAGACACGGCGATGAAGCGACACCGTGATGCAGAGACACCGCAATGAAGTGCCACCGCGATGCAGTGACCACCCCTGATGCAGAGACACTATGATGCAGAGACGCCGCATTGCAGAGACACTTGGATGAAGTGATACAACGACGTAGTGACCACCTGCGATGCCGAGACGCCTCAATAAAGTGACACCACGATGCATTGACCATGCCAGATCCATTGATCACCTCGATACAGTGACCACCTCCGATGCAGAGACACTACGATGCAATGACCAACCCAGATGCAGAGACACCGCGATGCAGAGACATCATGATGTTATAAAATTTGACGATGCAGAGACATCGCGAATAAGAGACACCGCGATGCAGTGACACCACATTGCAGAGACACCACGATGAAGTGACACCGCAATGCAGAGACGCCGCATTGCAGAGACATCGCGATGTTATAACATTTGACGATGCAGAGACACCGCAATGCAGAGACACCGCATTACAGAGACACAATGATGAAATGACACCGCAATACAGAGACACTGCGATGCAGAGACACCGCGATGCAAAGACACCGCGATGAAGTGACACCACATTGCAGAGACACCGCGATGCAGAGACACCGTGATGAAGTGACCACCCCTGATGCAGAGACACCGCGATGAAGTGACACCGCATTGCAGAGACACCGCAATGACGTCTTATTGTATCGATTTATTCAGTGACATTTTATTGTATCGATTTATGTAGTGACATCAATGTCACTTCATTAATTGTCTAGTGTATGCAGTGACATCTGCAGTGACATCAATGTCACTTCATTAATTGTCTAATGTATACAGTGACATATGCAGTGACATCTGCAGTGACATCAATGTCACTTCATTAATTATATCAATTTGGCTTGTTTGGTAACGAAGAAACTCTAATGGCGTGTTTGGATTGCGGTAATGGAATGGAATGGAATGAAATGAAATGTTTTTTTCATTACATTATATCAATTTGGCTTCTTTGGCAACGGAGGAATAGAATATGATTTCATTCTAACGGAATGAATTTTCATTCCATCCAAAATTCAATGGAATAGTTGGAATGGAATGAAAAAATAAATCCTACAATGAGTTCCATTGCCTACCAAACAAGGTAATGGAATACAATATCATAAACAAATGTTCCACGTTTGGAAAAAACAAACAAGAACCTCGTGGATCAATATTGTGAACCTGTGTACATAGATATAGATACATACAATTTGTTTTCTGTGTACATTTTTTGTTTTGCTTTTTCTCTGCATTAATCCTTTGTATTAGTTGTTTTGTTTGACTATCCAACCATATACCTAACTGACGGATTGGCAACAGAAAACAAAAGTTCCAGAACATTGTTTTTTTTTTTTTGCATCTTTTGGTAGTCTAAAATTGTTGTGAAGGTGCCTTCATATATCGTTAAAATCCTTGTCTTGTAATTCCTTTCTTTCTCCTTTTGGATTTATTGTAGCTAGCCTAGAACACACTTCCATGTGCTGTTGCGTTACATACGATTGTCAAGCACCCAAGGCAGGTGGATATATAGCAGCAGTAATTGGTTCAAATGCAAGCTATAGCAGCAATAATTTGTTCAAATGCAATCTATATTCTCCTTAAAAGCAAACTACAACACATGAATTAGTCTATAAAAACATCTCAACATTGTAACAATATTTTGTCCAATTCAGCCATAATTAAGAGAACACAAAAACAACAAAATGGTTGCAGGTCTATATCACCGCAAGCATCTGACTCTTAACAGACCTAAACTAAACATATTAGCAAGACAAAACATGGAAGGCAGGTCAGAAAAACAAGCTTAGCCCGTAATATTCATATAATGATCGTTTCTTCAGGAAAATGATAAATAAAAAACACAGCACAACACCTTATTGACATCTTTGGTTCAATAAGGAAACTTGAAAAACGATTGTTGAGTATCGTATGATTCCTCAACAATCGTGAGGGAACGATGTCAAACGATTGTGTCAAACAAAAATAGCTGCATCAAACATTACGATTGATACTTACAACTCGCCGGAGAGCTCTTCCAAAATCGCCGGAGCTTCTTTCCAGATATAAAAATTAGATTTCTTGAAATCGCCGGAGCCTCTTCCAGAATCTCCGGAGAGCTCGGTAGAAGGTGAATATGGTGGCTCCTATTTCTGATTTGCTTTTACGGGGAGTAAATAGCAGCCTTGTTTTATCTAAAGGGAGGGTAAATTAGGTAAATTTGAATAAAATGTAGCACTTATGTTCAACAGCTTTTATTTTATGTCCCATGAAATTTAATAAGTATAAAAAGCTATCTTTTAAGTAATAAACCCTATATTAAAAACCCATTCCGTATTCTCACCTTTATTACTAAAATAAAATATAAAAAAGTTAAGGATCAAATCGGGCCGACAATAGTTGAATGTCAAACAATGTTAATTTTTCTTTTTTTCTTCAAACAAACCTTGCGTTTGTGTGTTGCTTTTTTTCTTTTTTTCTTTTTATTTTTATTTTTATTTCTATTTTTATTTTAAGAGAGGTCTACTATAATCAAAATAACAAAAACTTAAAGTGTATTATAAATATTTACGCACAAACATACTATATTTTATGCATAGTTATCAGAATTGGACTGGATATTCGCCCGAATAAATCATCGGATCATTGATTCAATCGATGCGTTGCTACATATAATTAAAAATTATAATGTTATATTCAATACATCAAAGAAAAAATAAAATATGACATCCATTACCATTTCCAAAATATTTCAACATTCAAATCATTGAAATTTTGCACACAAAAAAAAAAAAAAAAAAAAGAATCGTTTCATTTGCAACTCACCAATTTATTCTACAAACACCGGTTTGATAAATACCTGCCCAGGTCACGATTATGGGTTCAACCGGCAGGTTGATGGTTTGACCGCTAGTTTTCTGGTCATAAGCGGGCTTCCTTAATCGGCCCAATGCATGAATCGTCCCAATTCCATCTCCGGTTCACCGGTTCGACTACTAGTCCAGACCAGTTTTGATCACTATGATATTATGTACTATAGTGTATGTATGTACATATATATATATATATATGTGTGTGTGTGTGTACATAATATATAGTGAAAATATATAATGAATATACCATCAGATACTGTTCATGTACAATATGTATCGTTAATGAATCCTCACCATGGTAGTTTTGTGCAGTTCAATAACGGTTCATTATGGTTTAAGAAGGAGTTGTATAATTGATACAAATTTATGTAAGAAGAATAGTTGTATACGTTTAATGTTTTACATTACTTAGCTGAAATTCAAAGTTTATGAATATTTGAAACTAAGTTGTCTATGTATCATTTATGTACATAAGTATATATGTATAAACTATCGCATAAAAGAATCAAATTGGGTAAAGAGATTATATGATTAGTTTTGAAGTGATATAGATATAAAAATACTTTAATCTGAGTATATTAATTATAATGTCTAGCTCATATATAACTATATAAGTGATATAAAAGTCGTTACTTTTGTAATAAGATGTTGAAATGGGTTAAAGGGTTCATTGATATATTTTATTAATATTGAATGATAAACCCGTGCATGCACGGGAATACACAAAACACATAAATAAGGCATTTTAAAGATACATATTCATGATTATAAAACGTAATTAAACCGACTCAAAAGTCAATACACGTGATACGATGTAGCATTTTTTTAACTGGTCAAGCATAATTCCTATTTCAAAAGCAACATTAATCATGGAAAAATTCAATCTCACACACGCAAACGGGAGGTTATTGTGTGGTGTCTCCACACGGTGTGGAGACACCGTGTGGCACACCACACACCACACACTTTCATTCTGTATTTAAACTGTGTAGTTTTGATCATTTCACCAATCACTTCACATCAAATTCTCTCTGAAGAAAATCAGAATACACACGCGAAAACGTAAACACTGAACTTGTGGTTTTTATTGAATTGATAAATAGTTTACAACACTTCTCTTTGTATAGGAGAGAAGTCTTATCCAAATATAATTTTAAAAACAAATAATAATATTTTATTTAAAGATTCATATCTAGTTATATCATATTTATCTCTTTAACATAGCATCTTTATCTCTTCTTTGAATATCAAATCTATCTTCTATGATTTTATCTTCTATTACCCTCCCTCAAACGTTGTCGGGTTGGAGGCAACGTTTGTTTGTCAACAAGGAACATGATACGACTTTTTGACACCCACGGCTTTTAGCTCTGGCTCCGGCTCTTTGGCTCACGGCTCTTGGCTTGTAGCCCATGCGGCTCTTTCTTTTTATGTCGAGAAATCTTTTCAATTTTCTTTGATGAGTGCAAACGTGATCTCCCATTTACTTGCAATGTCCGAGGGAGGAGATGTCTTCTCAATTGCATCAGAAAATTTTGAACTGTATATAGAATGGATACAAAGGAAGATAAATAAATGACGCTACATTTAAGACTATTTATTTATTTAAAATTAAAAGGCAGGACAATAAAATAGTTGGACTCAAAAAAAGAAAAAATAAATACGACATGGATAGGTGGTAGCTTGGTCAAAAGGGATGCTTAAGGTTTGGAGGTAATATTTGGTTTGTTTTTTTTTCTTTTTTTTTTTTCTTTCATGGAATTCTCACGGATGAAGGCTAGATTGTGGGTGTATAATTATTTATGTATGGATGTAGTAGTGGATGCCAGCACGGTAGGGGAAAGAATTTTTGAGAGGAAAATAGATGTAAAGCATAACATGGTTGGGGCGAGGGTTTGTTGGGAAGGTTGATCGGACTTTTGTGTTGATAAAAATCAGGCTGCTTGTTTTATTTGAAGAACAGAAAGGAATTTGAGCGAAGAACAGAAAGGAATGCTAACTTTTGAATGCATAAGAGGGAATAATGAGACACAATATATTTTTTTTTTTTTCAAACGGAAGAACGAAACGGGCAAGGATTCACCAATGTTAAGACTAACGAACCCTCGCCTCTAACTCTGATACCATGAAGAAAATCAGAATACACACGCGAAAACGTAAACACTGAACTTGTGGTTTTTATTGAATTGATAAATAGTTTACAACACTTCTCTTTATATAGGAGAAAAGTCTTATCCTAATATAATTTTAAAAACAAATAATAATATTTTATTTAAAGATTCATATCTAGATATATCATATTTATTTCTTTAACATCGCATCTTTATCTTTTCTTTGAATATCAAATCTATCATCTATGATTTTATCTTCTATTACTCTCACCATCTGATAACTTCCACGCTTTTTACAACTTCACTCAAGTTTGAATTGGTGTATTGAGATCATCAACTGCCACACATAGTCCAAGATGCTGCAATTTTATTTTTCTTAGAGAGAGATGCCTACAATTTTGAAGAGCCCATTTACCCTCTCAAAGTGTGAAAAAAAAAAATGTCAAAGGTTCTCATCATCTTTCACGCGTCACATTTTAGAAAGCAAAATAAAAACAAAAAAATAGCCTAAAAACATGAAGACAAATGAAAACATAAAAGAGATAAACCCCGATGTCATCGGTGAGCTTCTTCAACTTAATCTGAAAAACACTACCCAAAATAAAAGGAAAAAAGGAGGGGAGGGGGTTGTGGAGTCTTACCAAGGACGTAACTATGTAGGAAATGGGTGGAGGCTAAGCCCACCCCAGAAAAAAAATTACATTAAAAAATTTACGTAGTCCGGTATAATCTATCAAATTATTTTAATACAGCTCACCTATCCGAAATTGAAATCCTGACTCCGTCCTTGAGTCTTACTAGTACAATACATAAAAATATCATTGCAATACCAACTCGTACTTCTCATCTTTGGTAGCTTGGTATAACTCAATAGCAGCACACAAAGAGTTCTTCATGAAACGTAAAACTGCTATAGAACTGTCCTGCAACTATAAACAAATCATAAAATTAAATGTACCAATGAGCACAGTAGCAATCTAAAATTTATATATACAAACGCACGTATTTCGCATTATGTATATATTCTTTTATTTCATTGGATTGTGCATCCAGTATCATTTTCCCTTTAACTAAGAGGGAAGAACACACTGAAAAAATGAAACAAACCATATCCAAGTGATAAATGATTCACAAATTTAAGCCGAGAGGAAAAAAAAAAATCATTATCTTTTCTATAGCCACATATGAGTTATGACGCGCGGTTCTACGATCATGGATTAAAAAATCATAGAGCTATTAATGAAAATGAAGAAGGATATTGCTACCTCATTTTCTGAAACTGAATCGCAGCCATCCGTTATCATAGTTGCTCGTATAAACAAACAAACCACCCACCAACACACTGCATGAATCACTCGAACAGCGTAACATTTCCTTCCCATAAAACACAAATTTATCCAAAGTACACAGGAATAAGAATATGAGCAAATGAAGGTACCTGATTCTTTTTTTTATACCATTCATGTATTAAAAGGATATTCAGCAACCCTGAAAAAAGAAAGGGATATTCAGCATGGACACAGTCCAAAGCCTTACCAACATGAGCTTTTATCAGTACTGATGACAACTCGCAATTTTCTAGTGATCAACATCATCATCAACATGATTTCAGCCTTCCTAATGGCCACATCCACTATAAAATAAATTTTAAAAAAAAATGAACAGCTCAAATATGATATGCTGCAATGTATGAAGCATGAATCATTCACAAAAATAGCAGAAAATTGAACTGCTCAATCGTTTCAATGAAATTCCTTTGCGACCTTTATTCATAAATGAAATCCCGTAGCTTTGGACAATGATTTCCTTCACTGTTTAAGTGTGATTTGATCAAATAAGTACACCAAGAGTAAGAGATCGATATATAAAAGGGGTAAGCCAAACCGATGAAATTCCTAATTTATATCCGTAGCTCTGAACAATGATTTTCTACACTTTTAAAGAAATAGAGACACCTAATTGATCAAATAAAAATATTAGATAAGCAGATAAGCAGGAGTTTGCTTTGATTTGATTTGATAGTGAAAAAAGGTTACTGTATAAGTTTGTTTGAGTGATTTCCGGAAGGGACGTTGAGAGGTTTCGCGTGTTGTTTAGTAGGGTTGGAGTGGGGATTTTTCGGGTACGGAGCGGATCAATTGGGTTAAATATTGTTTTCAAATATATATATACTAGTCAATAACCCGTGCTTAATGCACGGGTCAATTTCAGTTTCATATTAAAAAATAGAATGCGGATATACAAACACACAATATAATTTAATCATACCACATGTGGTACCACATGATGGGAATGGTGTATTTTTTCAAATGAGACTTTTAACATTTTAAATATATGCCAGAAAGTTGAATGAATTGATGCGCAATGAGACTTCTACAAACTTTTTAATATGTTCTTTTTTAATTTTACTCCTACTAACCCTTTAAGAATTGGAGTGATGTTCATTCTTATTTTATTAATTATTATATATGAACTGCTATTGGAACTTTCTTATTATGATCGATGGAAAGCACAAAAACTTCTCATGGGTATCCACTCTCACTCATAATATAAAAGTATGAGATACACCAATGATTCTCATTTTATGATAACAATCGAGCATATGAAAACTTCTCTGGGATATTCTCTCACAAAGTAATAATATGTATAAAAACCATTAATGTTCCCTAAAAAAAAAAAAAAAAAAAAAAAAAAAAAAAAAAAAGAAGAAGATGAACAAGAAGAAAAGAACCATCAATGTTTCTATCAATCATTCAAATATCTAAAACATAAGCGTCTAACCTGTAGAAATCATTTTGTGTCACATATATAATGTACTTCTTGTGCAATAATATATATATATTGTCTTCACCAACGTCCAAAATATAAATATAAATTCATTAAAAACAAGAGGAAAATTCAAAATATATACGGCTGGATAAAAATAGTTTGTTTTATATCATACTATTTTTAATTCTTACAAGATATAACCCTATCAAAATATTCGGTAGGGCGAGAATTTGGCGTTCGGGACGGGATATATATTGTCGTGAGGCGGGTTATGTTTCATTGAATTCGGACTAAAATAACACGTCTGACCAACTTTTCTCACTCGGACGGGCTAAAAATTCCGTTTTTTTAGCAAATCCTCTTCTTCCTCCTCTCCAGATTTTCTTCTTCACCCAATTTCCTACACCAATATGCCGGATTCTTCCATACCTTTTCTTCCATTTTCTGTCAAAATTCTTCCATAATCGAGAATTTCAAACCCATCTTATTCACCTACATTTATTCATCCGAGAATGTTTATTAACAATTTAAGATTGATATACGATGTTGAATCTGTTACCTTCATCAACTTGGGTTGTCTTCTCCAAAAATAAATGCTGAATTTTTCCATCAGTGGATGAAGGACGGAATGGGTCTGTAAATTAGACACGAAGGGGGAAGAATAGGGATGGAGGAAGAAGATAAGGAAGGGACAGGACACCAATGTTGAGATAAGAGGAAGGACGCCGGCGGAATTGGTAGTGAAGGAGGAAGAAGAAAACAATACAGAGAGGAAAAGTTCTGAAAAGATAATTGAAAACAGATTAATCCCGTGTTTTTGTTAATAATATAAAAAATAAAAAAAAAATAAAAAATCCAGGATGGGTTTTTTTTAGCACGACCGGGTGAGAAATTTTATTGAGGACGTGTTATTTTAGTCCGACCTCAATGAAAAATAACCCGTCCTCATGACATTATACCACGTCCTGAATGCCAAATTACCCGTCCTAATGAGAGTTATGCTTGTAAAACTTAAAAATAGAGGTATAAAAAAAAAAACTATTTTTACCCAAAGGTATATATTTTCAATTCCCCCAAAAAACAATAAGGAAACCGAAGAACAGATTCTCTCTATCCACATATATACATGAAAAAGATGGGAAGGGAAGCAAATCATAATTCTTAGTAATAAGTATAGGTAGTGCTTTAAGCTAGAGGTTGAAGTAAATAGAGTGAATCTATCAGCAGCCAACATTAAGGGTCAACCAAATGTTAAACATAGCATAAATAGCCACACGAAGGTGTACTCTATCAGCTTCAAAAATGATCTTGCTCCAGATTTCTAAATGAGAAAATCCACATTACGTTCATCAATACAGTCAATGAGGAATGAAAGAAAGAAGAAACAAAAGATAAAAAAGAAAAAGTGATAAACCATCGTGAATGAAAGCATACCTTATGTACATGAAATGATGTGAAACCATGTGCAATTGAAACCAACATGTATCGCTCTTTGTTCATCTGTTTCTTGGCTTGAATTTTTTTCCCCATCCCTAAACAACATTGGCTTCAAAAATATTTGGAAACAATGCTCGTTGCACTCTTGGAATGGATTTAATGCATTCAGCGATCGAGATGTCCCTTTCTTCAATTATCTTATACGATTTATTACAAAGAAATGACCAAATCAATAATTCAACCACTTGTTGGATATTTGAGATTCCACGACGTAAATAAGTAATGGTTCAAACAACCGACGAGATAAAGTATAAGAGTATGACATATGAAAAATGAGGATTAAATCTTAAAACGCACGGAGACATGCCAAATCACATTATGCACACTTCAAGATCACAATACCACACGGTTGGCATAATAACAACTAAGCACCTTAAAGAAATAAGGCCAATAGACCAAAAACCAAGTTGGGGCCTTACCAACACATTCGGCCTCAACCTTTCCTCCTCTTCAACCAAGTTACGGTGTTACCTCGCAACCTCTTTAGCCTAAAGTGAAAGTATGAAATTAGAATGTCTTAGTAATCACAATAAAAATTTAAAAAAATGACAAAATAGGATGAACACCATAATCCGTTGAAGATTTGTGACAAAATCTTCACATTTAATCACCCAAGATAAAACCACAAAAAAATACATCCCAACTTAAGATTACAATGATTCGTTAATGTTTCTCCAATTTCACCTCCTAGTCATTATCATCCTACGTGAATCACATCATCATGAATGGCACTGCACAACAACACAATACAGCATATAAATCATCTATATAAAGCAATAATAATATAAAGTAAATCAAATAAAAGTGAAAACAAAAAAAAAAGTCAAATTTTGACATGCATACCTAGAGGCAACATAATCATCTACCCATTTTCTTTTCTTTTTTTTTTTCTTTTTTTTTTTTTGGCTACACAACATGATGAGCTTACTACACTGAAAAATATATTGAGTACTATAAAACTCTTGAGAATTAAATGTGCAATGGTCCTCATTAGAAACAAAATCTTAAACATTAAACATATCAAATTATCATCGTAAGCTAAATGCTCATTGTTACAAGATGATGACTAATTTATCAACAAACAATGCTGATAAATTAAACTCAATGCAAAACAGGTAATATTGAGGCTAAACCAATTACCTCTAACAATATCATCACCATTTTCATATGTTAACTTCGCTAAATGACGCTTCATTATATGTGAATTTGGAGTCTCCAATAGAAACTCAAAGAGAAGTGAAGTTCAATCCATTATTCATCCAAAAAAATAAGCTGATAATTTCTACACTTCTCTCAAGTCTCATCCTTAACTCTCTCTACTCTCCAACAAAAGACCATCGGTGAAGCTTTTGATAATAAAACAGCCCCTCAAAAATAGAACAATCTTGCCCAACAGAGATGAATCCGAGCGATAATAAACTCCGAAAATGATTATCTCTGTCAATAATAAGAACAAAATACAGAGAATCGTAGCTCCTCGTGCAAAATATGTCAAAATGATCACAAAGAGTAATTGTAAATCGTAGCTCTTTGTTCCGGTGCTTTTTCTTTATTTCTAAAAGGAAATCTTGACACGAGTTAGGGATTACGGAATAAAAAATGTTATAGAAGCATTTCATAAAAACTTAGTGAAGAATTGCACAAAGACAATCAAATTTACCGATGGAGAATTTAGGGTCTCAAACCATTATTTCTCAATCGTTGGAGATAGAGATGAGCGTAAAAAGTTGAATACTCGGTCAATTGTGCATTTGTTTCATCGTTTCGATAAACTCGGCGCAAATATAATATTTTAGCAAACTTTTAAAATTCAAAGGGAGATCGAATTCTTTTATGAATCACTTCATGTACATCTACTGTTCTGAGATCTGCTGATCCGAGTTTTTGAACGAATTTTGCAAAAAATGTGGTTTGGTTAGCCGTATAAGATGAAATGGTCTGCAAAATTTCATCCGAGGTTTTGAACGGATTTTGCTAAAAATGTGGTTCTGAAAGAATGTTGTTTAAGAATTAATATTATTATTATTATTATTATTATTATCATTATTATTTTTTATTTTTTTCTTTGTATATTGCGGGTCATAAGCGGATCATATATGTAAAATACGGGTAATCGGGTTAAATGTTGCTTTCAAATATATATATACTAGTCATAAACCCGTGCATTGCGACGAGCGTATGACAATGTGATTACCTCGAGATAAAATCAAAAACAGACCACACAACATGTTCAAAAATTATACCGATGCCAATAATTGTGGTTATATTATCGCTTTTAGCATTGCAATGGGAGAACGAATATTTCAATAGAAGAATTTTTAAGGATGAAAAAAGATTTTATTGGCATATTTGTTACGCAGAAATTAAATTGAATAGAATATCAGGATTGGAATTAAACAAATTATATAAAAGATGACACGTTGAGTGATTGATAGAGTAATGTAGTGAATTAAGGTTGGGCAGGTAGGGTATGATATGGTTCATAACGTATGATATAAAGCGAAGGGTGAGTAGTCTATGTCATACCCCATTACACCCTATCTCTTTTCCACCCGGCCCTGCCCACCGATATCACCCTACCCTATCTTACCCACCACACCACATTACCTTACCTTACCTACTACCCCAACCTATCCTACCATACTCTACCCTACCCTACCCTACCCTACCATACCAACCCTACCTTACCCACCACTTCACCTTACCCTACCCCATCTTACCCTACCCACTCTACCCTACTCTACCCACCATTACACTCTACCTTATCTGAATATTTCATTTTTGAATTTAATTTAATGTTAAGATATTTTTTATTAATTGGTAAAATTGATTTAATATTTTTTTTTGAATATTATAATTTAAATAAAAAATATTTCACATTTAATTCCATATTTGATTGAATTTAATGCGAAATATTCCCTATTTTTATTAAGAAAATCAAATTTTAAATGTCTTTATAATTATGGATGAACTTATTCCCTATTATTATTAGAATAATCATATTTTAAATGATTTTTCTAATTATGGTCGAATTTATTACCTATTTTTATTAGGAGAATAAAATTTTAAATGATTTTTATAATTAGGGTAGGTGAATTATGTAATTATGGTAGGTTTGTTTTTTTTTTTTTTAAATTTTGAGACGGCTAAATTGCCAGATATGACATAAATTTATGAATATTTTTTTAAATAGAGAATTTGAATATAATTATTTTTTTAAAACACATTTAATTTAAGAATAATTAGCATTAATTTGAGCGGATTTATTCCTATTTTTATTAGAAAAATCAAATTTTAAATAATTTTTCTAATTATGATATCTTGGTTATTGTAATAATGATGATTTATATAGGATGTATTTAATGTCTGAATAATTATTGAGGTGAAAAATATCCCTAATTATGTTTTTAAAAAATAAAAACATAATTTAATGGAGAGCAATATTTAGCATTAATTGGTGATCTAATTTATAGGGGATGAATTTAATGTATAAATATTTCCTTTTGAATTTAATTTAATGTTAAGATATTTTCTATTAATTGGTAAAATTGATTTAATATATTTTTGAATATTATAATTTAAATAAAAATATTTAACATTTAATTCCATATTTTATTGAATTTAATGCGAAATATTCCCTAATTTTATTAAGAAAATCAAATTTTAAATGTTCTTTCTAATTATGGATGAATTTATTCCTATTATTATTAGAATAATCATATTTTAAATGATTTTTCTAATTATGGTCGAATTTATTACCTATTTTTATTAGGAGAATAAAATTTTAAATGATTTTATAATTAGGTTAGGTGAATTATGTAATTATGGTAGGTTTGTTTTTTTTTAATTTTTGAGCGGCTAAATTGCCAGATATGACATAAATTTATGAATTATTTTTAAATAGCGAATTTGAATATAATTATTTTTTAAAACACATTTAATGTAAGAATAATTAGCATTAATGTGACTGGATTTATTCCCTATTTTTATTAGGAAAATCAAATTTTAAATAATTTTTCTAATTATGGTATGCGGTTATTGTAATAATGACAGTTATATAGGATGTATTTAATGTCTGAATAATTATTCAGGTGAAAAATATCCCTAATTATGTTTTTTGAAAAATAAAAACATAATTTAATGGAGCAATATTTAGCATTAATTGAGGTATCTAATTTGTAGGGATGAATTTAATGTCTGAATATTTCCTTTTTGAATTTAATTTAATGTTAATATATTTTTTATTAATTGGTAAAATTGGTTTAATATTTTTTTTGAATATTATAATTTAAATAAAAAATATTTCACATTTAATTCCATATTTGATTGAATTTAATGCGAAATATTTCCTATTTTTATTAAGAAAATCAAATTTTAAATGTTCTTTCTAATTATGGATGAATTTATTCCCTATTATTATTAGAATAATCAAATTCTAAATGATTTTTCTAATTATGGTCGAATTTATTACCTATTTTTATTAGGAGAATAAAATTTTAAATGATTTTTATAATTAGGGTAGGTGAATTATGTAATTATGGTAGGTTTGTTTTTTTAAATTTTGAGACGGCTAAATTGCCAGATATGACATAAATTTATGAATATTTTTTTAAATAGCGAATTTGAATATAATTATTTTTTAAAACACATTTAATGTAAGAATAATTAGCATTAATGTGAGCCGGATTTATTCCCTATTTTTATTAGGAAAATCAAATTTTAAATAATTTTTCTAATTATAGTATCTGTTATTATAATAAAGATGTGATTTTTTTTTTCCAAAAAAATTAGAAGATTGTGAACCGGATTTGTTCCCTATAATTATGGTAGGTTTTTTGAATTTAGTTATTTTTTAATGTGAAATAAGATAGGAAAATGAGATAAATTTAATTTGTAAGAATATTTGAATATTATATTTTAATGCAATAATATTTCGCATTAAATTCAATATTTGATGGAATTAGATGCAAAATATTCCCTATTTTTTATAAGAAAAATCAAATTTTAAATGATATTTCTAATTACGGCCGAATTTATTCCCTTTTTTTTTTTGATATTTATTTAGTTTTTTATATTTTCATTTTTACTTAAAGAATGGATGCTTTTACCTAAACATACTTGATGACATCATAATCAATTAACATAAATTGTGAATACCTAAACACATACTCATGCGTTTCAACAAAATTTAAAATCGTTTTGCGATAAAAATATGTATAAAAATGATTCAAATGAACAACGGGAATGGTGGTGAACCTTCAATTAAAAATAACGATCTGTTGGCGATCTCAAACTTGATCTCAATCCTAGAGCGTGGTGCAACCACAGATGAACATGTAGTGTCAAAGTAGCCAGACAGACGTATATAATGCGATGGATAAAAAAAATTGATACCTGATCGAATAGATTAAAAAAATGATAGCACAACCTAAGAATCCTTCAATCTTGTAAATGCAGACGGTATGATCACATCGAACATCCCATGAATTTTAAACCTGTCAATCAGGAATAAACAACAACCAAAAATAAAACACAAAATTAATAACCACAAATAAAATTAAAAGACAAATAGCAATTACTGAGTATATAGACAATATACTATCATAAACAGAACATGCATGCATGCATTTGATTATATATAATTTAATTAAAACACATGCATGCATTTGATTAAGAATTACCTTAATGATGATGAAGAAGATGATGAAAACACCCTTGAATATAGCAATTGATCCACTTGTAATATACTGAATGAAAAAAAAAGGTCGAAAATTGCAATTCAAACGTTTTGATGGTAATTAAAACGTGGGCATAAATAGGGTAATTATAACATGCGTGTGTTTGTTTTAATCAGCATGTGTGTAAATATTTTTTTTTAATTGTGAATCAATTTTGAGATCCTGTAATTAATTAATTAATGATATTCTACTTACCATAATTGGGTTTTTTTTTTGGGAAAACCGGGTTTTGGGTCGGATAATGGGTCAAATAGCGGGTAATTGGATCAAATTCACTCGTATATATATATATATATATATATATATATATATATATATATATATATATATATATATATATATATATATATATATAGATACATGGTATAGAAACCCATTCCGTATTCTCACCTTTATTAATAAAATAAAATATAAAAAAGTTAAGGATCAAATCGGGCCGACAATATTTGAATGTCAAACAATGTTAATTTTTCTTTTTTTCTTCAAACCACCTTACGTTTGTGTGTTTCTTATTTCCTTTTCTTTTTCTTTTTATTTTAAGAGAGGTCTACTATAATCAAAATAACAAAAACTTAAAGTGTATTATAAATATTTACGCACAAACATACTATATTTTATGCATAGTTATCGTAACTAGACTGGATATTCGCCCGAATAAATCATCGGGTCATTTGGTTCAATCGATGCGTTGCTACATATAATTAAAAATTATAATGTTATATTCAATACATCAAAGAAAAAATAAAATATGACATCCATTACCATTTCCAAAATATTTCAACATTCAAATCATTGAAATTTTGCACACACCAAAAAAAAAAAAAAAAGAATCGTTTTATTTGCAACTCACCAATTTATTCTACAAACACCGGTTTGATAAATACCTGCCCGGATCACGATTATGGGTTCAACCGGCAGGTTGACGGTTTGACCGCGAGTTTTCTGGTCATAAGCGGGTTTCCTTAATCGGCCCAATGCATGAATTGTCCCAATTCCATGTCCGGTTCACCGGTTCGACTACTAGTCCAGACCAGTTTTGATCACTATGATATTATGTACTATAGTGTATGTATGTAAATATATATATATATATATATATATATATATATATATATATATATATATATATATATATATATATATATGTGTGTGTGTGTGTGTGTGTGTGTGTGTGTGTGTGTACATAATATATAGTGAAAATATATAATGAATATACCATCAGATACTGTTCATGTACAATATGTATCGTTAATGAATCCTCACTATGGTAGTTTTGTGTCGTTAATGAATCCTCACTATGGTAGTTTTGTGCAGTTCAATAACGGTTCATTATGGTTTAAGAAGGAGTTGTATAATTGATACAAATTTATGTAAGAAGAATAGTTGTATACGTTTTATATTTTACATTACTCAGCTTGAAATTCAAAGTTTATGAAAATTTGAAACTAAGTTGTCTATGTATCATTTATGTACATAAGTATATATGTATAAACTATCGCATAAAAGAATCAAATTGGGTAAAGAGATTATATGATTAGTTTTGAAGTGATATAGATATAAAAATACTTTAATGTGAGTATATTAATTATAATGTCTAGCTCATATATAACTATATAAGTGATATAAAAGTCGTTACTTTTGTAATAAGATGTTGAAATGGGTTAAAGGGTTCATTGATATATTTTATTAATATTGAATGATAAAAATATCTAATTTAGCTCGTTGAAGCTTATTAGTGTTTGAAGATCAATTAGACGTTTGAATAATATGATGTTTATTTGAAATCAATCAAGTGTTTAATGATATTTATTAATTAATGTTATTTAAATTTAATTTAACGCTTTAATGATGATTATAACTAATTGAATATCAGTATGATATTTATTAAATTTAAATATGATCTTTTATGATGATTATAAGATATATATATATATATATATATATATATATATATATATATATATATATATATATATATATATATATAAAATTTGATGCTTATTTTACTTTATTACTGTGTTTAATATTTATTATAAGTTGAATATGAAATTTTGTGGCTATGATGTTTACTTGGTTTCATTTATGATGTTTGGTTATCATAGGTGATTGACTATTAATATAATGTGGATAAAATTAAGATGCCTTGTTTTCACAATATATATACTAGATGTAGTTATTTTAGTGACAAATATTTCTTCGCTTGGTGGTAAATAGTCTTAGGAATAGAGATACTGGTTATCGGTTCGATTTTGGTTCTCTACATTTATTTTGTGCTTATTTTAGAAAAACGAAAAAGGGGAGAAAAAAAAAAAAAATGGGGAAAAGAAAAGAATCTAGCAACCAAAACACCCCTTTAAAAAGGAACATAAAATGAAAACTTGCTGCAGATTTATTGGATGATCCCATACCACAACCTAAATAATGATTTACAGACATCTACAGACTAAAGCAAGTTCCTGAACTACTAGCCCAAAATCATGGTACTACTGTCTACAAGCTCACTTTTTTATTTTCCTTCCTTTTTCTGCTTTTTACAACACGTATTTGAATGTCGAGGAAGACAACCACCATCAAACCTTATCATTTATGATTCACACGGCCACATTCTTCTTCAACGGCCTACTCAGCTGAAACACCGGATGACTACACAACTTTTCCACGCCTTTTCTCAAACTTAGCTTGCTCAGTATCCCCTCGTTGTGACATTCACGTTGTAAGCTACTCTCTGTGGTTTGTTTTTCGCGCAAAACTGGTGATGTTGTATGTGGAACAGAGTTACTGTTTTCCCTAACATCATCATCATCATCACTATTTATATTGTATAACTCCTTGTCATCTAATTCCAGGTGGTCTAAGGCTTCACCTATACGAATGCTATCAGCTGGATGATCAGTTGAAGATATCAACTTAACCGTGTCAGTTGATTCTTCCCTATGTCGTAGGGTTTTTAGAATAAGTGTCTTTAGAAAGTTCATAACTTGGACTGCGTGAATCAGTGCACTTAAAGGATCAGCCATCTGCATCAATTGAATTATATATCCTTATTACGATATTACCAAACAAAAACGAATATATTGTTTGGTTTTTCTATGAGCATCGGGATTGTGAAACATAAGCTTATCAGCCCTTTTCGTTTTTCTGTAAGGTGGGGATGAAGAAGTACCTTAGTCATATTGGGAGCAAAAACCATTGCAATGTTTCTAGCATTCATCTTGTTATGATGCTCGTGCTGCACTACATCCGCCATCAGATTGATAGCCCAATCTAACAAGGCAGATTCAGTCGTAGGAAGTGAATTTACAAGTTGAGTGCATTCTGCTTCTGAGTTGCAATGCATCACTTGTTCTGGAGTCAGTGGATCAAGAACCCCAGATGGAAGTTCCCTGAACCAGGCCTGGAATAACAAAAACGATGAAGTGATTATCATTCAAGAAAATATTAAAAAAGAAAAGAAAAAAAGAAAAACCTTTCTGAAGCAACTCAAGGCAAGAAGTCAGATTCAAACCTTTGAAAGCAAATTAAGTTGTCAAGACAAATGTGGTGAACACCAACTCTGTGCATGTAAAGTCATATGTTGGAACCCCCCTCCCCTCTCTGCCAAACCCTGGGCCGAAAGTTTTCTAGAAAGCCAGCCCTAGGTTAGGTCTCCTTAGCATTAGCTACTTGTACTAATTCTTTCATGTGAAAAATTGATATTGGATGGACTCCTCACAGTTCCAAAAGGTGAAAAACATAAAAGGTTTCTATTATCACGAAAGGAAATTTCAAATTGAAGGGGGAAGTTTGAAGGCCCTACTAAAGCGAAAAAAGAGCAAAATAAACTTTTTTTTTCAACGGTCCTGAATATTTCATTTGTGACGGGTGGAAGCATTATTGGATTAGGCCGATTTCTGCTCTTGATGAATGGATTACTTGCAAACTGGCCGTTCAATAAGTGATACCATGTCTGGACCTATTGAAAGACCTCGATCACAGGCCAACAGGACAAGTATGGAGGAAAAAAATTGAGTTTGGAAATGTTGAGGATGAGAAGAAGACATGGGTCAGGTTAATAATGAAAAAAGCGATAAGCGCCTCTAATAAATCAAGGAATTCATTGAAAAGGGGTAGGAGAAATGTGTTTGAGGATGAACAAGAAGCAGAGGAAATGAAAGTTGTGGATGCTTTGCGCTAAGCTCAGTTTTTTAAAGCTGGGAGATTCGATATTGAGAAAAGAAAAGATACGTGGACTGATATGAAAGAATTCGGGCCTAACACAATAATGGAGGATTTTGAGTTGAAGGAAAAACAAGAGGTTCTGAAATACTATCTTCAAGGGCATCATGGAATTGGCAATGAAGGTGGACCAGTCTACATTAAAAGACATGGACAACATAATTTCCACCAAACGCATAGAAGCAACAAAAATGGATCATTAGGGCCTCTGTCATATGTACATCATCAGTGTTGGGTCAGGCTTTAGGCTCTTATGGAACACCGTCAAATCTTTCCTTCCTTGACCCCAAGAACACAGCAAAGATTCATGTTCCAGGAAACAAATTTCTGAGCAAACTGCTTAAAATGATTGACGCCAGTCAACTACCGGAGTTCTTGGGAGGTACCTGTACTTGTGCAGACGACAAGGGTGGGCTGTATGCTTTCTGACAAAGGCCCATGGAATGACCCAGAAATCTTAGAGATGGTTCGAAATGGAGAGCTCGTTATGGGGTTCGTCATTTTGGTACGGAAAACAAAGAGCATGCCAAATGAGCTTACATATTCTACCTTTCTATTCTGGTGCTGCCATATATGGCATTTATGCTATTGATTAAAGGCCAAAACAACGATGCAAGCTGACAAACTCGATACAAGTGCATTTGGATTCCTAAACAGTAGACAAACTCGATACGCATAAAGTAGGCTATGTATGGCAGACAGAAACTGATGTTTCTACTCAATGCATACCTTTATCAACCCTGCCAAGCAATGAACATCGATTCCACATGGTACAACTCCTTTGTTCAACTGTTTCTGAACATTTTCTTCTTGACTGTTATCGGCATTTATTCGGAAAATCCCCTCAACCTTAACATAAAACACAGAAAATGAAAGACAAATTTAAAGTTAATTTGTCATTCACATAGGCATTCAGTCAATTGTATACATGGTGTGAGCACGCACGTGCGCACACAATACAGAAAAGAGATACATACTTTAAGACCGCCTTCGGAATACAAACGGTGCTGCATCATAAGGAGAATTGTGGGCACACTGTTTCCCCTTTCATCATAAGAGCATTGCATTGACTGGGCTGAAACTCCAAATACTCTGATACTGGAAAGAGTCATCAAACAAGAAGGGAAAAAAGGAACACTATTAGTCATGTCTGCAAATAAAATATTCTACAAAAACAAAGATGCAATAAGCTCCAATGGCTTGATGTTAGTTGTCACCTTGGATAGCAAATTATAATACACATCCTAGGTTAATGCACGGATACGAATACATGGATACCGAAACACCGGGCTGCATACGGGGATATGTGGGTGCAATATGTTTGAAAAATATAGGATACGGGTACATGGGCATATGTCTAAATACTACAAATATGATAAACAGATCTCAAAACTTGTCAAGCTCATGTTCTGTGACTTGACAAAATTAATATGTTCAATATATGTGAACTATGTTGCATGGACGCGGAAACGCAGACACAGGATACGGGGATACAAGATTTTTGAAAAATATGAAAAATATAAGAACCAAAATGTAAATATAAATAGCATAAGAATCAAAAGATATCACAAGTTTACACTTTCACCTCCCACGGGCTGAATTTTCATCAGTTATTTAGGCTAAGTTAGTTACTTATGGGCATTATTGACACCACAGTAAATCATCCGTGGCACAACACTTCGGGCTAGATTCAACTTTACGCTGCAAAGTGGAATGTTCAGTTTATATTCCCTAAAAATAGTAGGTTAGATGCGGTGTCGATAACAACTGCCAAAACATAGTATGGGAAATTAGGGATAAGGACACAATCTGAAATATTTTTAAGTAATAAGAGACAAATTTACATATTTTTTATAGGGAGAAGAGACAATGCGCATAATTTTTATAATGGAGAAGACAAACAGTGAATCCCTTAAAATCAGTGAACCTCTCCAGTGAATTCGAAATCGGTGAATTTCGACAGTGAATGAATGTCGATTGAATGAATCCCAAAATTAGTGAATTTCGATGATGAATTTTGAAAATTAGTGGATTTCGACGATGAATTTCACAAATGAATTTAAACAAATAATTTTCAACATACAAGTGAATTTAAGACAATTGAATAAATAGTTTTGTCGCTTTATGCAAAAGTTTTAAAAAACTGTCCTTCTACTCAATTGATGAAATATTTCTGTCCTTCTCCCTCATTCCCCCAACATAGTATATTATGTGTACCCACGTTTCTCATTCCGTATCCGGGTGGAAATTATTGTGTGGTGAGTGTATTTGTGTGTAGTTACCGTGTGGTTCAATCTGAACCACACAACACGAATAGAGCAAGTATTTACTCTGTCCGGGACCATGTCCAAATTTTCTAAAAATTGCAAATTTGGTCCTTCTATTTATCGAGAGTCGTGTCTCGTGTGTCCTACAGGCATCTGTGAATACGTATCCTGACTGTGACAACGATAAATACGCGCCGAAAGTAAAAAATTTCAGCTTCTGTTGACATTTAACACCGCCGTCCAGATCCAGATGAAATTCAACAAAATTAAGAGCGATAGTATCTAAATCCTAAAGGTGAATTAATGCATAATCGGGAATTAATGGTGGTTGAGAAAAGGTACCTAGCACTGGGGACTTGGCTGGGCACATGAGACCGGAGCTCGACGGGGAGTCCGAGGAAGCCATTGAAAGGATCAAAGGTGACATGGGATACATGTCGAACCTCCGTTGGCCAGCTAATGTCCAAGCTGACAACTTCATCTCTCTCGACGCTGCAAGTGACCAGCGATTTCCTCAGCGCAGCCATTAGAATCTCCAAAACAGGGAATTGGTGATTGTTGTTTTTATTATATCTCTGAGCTCCATGTCTGCGTTCCTCATGGCCAATGAACGGTGTCGTAACTGGACTGGCGAAATTCCCATAATAACCTTCAAAGCCATCATCTTCTTCCTCCTCCTCCGCCTCCTCTTCTCGGCGGTGCCGACTGCTACCGTAGTCACCGTATCGACTTGAAGGGCTGACTGTCAATGAATCAACATCGGGGATTGGATTTCGAGCAACCGAACAAGACTTGGATCGAAAAAGCCGAGCCATTAATTGGATTATCCCTTCATCAAAAATGAAAGTACCACCAGAATCATTGATTGTATCAAATTCCAGCTGGGCTAATGGTGCTTTGTGCTTTTTCACGTTGTAGACAACCAAAAACCACCTGGCTGGCTAAAAATGTTTAAGCATCAAGGCAAAAGTGTGATTAGTGGGTGTGGATTTTATAGTTGCAGAATGAACAAGAAAAGAGAAAATAAAAAGGGGAAAAGTTGGGGATGATTGCTTGGAAATGGAGAAAAAGAAAAGACTGAGATTGTTGCATGATAGATTGGTGAAGGCTTTGAGATAGATACATGTGCTGAATGACATTGCTGAGATACCCCTGATCCTACTTTATCATATATCCACTTGATTTAGCGGGAGGAGATTATTAGAAGGCTGCATATCGCGCGATATCCACCACACAATTTCACGCCACATACGCAATTCTCTATCATTGATGATGAAACTGCATGGCCTCAGGATGTTCGCTAATGTATACAATTTCTCTATCTATCGTCTCTCACTTAGCCTGTGTATAGTTGACAAGGAAAAAGACAAGGAGGGACATGTTATCTGGCTTTCCTGTATTTTATTTTATTTTACAATATAAAAATGCTATTGGAAATTTGCCAACACAACAAAGGTTTTATATATCATATTGCTATTGGCAATTTGCCATACATTTTTATGTTATATAATAGTGAATGTGCGCCGTGCAAGGCATGGCGGGCACGGCGGGCTTAACATAAATCGCTACCAACGATAACATCAAAGAATAGATCTTCAACGTGAAATAAATCGCAGAACTTAAACCGTAATAATTCAAGCGACAAAGATAAATAGAAGAATCAAACATATCACATTTTCTCGGCTTTTACCGAAAGTCCGGTTTTTTTTACCAAGGGGAAAAAAGAAACAGCGGTAAGAAAATGGGAAAAAATGAATCGATAACTTACACATTTGATAAATAAAAAAATACACGGTTTTTTTTTAATTGTTGTGTCGAAATCGAAAATTTTCATTGATTGAAATCTAAAACTGATCCGCAATATCTGGCTGGAGGTAATAAAATAAATCAGACGAAATATACACTTTGTTGTGTATATTCAATTGTTAATGTCGAGATCGAAGCGAGAAATCAAAAATTTCCGGTTCATTGAAATTTAAAATCGAATCCGCATTTGCCTATTGGAGACACTAAAAATAAATCGTGATCGAAATATATACTTTGGTTCGATTTACGTAACGTAGAGTCGAATTAAAAATTTTGGTATATATAACGCTTACAAAATTCCGTTATTATCGAAGGAAAAACCGAATAAATGATGTTTTAAAAAAATATTTGATAAAAAAAACACGGTTTTATTCAATTGTTACATTAAATCGAAAATTTTCGAGTTGATTGAAATTTAAAAATGAATTCATGATCATCTGTTAGAGGTACTAAAAATGAACAGATATCGAAATATAAAATTTGTAGTGTATATTTAATTGTTGTGTCGAAATAGAATCGAAAATCAAAAAAATCGTGGATTAAAATTTAAAATCGAATTATCGCTATCATTGGATCTTAAAAATGATCGTATCAAAATATACACTTTGTTGTGTATATTCAATTGTTGTCTCGAAATCGAATCGAGAAATCGAAAATTTCCGGTTGATTGAAATGTAAAACTGAATCCGCATTGTCTGGAGGCACTAAAAATGAACCGTATCAAAATATACACTTTTGTTCGATTGATGTAACGGAGGGTCGGGAAAAAAAATCGATTTATATATAACGACATAACCGATATCCCGTTTTTACCGAAGGAAAAAAATGACCGTGACGAAATATACACTTTGTTGTGTATATTCAATTGTTGTGTTAAAATCGAATTGAAAAGCAAAATTTTTTGGTTGATTGAAATGTAAAATCGAATCGAATCGTATGCATTGGATGCACACAAAAATGAACCACTTTGGTTCGATTATATAACGGAGAGTCGGAAAAAAATTGGTTTATATATAACGAGATAACCAAAATCCCTGGTTTTTACCGAAGGAAGAAAAAATTGAATCAGTATCTAAATATACACTTTGTTGTGTATATTCAATTGTTAATCGAAATCGAACCGAGAAATCGAAAATTTCCGGTTGATTGAAATTTAAAACTGAAGCGCATTGTTTGTTGGAGGCACTAAAATAAAATCAGATCGAAATATACACTTTTGTTATTCGCTTTATGTAAAGGAGAGTCGAAAAAAAAAAAAGCGGTTTATATATAACGAGATAACCGATATCCCGTTTTTACCGAAGGAAAAAGAAAATTAACCGTATCGAAATATACACTTTGTTGTGTCAAAATCGAATCGAGAATTCAAAAAAATTTGGTTGATTGAAATGTAAAACTGAATCCGCACTGTCTGTGGGATGCTAAAAAAATGAACCACTTTGGTTCGATTTATGTAACGGAGAGTCGGAAAAAAAATCGGTTTATATATAACGAGATAACCGAAATCCTTGGTTTTTACCGAAGGGGAAAGAAAAATGAACCGTATCGAAATATACACTTTGTTGTGCCGAAATCGAAAATTTTCGGTTGATTGAAATGTAAAACTGAATCCGCACTGTCTGTTGGAGGCACTAAAAATGAACCGTATCGAAATATACACTTTGGTTCGATATGTAACGGAGAGTCGAAAAAAAGAATCGGTTTATATATATAACGAGATAATGTAAATCACGGTTTTACCGAGACAAGAAAGAAAAGGAAAGAAAAAAAAAACTGCTGAAAAAAATGGTAAAAAACATTATCGAAATATACACTTTTTGTGTGTGTAATCGAATCGAATCGAATTCAAAAAATTTGGTTGATTGAAATGTAAAAGCGAATCCATGAATGTCTGCTGGGCGACAAAAAAAATGAACCACTTTGGTTCGATTTATGTAACGGAGAGTCGGAAAAAAAAATCGGTTTATATATAACGAGATAACCAAATATCTCGTTTTTACGAAGGGGAAAAAGCGAACCAGTATCGAAATATACATTTTGTTGTGTATATTCAATTGTTGTGCTTAAAGCGAATCGAGAAATCGAAAATTTTCGGTTGATTGTAATGTAAAACCGAATCAGACTTTCTGCATGGAGGAAGTACTAAAAATGACCGTATCTAAATATACACTTTGGTTCGATTTATGTAATGGAGAATCGAAAAAAGAAATCGACTTATATATATAACAAGATAATCAAATCACTGTTTTTACCGAATTAAAAAAATGCTGCCAAAAAAATTTAAAAAAATTGCTGCAAAAAAAAAAAAAAAATTTATGTATGTGCGCACGTCCCCACAAATTGCGCCACGCTGCCTATTATGCAAAGTGCACCTTGGCACTTAATAGATATAAGATATAAGATATATAATAAAGGCATGGGTGTGTAATGACGCCAGTATCTAAGTTCTGAAGTCAGCGGTTCGATTCCCGTAATAAGGGTTGATTTCCGATTGATAACACCCTTCATGTAGAGGTTATAAGAGGCGCCCCATGTTGGATCTCGCAGGCTCACTCGATTAATCTCTCATCACTTTCCTGTGGGATCGGGGGTGAGGGGACCCTTAATGGTAGGGTTTACCATTTTTTTATAAGATATATAATGAAATGTATAATAATCTATAAATCATACAACATAAATAATATAAATCATACGTATAATTTTCAATCTCGAATTCAATCACTATCGCACGTTCGCCCTTGTGTGGGGATACTTTAATAATGTCAAAACATCACAATTCACACCGCGATATTATGATGAACCCGATCTAATAATAATAACACAACCATTATGGATATGCGACAATGAAGTAAGTGGGTCACGCAATGTATGTATTCAACAATACACGTTCACGTAAGTGTCTAAATGTCAACACAATTTGATAGATATGATCTATCGTTATTTTCATAAGATAGAAGACACAAGATAAGTGTTAGTCTAACCGTTTTAATAATGTCACATACATTAATACATTTGGCTAGAGATATTTACCAACTAAAACATTTACAGTGATTCGACATCTAATCAGTGATAATCAACCTTAGGTTTTCTCTTTGACGACTTAATTAAAAAATGTTATTATATATTTGAGTCAGCTCACTTCAATGAACCAATATAATAATACAAAATCATTTAACATAAGTAAAATATAAAAGCGTAGTAGCAATTATGCGATTCGGTCGAATCCGATACAATTCGATTGGGTTCACTACACTACACTAACATTAAACAAGCTTGTGTATGCCCTAGGAAGTTGGAATATTCAATTGGATTTTGACAGAGGCGCATCATTCAGGGTTCACGTTCACCTGGGCAACACCAAGATGTATCAAGACCTCAAACATCATTTTTTGGTACGGGTAATAAAGAGACATGTCGCCAAGTTTGTATCATTCTGCGCAATCTTCTAACCGGTTAAGGATGAGCATCAACGACCTTCCGGTTTGCTAAAACCCTTTAAAGGTACAACAGCTAGGCGTGTAGGTTGGTTTTTCTTTTTGTTTTGTTTTTTAGGCTATAAAAGTTGTCATTCTCCCTATAAAATATTACGATTCAATTCATTGCCATGCCCTCTAGTACATGGGTCTTGTTCTCAAGTGCTTACATGAGAGGGCGCACTACACTATAACGGTCATACATCACACTTCACTTACAAAAATTCAATGTAATATACAGTAATTCGTTGTAATTCAATACAATTAATTCAGGCATAAAATATATGAATAGTGGCACAATAAACTGACCACAATAAAATACACAACACACTTTTGAATCGATTTTGGTATAGGACATGTTGACTTATTTGGGTTTCATATACGGTCCTAACATTCTTTAACCTTCCAAAGCGCTAATTAATTGTAATCCCAAGTACTAACTCCGTCTCAAAATAAGTGTTCATATTTTAGAAAACAATTGTCCCATAAAAAATGTCACTTTATATTATCAATGTATCATTTAATGCTTATTTTTCAAGGCAAAATTAGTTATAAGGCCGTCGCTAGAGACTTAATGATCATTTAGGACACTCCGAAATCTTATTTAGTTATAAAGACATTCTAATTTTAAGAAGTAAACTTACTTAGTTATAAGGACATTCTAATTTCAAGTGGAGCTTCCATCCAAATAGCTAGCTTCATTTTTTTTTTTAAATTAAGGAAGGACAAAAAAAAAAAAAAAAGATGAAAGCTGAGTCAGCTGCTTTTTTTTTTAGATGCAAATGACATTGATGACTTACGCAAATGACATTGATGTCTGATCTGCAGGGACATTGATGTCCAATGCAAAGACATATGATGAATGATCGCAGAACATTAAGCTAAACAAGATCGTCAAATGATTCAAGATCGTGTTAAAGAATTGAGGATTCCACAATGAATCCAATTATCGTGAGGCACAAACAACGTGTGGCCATTACAAAAGTCATAGTGAAGAGTCTTTGTAGTTTCACCAAACTTGTACTTCTATCCATATTAAAACCTCCGCATTTGGAGAAATGCAAAACAAGAGCGAGCCGATCGCTGCAGCTTGTTGGGTTTTATCTTGAGTGACATTGACGACTTATCAGTGGACATTGATGTCTCGATGCGAGGACATTGATGACTTATGCAGTGACATTGATGATCAGATTTACAATTAGATAAGCGATCTGAATGATATTGATGTCACCGCATATACAACTTGATACACACATTTGATAACTTTGTAAAGTAACTTTATTTCTTTGTTATCTTTAAATATTTGATTGATTTTGGTTTATTTGATTAGTGTTGGTTTAAATTTTCGATAACTTTGTAAAATAACCGTATTTCTTTTGTTTTTTTGGTTTAAAGGCAAATTTTTACAACCAAAGGTATGCATAAATTATTCTGATAACACGCCATCGCATAAATCGTTACAATAACACGCCATCGCATAGTTCGATACAATAAGACATCACCGCATAGATCGCTACAATAAGAAGTCATCGCGATAAATCGCTACAATGAGACATCATTGCATAAATCGCTACAACGAGATGTCATCGATCAAGGTTGTCAATAGATCGCGCGGTCAATACATCATGGTAGCCAATGAATCGCGGGCGGTCAATGATCGGGATGGTTAATGGATCCCGGTGGCCAATGATCCGGGTAGGTGGTCAATGCGATGACGGTGATCAATATGTCACGTCGATATTTATGAAGAAAAAATCGATTTTATGAAATTTAGTCGGAAAAAAATATCAAATTTAATTTTAGAATAAAGAAGACGAAAAAAAAAATATGAATTTTAGTGAAATTTTTTTGACAATCCGAGTTTTAGATCAAAATATATAACCTTTAGAAATATGGTGAATTTAAAAATAAAAATAAATAAACATCATCCATCCATCCAGTGCTAGCTTCCTCTTTTTTTTTTTTTTTTTTCATTATAAATTTGAAATTAGAATGTCCTTATAACTAAATAAGTTTTCCTTCTTAAAATTAGAACGTCCTTATAACTAAATAAGATTTCGGAATGTCCTATTACCCCTAATAAGTTGAAAATCAGTCCTTTTAAATAATTGGCCCATTTTTCAAAGATAACTTCAGTTCAACATTTATTTATGGTACTCATTTCATATCCCAAAACAAACATTATTATTTGTGAGGGATAAATATATCAATGTGGTATAAAACACAACATATTAATTACATTTCTTAATATGTGTGAAAACTAAAAAGATGACACCTATTTTGGGACGGGGTAGTACTAAAATCCAATCCATAATAGTCCAAAGGGGAGATAAATCGTACAGTCTGGGAAGAATTTTAAGTCCTCACGAGAGTTCCATATATATACATTAAATTAAAAAATTTACTAAAAACAAAGTGAATAGTAGCTGGAAAAAAGGTTAGGCAGTTAAATATAATATTGGTGTAAAGAATACCTAAATTTAAGAGTTAAAAAACACAGATTGGTCTGACGGGAGATTATTGTGTGGTGTCTCCACACGGTGTGGAGACAACACCGTGTGTCACACCACACACCACATATCTTCATTCTGTATTAAAACTGTGTGGTTCTGATCGTTTCACCCGTCATTTTACCACAAATTCCCTCACCACACAATAACTTTCCTGGCCTGACTGTGGAGAGGGACAAGAGAGAGGATGAAAGGTGACCTCGTGATAGTGAGGGACCGTATTAGATGGAACGATACGTATTATTGCGCAAGGTTTGTTTGTTTTTTTCTTCTTTTTTTTTTTGTTTTTTTATTTTACGAATAAGAAAATACGCGCATATGTTTTTTTTTCTCTACCGAAACTCAAATTTGAAATCTGTAAGAAGCACAGTAATTAACATTGGGTCAATGTCTTATTGTTAGGTGTTGCGCTAAGATTTGGAAGTATGCGTTCCTTAATCCGATCCTTAGTTTCAATACTATCGTATTTATTTGTATATACTGATCCCAACACATAATGCATATCTTGCAGAGGATATAGAGAACTGTTACCTCCGTCCCAAAATATAAATCCATTTGGGATTTCTCACATAGATTAATAAATTTGGTTAAATTGGTTATGCGTAATTAATTTCGATGAAAAAGACTAAAATGACTCGTTATTAATGCAAAGTAATGAAAAGTGAATAAGTATATAATAAATGAGGGGTACAAGGAGAAAAAATTAATAAATAATTCATTAGTTATCTAAATGAACTTGCATTTTGGGACAAATTCAAAATGTTAAACGGACTTATATTTTGTGGGACGGGGGTAGCAGTAAAAGAGAACGGCAAATCATTACAAGAAAATATTCTTTTCAGACAATAGTATTTGTCACACCAAAAAAATTGTTGGTGATATATTTATTTTTAGCCACATTAGCGTGACGAATAAGAAAAACAAAATACATATTAGCCACATTTTAAATTTTGTTGTGGCAAAACATATTGTGACAGAAAAAAAAAAATCCTTCTAGTTAATTCTGATCGAGAAAATGTTTGTTCCTCGATCGCATGCACACCGCATGATTTTTTATACGTAGATTGTCAATTTTTCTATGTATCACACATATATTTGTATATATAATTCTATACATGTAAGTATGGGGATAGAAAACAGAGTCAATGATAAAAATAATGGGGTCAATTTCACACGTATATATGTTAAGATCAAACGCTACTGTTTGTCTTAAAATCAATTGGTGGTAGTAAATGTCTTACTATATTTCCTTATACATTAAGAATGTGGCAATCTATCCCAACACCCCTTCAAGTGTTGGCAATCATCCCAAGACTCACAACACTTGCACAATTTTCATTCAAGAGTGTGGCAATATGTCCCAACACCCCCCTCAAGTGTGGGAAATCTGTCCCCAACACTTGTACAATTTCTTTTTAAATAATGTTTCAACTAGGGTTCGATCTCGTGACCTCTGGCTCTGATACCATGTTAAGATCAAGCGCTTACCGTTGTACTAAAACCAATCGGTGGTAGTAAATGTGCTACTATATTTCCTTATACAATAAAAGTGTGAGCAATATGTCCCAACAATATATAAGTGTTTATTAAAAAAAATTCTCTACTATTTGTATATAATGTTTTTATTTTAGGGGGTCGGCCGCACCCCCATGACAAAGGGTGGAGCCGCCCCTGTTCCTGATGGCCAAATTATAGTGAACCAACCTTCACCTACAGGGTACCGGGTCGGTTGTACTACAACGGCGAGTAAAGACGTATCCCACGAGAAATCATTCAAGTACCATAGTCATTTTTGTATCTAGTTTAGGTCAACAATATCGTGTGAAAATGCTATAACTAATAAAGATATATGGTTAAAATAATGATAAAGTAAATAGCCAAACTATGATAAAGCAAACTACTCTTGACACCTCTACCGAATCACTAGGAATAGGTTTTTCCCGACCAACCGACCATTTGGACTAATAAACGTGTTTTTGGGTGCAATCTCCTAAGATGGTGACTAGGCACTGATACCACAACCTAACACCCTATGCTTGGTTCAACAGTCCCCTATTTGGGATTTAACAGACCTAACATGATTAAGAACTAGAGATACTCCGTGTCTACCGAATTCACGGCTTAACAAGAAAAACCTCACTCAAGAAACAAGCTTGAACAACTCGACTAGTTCATGCATGGTGATCTTAAAACCCGGCCTTGTTTCCCACACTCCAACGCATAATACATTCACAAAGATCGTGTGTAAATTCATTTAACGGTTCATGACACCAATAAAAGCATTAATATTAAGTTTTAGAAGACAAACAGTTTGAAAGTTATATTTTTTACGCACGAACATCATTCGAAGCGTCGATTTCGTAAACCCTCACATAATTCGACTACAGTAAAGTTGGCTACTCATAATGAAACTGGAATCGCAAGAAATAACAAGAAATAAAATTACAAACATGATGAAAGGAGAAAATAAATTATCACTGCAGGGGGGATTCCTCTTTCTCTTGGCAAAAATGACAAAGGGCCGTACCGGTTATGTGTCGGAGTGCTAGGAAGTTATTCACCAAAAGAGAGTTATGGCAAAGTTGCCATAGGAGAAAGTTGTACCTCAGAGGGCCTTTTAGGATTCAATCCATCGTGCTTTAGGCATATTCCAATCCTCAGTCAAGTATGTGTAGGAGCTGTGAACCGTATATTTGCCATCATCCGAGGGGGGCTGTATAACGGTATCATCTTTCACCTGGAAGCCTGCATCCTATTTGCACGATTCCTATGCCCCTTATTATGAGCTTTCACACATCCTTCTAGAGCTACTCGATTCACTACGGCATTTCCCCAAGGATGTCCTCCACCGAACTGTCGTACATAATCATCCCTTCGGTCAGAGCGGGCATATGCCAAACGTGAATACCCCCTGAAGCAACGGGTATAACACCTGGTAGAGAGACCCGTGAAATAAATACCATCATCACGTAGTAAATCAACAAAGCCTAAAGTGATGTCCTTACAACAAACCCAATAGGGTAATGGTTTAGAAAGAGTAGTACATTAGTGATACCACCCTGACAAAGCGGACATCAGAAACGAATGGTAACAAGCGCTGTTTGAACACCCGAAAAGTACAAATTAGAGACCCCCCGATGATAATATAGTACGGAGATATGGCATTATAGCCTTCGCACTGTAATCACAGCCCCAAGTCTGGCACAGAATGGAGATAAAAGCATTTGTTTGACCAACGAAGAAAGGTCGATGAATATTTATACTGCATTTTTGATAGTTGCTATCACGATGACTACAACTACATTATGAAGGAAGGTTCGTATAACTTCTCTACCTCTATGCTACCATCTATATTATATTAAATGAAAATTACAATATCTTTACCTTTACCCGGTAATGCCGCATCCACTATTCTGTGTGGGTATCTTAACCATTGATTCAATTGGAACATAAATATCATTTGATCCGTCACTCCTTAAAAAATGAAATAAGAAAAGTTGCGTCATTGAGTGACGAATGGGAAATTTATAGAAAGTTACAATCCCCACCGTGGAATAGTTGCCCCCACACGTCTTCGTCGACGTTGTTTTGCGACCGGCAGACCGAGAGCTAACTATCGAGACTTTGAACTTTCCGGGCATAGACTTTGTGAAATGGTTCATACATGTTTGTTGACAGGAGAAACAAGATCAAGTTGGTAAATATTAACTCTTGAATTCTATTCTATGGTCGGTGATTCTAGAGTTCCCCTTTACCATTCGGTATAAATGGACTATTCTATTTACACACTTTTTTTTTGTTTTTTCCTTTGTTATCATAAAGTGACTCCTACTAATGAGTTATCATAAGCATGTTTTAGTTAATCGTAATTTTATCTTAACGACGAGATCTATTATCATTTTTTGTATGTCCTAAGAAATTTAAAGTAGGAGAAAATTCTCCTAATTTGTGTCCTACCATATGCTCCAAATTCGAAGCAATCCAAAAGCAAGGACTTGTCAATTCATTGTACTCCAATCGCGAAAAATCAAACTAAAAATGATAGTATCACAACAAAATGATCACAACGAAGTGCACAACATATTTTTGCACCGTTGATTATGATGTGAAATCTATTGATTCTCATTGGTCTCATAAAGATCAATGGTGTAAAAGTGTGTTATGTCATTTTGTTGTGATTATTTTGGTGTGCCATAAACATTACTATTTCCATCAGGACAGATTGATCTTTCGAAAACTCTAATCTCTCTGTTTTTTAAATGTTTTTATCAAATGTAAAAATATTTAAATGATCTAAACAACTATACAAGAATCTCGGTGTACTTAGGAAAAATACAACTAACAAGAATGCTTATAGACATGAGTTAGAAATTAGGATACATAATATTTGCAGATAATTGTATTCATTACATTAATCGTAAAGAATGAGGCCTTGGCTTTATATATCAGCAGCCAAAGGTATCTAGGAACAAGATTCTCAGCAGTGTACTACAAGACAATATAGAGGACCATAGATGAATTACCAAAATACCCTCAGACTAAATATCAATTCTTTAACTGCCCTTCTCAAACTAAAGGTGGTATCTTGAGCCTGGAAGAGGTTTGGTAAGGCAATCAGCCACTTGATCACGAGAGGGTTGTTGGTCCCGTGAAAAGGCTGACACAAGTTTAGAGAGGGGGGTGGGTGAATAAACTTGTCACCAAAAACTAGATACTTAAAAACTTAAGTCAGATCAAGTTCAGTTTTAAAATTGTGTGGAGTTAAGTTAACTGAGCTGAGTATAAGTCAAACTGACTTGTACTCAAGCTGAGTGAACCGGCAGCGGATATTTTAAAGCCTTTTAGATTAAAACTTGAGTTATCAGTTTGTATAGAAAAATGCAGTGTTGACTCAGTTTCTGATGTTTGCTGAGTTTGTGATTTGATGAAATACATGCTAAAATGATGTAAATAAATGCGTAAAGTAAATAAGTAAATGAGACAGAAATTATAGAGGTTCCAGGTGGTGTAATCCTGTCAATCCTCTCTTATCCTGTGATGTTGAAGGAAATTCACTATGTTCTTGAGGTTTACAGTTACAAGACACAAAGTAAATTTAAACATTGATTGTTCTTGACTATTACCTAGCTTCACAATCTTCGAGCCTTAGTCCTTAACAGGTTGAATTGTTGTTTCCCTAAGTCTGCTCCACTGGTCCTTGAAGGGTTGGATTGCATTTTCACCAGCTCAACACAAACACAGTCTACCTGACTACACCTCAACTGTCCTTCACACCTTCTTGGTGTTTCACACTCTACACCTTTGATAAAATCAAAGTTGAGATTTGAATCAATAACTATGATTCAACTTGTGATATGAGCTTCTTCTTCTGAGTGTATATGATTTGCACAAATAGCACTGATTTTCTTCAAGTGTGAATCTTGATATATTTCTTGAATGCTCAAAAACACTTTGAAGATTTCTTGATCTAGATCACGCAATATAGCAAATAGCAAGAGTTTTTTTTAATTTACTTTCCCCCTTAATTGAATGTTTCCTTAGTGATCTTATTCTTAGAACTCCACACGTCTTCTTGAAGTAAAAGTGATCTATTTATACTGGGTTTTTCCAACGTTCATCTTGTTTGAATTTGAATTCTTGTATCTCATTGGTGGTCCCGCTAGTGTTTGTTGAATGTAAATGTCCTTTCGACATCTTCAACCAATCAAATTGCTTGCTTTCTAACGTTCTGATTTTTCTTTAGTTTGAGTGTCTTCATCTTTAAACTGAGTGTCTGGGAAATTTCGGTTTTAAGCTTTATAAACTGAGTAGGTCAGTTTTCAATCTTTAACTGATTTAGAGCATTAACTGAGTTTTTTCTCTTCTTCAAAACTTAGTACTCTATTTTCATCTGATTTTTATTGACTTAATCAGAGTACACCATAACACTTAAGTCATCTAAGATATCATTGTCCTTATGTATCTTAGGTCTTTATACAAGATTTATAAAGTCGATTCGGCCATCACAGACTTCTATCAATTCTAACTTTCTGATCTCGGCTTTAGTCTTCATAAACGAGTTTGAACCTCGGTTCTTCAACCTTCAATAACGAGTCTCATGTTCCTTAGCCTTCTAAACTAAGTTTGTCCCCTCAGCCTTCAGCTTCTAGATATGCCAACTGAGTCTGTGTCCCTCAGCGAACTTACCTTCTTTAGTTTCTGTATGTGTACCTCAATTCATTTTCTAAGGTCAGTTTCTTCTTTTGAATACTTTTTATTTGTAAACTCAACATGTTTCCTAAAGTCAGTTTCTCAGTTTTAAGCCTATTCTATTATAGTGCTTGTCTGATACAACCTATACAAATATCAGACTCTAATAAATCTTATACATTCATCTCTAGACATCTTTTACCTTTTCACTATAACAGTTAGTTTCAGCACTTCATCATGGGGTGTAAACAAACAAGTAAATAAATAAAGATGAATCATCATCAAAACTCAAATTTTATTTCTTACAAGGGTATATAGTAGACTTTGAGCTTGTGTTGAAGAACCTGGTCTCTTACATAATGCACCTCAATCTCTATGTGTTTTGTTCTAGAATGAAACATTGGATTATATGCTAAGTAATTGGCACTGATATTATCACACCCTTCTATAAGAGTGTTAGAAATAAGAATGTGCAGCTCATAAAGTATTGATTTTAACCATTGAATCTCTGCAGACACATTTGCTAAAGCCCTATACTCAGATTTTGAACTTGATCTGGACACCACCTGTTGCTTCTTGGAACTCAAAGGAATAAAAGAATTCCCTAGATAAACACAATACCCTGCAACTGATCTTCTATCTTTTGTGTCACATCCTCAATCTGCATCATTGTACTCTGTGATGCCCAAATTTGTACCAGGTTGAAAGCGGATACCATGGTGCAGGGTGCCTTTTACATACCTCAGCATTCTTTTAAGAGCTTGCCAATGGATCAGCTAGGATTTTGCCTAAATTTGCTCAATTGGTTCACATCAAAGGACAATTCAGGCCTAGTATAAGTCAAGTACTGTAAGGCTCCCAATATACTTCTAAACTAAGTTGTATTATGAAGTAATTCTGAGTCTCCAACATAGATATTAAGACCTATAACTATAGGAGTTGGAACTTGTTAGATGTTCCATCTACAACTTGTTGATTAATTGAGTAGCATATAATATTTGATGAAGGTACAATCCGCTGGTATCTCAGTAGGCCTATAAACCTAAGAAATGGCTCAATTCACCAAGGTCTTTGAGGGAAAATCTTGAATTCAATGTAGTAATAAACTACTTGATTAATGAGATTGTTGTTCCCGATTATCGCATGTCATCAACATACACTAACACATACATGATTGAGTTTCCTATTTTGAGAACAAACTAGGATGTACCAGATTTTGCCTGCTGAAATCCCTACCTTAGTAGTTGTTGTCTAAGTTCCTCAAACCAAGCCATAGGGGCCTATTTGAGACCATAGAGTGCATTTCTTAAGTGGCAAACATGATCAGGTCTAGAAGGATCCTTAAAGCCTTCAGGTTGAGGCATAAACACATCTTCATATAAGGTGCCATTAAAAAAGGCATTATTGATATCAATCCAGTGTACCTTCCAATTTAAAGTAATAGCAACAGCTAGTACAACTCTGATAGTAGCAGCCTTTACCATTGGACTGAAAGTTTCATCATAATCAAGTCTAGGTGTTTGAATGAATCCCTTAGCCACATGTCTAGCCTTGATCTTCAACACAGATCCATCAGACTTTAACTTGAGTTTAAATATCCACTTGTTCCCTATCAGATGTTGGTTTGGTTTGGTTGGAACAAGATCCTAAATGTGGCTTCTTTGTAAGGCCTCAAACTCCTCTTTCATAGCAGTCAACCACTGAGGTTGGGACAAAGCATCTGACACTCTTGTTGGTTCTGTTGGACAAATATTAAAGTCTTTGACTGCGAGGTAGGAAAAGGTTTTAGGTTTTCTAATGCCATCCTTACCTAGTTTGCATAGAATGAGCACTAATGTTTCAAGGAGGGTGAGGGACTGGTAGGTTAGAGGATGATGGTGAGGGTGGAGATGGGGATGGTGGGTATGGCAGGTTAGTGGTTGAGGATGTGTTTTGGAAAGAGGTGTGATGTTGTTTATTAGATTGGTGTTGATTGAGGGACTGAATGTTGGATTTGGTATATTACTTGGCGCATGAGATGCTGGTGTAAGCATAAGAGAGTGATTAGGGCTGATTTGGGATACATGAGATGAAAGGTCAGTAGGCTGATAGGTTATTGACTTGAAGGTATCAGTAGATCCTCTGTTGGAGCCCTGACCATTGTGATGATCTGTAGTAGTTGTTGCTGGATATACGGAAACCCGAATCCGGATGCGATCCATAATTGGATCGTCAGATCTGATTCACAACACCGATCGAGACACTCGATCTTGCACAGCGGAAGCTACAAATCAGATTTGTTTACGATTTTACCACGATATGATTCACATAATTAATTAACATACAAGAAGGTTAGTAGATTTACCCCAACCGGAGAGAAATAGGCAATCGACCAAAGGGAGAACCCATGATCTTCCGGATTGTATCTCCAAGCGACGACTGGTGGACGTCGATCCTCGCCGTAGAACCTCCTCGAATATGCACAAGAAAAGCCCTAGTTTTTCTCCTCTTAATGACTAGAACAAGAAACAAATTTTTCTCTTCTATTTGGTGATAAGTGGCGCCATTAATGTGTGTTTTTGTGCTAGGAGGAACTCTCTTTATATCGGAAAATAACTAGTCAAGAGAGTTATCATTTTCACACCACAATTACCTATTCCCACAAGGAAAAAATATTTGTCAAAAGATAAGAGATAATTCTCAAAAAATCAATATCTTATTTTCCATTAATTATCCAACAAATAGATAATTAATTAATTACACATGTGACATAATATAGGAATTTTTTTTTCTCTAATTTATCACATAATGGGGCGCCTCTTTCATCTAAAATGGTGTTGGATTGTTAACCATTTTGTGTTGGGAGAAACTCTTTTTATATAGGATAATAACTAATAATTTCAGAGTTTATCTTTTACACACAAATTTATCTTTTCCATTTAGGGAAATAAAGCATTTATGTAATAGGAAAACAAATTTCCTATTTATCCAATAAGAAAACTAATTTCTTATTTATAATTATTTAACACATAAATAATTACATTATCCACATTATAATTAATTAGGAGAAAATTTCTTTTCCCAAAACCAAATAATATGGCGCCAATTTTATGCCATTTGGGATAATAGAAAATGTCTTTTATATTTTACATATTATTTACCAAATAAATAATATCCGCATATTCATTAAATAGACCAACTATTTAATTTATTCTCGAGTTCCATAAAAGAAAAACACTCGCGTGTTAGAGCCAACCCGGGGTCCATGGACCTATAACCAGTAGCTACAATAAATTGAATAAAATATTCATCGAACATAATATTTCTACTCAACTTATTAATTCCGGAATTACGCCACCATAAATCCGAAACTGAACTCTATCGATTATAGATATAACTTATTCTCAAAACGTCGAGGCGATAAGTGTCCATTGATATAATCATTACATACAAACTAACCCTCCATAGACTATCCATAATGAAGCGGGATTAATTCCGTAAACCTTGTTCAATACATCTTAATTATCCTTATTTACCATTAACCCACTAGTGATCAATTAGTTCATAACCAATACGAATTCCGCGGTTCGAACAGTTTCTAGGATTAACAAATAAGGGGATTGTCTTTCTACTTCCCGTAGGAAGGAATGAATTCCATATCTGTGAGACACACACTACTCACTCATCCCAGAATAGTGCCAACGTGAAAGTGATTCGGACCGCGCCTCTTAGCGATCCTTAACGAACACATCAAACCCTATTCTGAAACCAGTAGGAGTATGCAATCACTTCAGGATTAAGGTTAATCCATATATGATCATCTTGTGATTTAATAAGATTTCTCAATCACGGGATTATATGAGAAACTCAGATTAAATCGGTCCAGTCCTATATGACTACATCATATATAAATGCCCTACTTAGACAACCAATGCCGACGGTCCGGTTAAGACAGTCACACCATAAAGTGTTCTGGGCGCATTAATGGTGGTTTAATCAATAGACCCCATATATACTTTGATTAACTTCACCATGGACTAACAATTCAAGTGTATCACCATAAACTTAATCCTCGTGTGCGTCACACCCTAAGTTGTATGGCTACATATGATACGACTTAGGGTTTTCAGTAGTGTATTACTTACAAGCACAAAGCAAGTAATAAGATGAAAATAAATCTGTCATTTATTAATTTTAAAAACAATTACATAAATTGTCTTTCGGGCGCTACTTCCAACAATTGCACTCTCCAAAGGAATGGGAATATGAGAGGATATACCAGTAAAAGAATTGACAGAAGACTTAAGATTGGGGACATACTCAAACATGGACTTATAAGGAAAGTTTTGCTCATTGATAATTACATCCCTAGAGACATAGACCCTACCAGAAGACTCCAAACATAGATACCTCATATGAGTAGGACTTGTCCCTAGAAACACACATCTTTTGGTATGGAACTGGAATTATGCTTTTGAAAATGTCTCAAGTAGGGATAACAACTACATCCAAAAACTTTAATAAGGGTGAGATCTGGTTTTCTATGGAATAGACATTCGTATGAGGAATTGAATTTTAGCACATGTGTGTGAAGTCTGTTGATCACATTGTGGCATCTTTGAAAACTTTCCTCTCAATATTTCAAGAATATATTTGCTTGAGCCAAAAGGGTTAATCCTACTTCAACAATATGTCCATGTTTCTTTTCAACCTTGCCATTTTGGCCATGTGCATATGGGCATGAACGTCTAAAGACTATACTCTATTCTTTTAAATAACTTTCAAACATACTAATTTCATTTCCTAGTCAAATTTGAACACACTTAATATGGGTGTCAAATTGTCATTCAACTAGATTTTTGAACCGAATAAACATATTTAGGGTATCAGATTTAACATCTAGGGGATAGATCCAAAAATATCTAGACATACCATCCACAAAAATGATGTAGTATTCATATCCGTTAGTGAAAGTGATTGGGACTGGGCCCCCCAAATATGTGTGCACAATATCAAGAATATCAAGATTCATTCAAGGAGTGTGTGTAAGGAAGAGCATGGAGTTTTCCATACCGCAAGGCTTCACAAAAGTCAAATTTCTCATTGATAAAGACATTACAATCCTTTAAAACAGACTTCAAAACATGAAATGAAGGGTGTGCTAACCTTCTATGCCATAAATTGGCACTATTACTAGACTCAATAGAGTTCTTAAAGACTCGAGACTCACTTAAAATTGAACTTATTACATTTAAACAATGAAGAAGCTTGGAATTGCAATCTTTGGAGTGAAAGAAGTTCTTGGATAGGTTACTTGAGACCAAACGATACAATCCATCTTTAATTGTTCCTTCAGCGAGAAGGATCACCAGTAGTTTTGTCCTCACAACACAAAAGTCAAAATGGAATTCCATACACACATTATTATCATTTGTAAGTTTGGAAACACTCATTAGGTTTTTAGCAATGTTAGGAACATGTAAAATACTGTTAAGGTTCAAGTTTATGGGTTCAGTAGGAATAACAGAGTGCCCAACATTTTTAATAGTCAAAGACTCACCATTACCAACAATTAGATTGTCAGATCCTTCATATCCCTGACTCAATTGAGGACTATTCAAATGAGCAGTAATGTGGTTTGTTTCCCCACTATCATTATACCAACTTGCATCACTCACACTTTCAGGTGAGGCAAAGTAAGCAGAGGGTTGATTATTAAAGTTCTGACCACCATTTGGCCTAGGTGCTGGGTTGGATCCACCATAATTAGATTTGTATCTGTAATAGCAATCCATTGCAATGTGACCAACCCTATTGCACACCCAGCAAAGTTGGCCTCGAATTACCGAGATTGTCACCTTGAAACCACCTCGCCCATTGTTCAAGTCCTCCTCCTCCTGTATTGTTTCTTCCTCTATTACCTCTAAAACCACCTCTTCCACGGATCGCATCGATGATGTAGGAGGCCTAGAATTAGTCCAAAATTACCTCTTCCTCTTTGCAAGATTGGTGATGGGTTGTAAGTTCAAGACCTTCGAAGGATTAAAGCGATCAGTCAGTCTCTCATGGGCGATTAGCTGCAAATGAACCTCCTGCCATAAAAGTGACCTAATCCTTGAAGTTATGTTCACCATTGCAGATTCATACTCCTTCCCAAGTCCTCAAAGAGTTGCTAGAATCGCCTACCTTAGTAATATGGTAGCCTTTCTTTGTAAGACCATCGAGTAGGATTTCATCAAGGCTAGGTAATCAGTCATCTATTTTGCTCCCTTTTCAGTTTTAGTAAGAGTTTCCTTATATTCAAGCATCCTTGCCTTAGATCTATTGTTGAATAGCACCTCCAGTGTATGCCAGGCTTCATAGGATGTAGAAACACCAACGAGTTCAACCAGAACAGCTTCAGTCATGGAGCTCATAAGCCATCCCACGAGCAATTGATGTTTAGTGTCCCAAGTGTCATAAGCGAGATTCGAAATCTCACCATGACCACCGATAGGAGAGGGAATCATGCGGTGGACCGACACTTGTTCCTTCGATAAATGTTTCAAGTCGGTGACATCGAACAATGGGAAGAACAATAGATCTCCAGAGCAAATAGTTGGATCAATCAAGTTTTACATTGTATGTTTGATTTAGACTTCCGCCTAAGAAGGTGTTTGTCGGTGGTGCAAAAGCGAAGGGAATTGCTGTTGATGTGCTCAGAAAAGATGAAATAGAAGGAAGATTGGAATAAAATTGAGGTATGGTGGTTCTGTGAGGTAAAGAAAATGTAGAATCGAAGTTCACAGCTCATGGGATGTTGCAAAAAGAGATGGTGGAAGGATCTCCGGAAACTGAGGATGAAAACTGAGTAGTTGGAGCTGTAACCGCAGCTTCCGGCGGAGCAGTGGTTCCGGCCATGGAAGGCTTAGAAATTAGGATACATACTATTTGCAGATAATTGTATTCATTACATTAATTGAAAAGAATGAGGCCTTGGCTTTATATATCAGCAGCCAAAGGTCCGGCTCACTAATTGTCTTACAACAAATCTAACAACAAGATTCTCAGCAGTGTACTACAAGACAATAGAGAGGACCATATGAGAATTACCAAAATACCCTCAGACTAAATATCTATTCCTTAACTACATGTCTGTAGCAACAAAAACCAAAACAACCTATAGAACTGCACTTTGATGGAAACGATAGCAACAACATATAATTCAGCTCACTAAATATCTATTCTTTAACTACATGTCTATAGCAACAAAAACCAAAACCACCTATAGAACTGCACTTTGATGGAAACGATAGTGACGATGCTGGATTTCGTCAAGAAGAATATACGGGCCAAAATAATCCTAATGACAATGAACAAGACTAAAATTGTAGAAAAAGTCCCAAGTTGCCTACGTATCCTATGTGTAAATCAGGAATCCAGTTTCTCGTAGTTCCTTGGGATCGTTTATATTGAGAACATCTCGTCCAGATTACTTGTGCCGTAGTTATTACGGATTTCTGTATGTTAATCCCTTTTGGAAATTAGGAGATAATTATCAATAATTTAAAGATTAGGATAGGAGTCTCATGAGGTAAAGGATTCCGTCATGTTTATTTTATATTTTATACATGTTCATATTTCAGATAAGTGAGGCTCTGGCCGACCTGCGTCAAGCCCCCTCGGCCAGTCCGTCTCGAACTGTGTTGGCCCATGCTCCACAACGACCGATCCAACCTGCGGTGGTCTAATGAGAGAACATGACAGATCTCTCACATGGGGTTCGGATCTGTCATTAGCACGAAAGTGGGCTCCTGGCCCTCAACCTTTTATCTCTCTATCTTCTTTTAGTGTTCAGTCAATCAGAAGACGACACGTGGCGAGTATAGGTCCGACCTCCGTCAGATAGCAACAACATATAATTCATACACACACTTCGTTCCCGATACGATTCGAACCCAGGACCACTTGTTAATTATGCTTTAGCTTTGACCATGGTCACAAATAATAGGGAATTAGTTAAAAATAAAGATAAATGCAGGATTTTGATTAAGATGAAGGGACAACAAGGGTAAAATGTAAAATAACTGGCACCTTTATGAAAATTACTTGATGCATTATTAGTAATATGTGTGACATCTCTCGTCTCATGCAGGGGCGGATCTACATTGGTGGTAGGGGGAAGTCGCCACCCTCTGATCGGGAAAAAAGCACTACTATATATGTTATGTATTTTTTTGGCCCCCCTAAAAAATTTATACATGTCACAATCATCTATAATAATCGAATAAAATGAAAGAATATTTTTAACATGTACATAAAAATACACAGTCATTACGAAAGTGATACATCTAAAGAAATATTAACAAGATTTTACGTATAAAAAATAAAAATATTAACGTGTGAAATGTTTTTTCTCTCAAAACATCATTTTAATGTGTGAAATATTTATTTATGTGAATGGAATGGTTAATGTGTTGGATAGTGCGATATAAAGTAGTGTTTCTCTCATTATATATCGCAAAAATGTATAGTAGTATTTATATATAATAGTATTTCTCCTCAAATCCAATGAGGCAGAAAAAGGTATTTGTTACATCATCGTGATTCAACCGATACACCACACTAGAAGGACCTTCAGAAAGTTGCATTGATTTTGAGTAAAGAATCGACTTTACGAAAGACGTTTGTGATAATCGATCTTGGAAAAGTTTATTTGAAGGTTTATTCTGTGTTTTGGGTGTGATGTACCGGTGGAATCGATGTGGTGTGAAAAATATACCACAAAAAGACATTAGGGTACATTTTTCTACATAAAATAAAATTCTAGTATTATCGCCCCCCTAACCCTGGATGCTGTGTCCGTACCTGGTCTCTTGTGGTATGACCCTGTCAAAAAATAATTCCTCGAATAATACTTTGCGGTGTGAAATTTCTTTCACACCCATCCTCAAGAAATATGCGTCAGTCATTGCTATTACCTTATTATCCCGAGGATCATAAAATATACCTCATCTCGTTCCCTTAGGACAGCCTACAGACAAACATACGTTCATACACGATTTCAATTTTCTAGAATTGTTTTTCGGCACATCTGCGTGACACCTCCCAATATGGTAGTGACATAAACTTAGTTTACACCATTTCTATATTTCTTTAGGCGTTTTTTCAATAGACTTTGACGGAAAGATATTCGAATGTCAACCAATGTTAGTAGTGCATATCCTAAAACAAGCTTGACAAAGGAAGCATAGCTTATCCTAAACATGACCATGTCTAATATAGTCATGTTTCTCCTCTCAACAACTCCATTGTGTTGAGATGTTAAAATCTTGAAAGTTTGGTAACAAATCTTGTTTAGGGCCAAATTATAGTGATTTTCATATATATTTTATGAATCAATTTCCCATATATGGATTATTTTCATAGATATCGGGCCTTATAGTCAAATATTGAGTAAATGAGGTTTTTAATGATTAAATATGAAAACGTATCGATTTTTATGTTTATTTGATGTTTTTATATTATTTTGGAAATTATTACGTTTTGGTATGTTTTTGATATTTGTAGATACCCAATTAATGATGGAAAAGATGATCCTAAAAGGCTAAATTCGAGATGGAAGAGGATCAATTAAAGATATGGAAGAATAAAAGAGATAAGGAAAGAAATAAATCAAGATAAAGATGGAAAAATCAAGAAATTCGATTTCAAGTCAATATGGACGATGCGTCCCATCCAAGGCATTTGCGTTCAATAGTGGGCGGGGCGTTTGGTGAAGTGAGCGCCGTCTAGAAGAGATTTTACATTCGAGTCTCTGACGCAAGTCGAACGAGCGTTGACTCTCCGTCAAGGCAAATGGGCGGGCGTCCATGTATTCAAACGAGCGTCCGCCGCTTTGCCTAAACCGACTTAATCTTCTATTTAAACGGCCGTCGCCCCAACCCTAAGGGCATCCATATTTTTCTTCACATCAAAAAGAGAGCACAAACAAGCATCTTGGAGAGTTGAAGGCGGTCACCCGAGCCTTGTGCTCGGGTGAACCGAGGTTAGATTAAGAGTCTTTTCGTTTCGTTTTCTTTTCAAAGATCAACCTTTGTACACAACTATGTGAGTTCTTTTAGATTTATTCAATCCCGCTTCTTCTTCATGATTTCAATTTATTTGTATCTTCTATGCGGTTTGTATGGCTATGTGAATAAATTGAGAAATTAGTTCACGATTGATGTTTATAATACGGAAGTTGCATAAACGTTAGATCACCATAGAAAGATAGGATCTTTAATCGTTAATGATGACAAGTTAAGCGATTAATCATCTAGGTTGATAGATTCTAAAATACGAGAGTTAACCTGAATCTACACCGAGTGTTGTATGGAAATCAGTTTCAACTTACGAGAGAGGAGAGATTGATGAATTGGACTCACTAAGGAATTAGGAATCCGTAGTTTGAGAATAAATTCACTAAGGAATTAGGGGTTTATGTCTCGTGAAAAGGTGAAACCACAAACTGAATTAGAATCATGAGATTAACTAGAATTGAAATCACATAGGTTTGTATATTGGTTGTTTGATCCCATGTCTCTTAGTTTAGATTGTTTTTATGTTTCTTAGGTTAGATTTATTTTGATTGTTCTTTATGTTTTTATGTTTTTATGTTTTTGCTTTTCGTTTTTAGAGTAGCAATTGGTAGGATTAATAAGATTAGATTGAACATACCTTTTCCCTGAGGATCGACCCCTTACTCATTACGCTTTACTAGCAACAACCCGATGTTTTGGTCGGTTAGGAGTTAGTTTGCATAGTAGTTAGGGTTATAAATTTTCTTTTGTTTTTATTGATGCAAAATCTCCCCAACAAAAGTGGCGCCGTTGCCGGGGAATAGGTGTCATGTTGAATCTAGTTTTGTTAGTTCTCGATTTTGTTACGTTTTATTTTTTGTTTTTAATAAAAGTAGCGTATACCAAGTTGAGAGTTTTTATTGCCGTGTTTCGATGACCGTTAGGTTAAGAATGTGCAAAATTTTTTTACTCAACTTGTTTTACGTGAAGTTTATATGTTTATGTGTTACCTAGTCTAACCCCTGTGCTTAATTTGATAAGGTCATTGTTGTCTTTGTGATCTCGTGTTTCTTTGTGTTGTGTTCATAAGTATTTAGGGTTTTGCTGTGTTTTTCTGCTTTATCTGTGCATTCTTGTTGTATGGGCGAGTGTACATTACGTTGGGCGCCCGTCCCGCTTCTTCATCTGCGCAGTGAACGAGCGTTGGGAAGTATTGGGCGCCGTCCGTTCAAATATTTTCAATCTGCTACGATTTAGAGGACCAGGCGAGCGTCTATACTTTACGACGCCCGTCCGGTCGGTTTTCAAAGCGCATTTAAAGGCGTCGCAAGGTGGAACGCCCGTCCGATTCAACGCTAAGTGAGCGTTCGTCCGGGGTTCATCCAGGTTCTAAATTTCTTGATTTTATTTTCAATGCTTTTATTTGATGTGGATTTTTCATTCGAGCTTCGTGGCTAATTGATGTTTACGTAGATGTCACGAACTTATATGTTTTTACCTTTCCATCTATGAATCCATGTTAGATAATTGATCAATTCCTTATATATGATTCATCTAGGCATGTTATAGTATGATCGGTTTCTCGTAAGTTATAAGCGTTTCTTATGGTTAATTAGTAGCTAATGTCGGTTCCGTATGCTACATACCGCTCGATGAATCTTTTAAGCTTTTAAGACTTACGTGCTTCCTTTGTTTTTATAGTTCATATGGGTAGCTATCGCCGGTTTTCCGTATGCTACGCCCTTTCTCCATATGAGTTATACTGCTTAGATAGATGATCGTTGGTTTCCATAAGTCTATCACTTTCGATAAGTCTTAAGCGCGTCGGCACTAGTGGCGACAAAGATCGCGCTTATCGTAACTTTGTCATTATGTGGTGAGACGTTTATATATATATCGTGTTGCATATAGTGGGCTAGTTTTCTTTCTTTTATTTTATTTTCTTTTTGCATGTCATATAAATGCATTTCATTTAGTTGCATTTCATATAGTTGCATTGTTTTTCTATTTTTCTTTTATTTTTCTTGAGAGTAGTTAATCGTCGGTTTCGTAATACTACCTCGTTTTTTATAGGATTTTTCATGTAGTTTGCATCGTATTGCATTTTCATGTAATTGCACCTAGCCTACTATTTTGTAATATTTCATGTATATGTTTTCCATCTTTATATGAGCTTAATCTAAAAATTCTCTGGACTTCCTTTCCTGTGCTTTATATGTTATCTTCCCCCTATCCCCGAGGTATTTCATGTTTGTCAAGTGTGCAGGGTATTTGCATTAGCTATTGTGAGTTTTCAGATGATATCAGTTTTCCGGTGGATGGTCCACGATCCTCTTGAGTTCGTCGGGAATTTTTGATTTGGTTCAAACACTTCCGAGAATAGCTCCTTTTCGGCATACAATCGTAAAGTTTTCTTTTTCTTTTTCATTCTGCACAACTTGAGGACAAGTTGCAATTTAAGTGTGGGGAAGGGATAGATGATTTATGTGTATCTACTTTCATTTGCTCATATTAGTTATAATTTTCTATGAAAAGTGCAAAATTTTCAAATTTTTTGTTATATCCCGAGTAGACAAAGGCATATCTTTGCTTGAGTTTATATCATTTTTGCTATATTCTGTATATTTAGTAATTTTAGTTGTTTCACCCGACACTCTTTTTCACATGCCATAGTAAATGATGAGCTAAATGTTGAAAGCCTACCCCATTTTAGTTGGAGATTTTTTATGATTATAGCATGTTTCTTTGCTTATGTACAATTCTCAAACATGGACTTATAAGGAAAGTTTTGCTCATTGATAATTACATCCCTAGAGACATAGACCCTACCAGAAGACTCCAAACATAGATACCTCATATGAGTAGGACTTGTCCCTAGAAACACACATCTTTTGGTATGGAACTGGAATTATGCTTTTGAAAATGTCTCAAGTAGGGATAACAACTACATCCAAAAACTTTAATAAGGGTGAGATCTGGTTTTCTATGGAATAGACATTCGTATGAGGAATTGAATTTTAGCACATGTGTGTGAAGTCTGTTGATCACATTGTGGCATACTGAAAACTTTCCCTCCAATATTTCAGTAACATATTTGCTTGAGCCAAAAGGGTTAATCCTACTTCAACAATATGTCCATGTTTCTTTTCAACCTTGCCATTTTGGCCATGTGCATATGGGCATGAACGTCTAAAGACTATACTCTATTCTTTTAAATAACTTTCAAACATACTAATTTCATTTCCTAGTCAGGCTGAACACACTTAATATGGGTGTCAAATTGTCATTCAACTAGATTTTTGAACTGAATAAACATATTTAGGGTATCAGATTTAACATCTAGGGGATAGATCCAAAAATATCTAGACATACCATCCACAAAAATGATGTAGTATTCATATCCGTTAGTGAAAGTGATTGGGACTGGGCCCCCCAAATATGTGTGCACAATATCAAGAATACTGAAGATTCATTCAAGGAGTGTGTGTAAGGAAGAGCATGGAGTTTTCCATACTGCAAGGCTTCACAAAAGTCAAATTTCTCATTGATAAAGACATTACAATCCTTTAAAACAGACTTCAAAACATGAAATGAAGGGTGTGCTAACCTTCTATGCCATAAATTGGCACTATTACTAGACTCAATAGAGTTCTTAAAAGACTCAGACTCTGCCAAAAAATTGAACTTATTACATTTAAACAATGAAGAAGCTTGGAATTGCAATCTTTGGAGTGAAAGAAGTTCTTGGATAGGTTACTTGGAGACTGAAACTGATACAATCCATCTTTAATTGTTCCTTCTAGCAGAAGGATCACTGTAGTTTTGTCCTCACAACACAAAAGTCAAAATGGAATTCCATACACACATTATTATCATTTGTAAGTTTGGAAACACTCATTAGGTTTTTAGCAATGTTAGGAACATGTAAAATATCATTAAGGTTCAAGTTTATGGGTTCAAGAGAGAATAACAGAGTGCCCAACATTTTTAATAGTCAAAGACTCACCATTACCAACAATTAGATTGTCAGATCCTTCATATCCCTGACTCAATTGAGGACTATTCAAATGAGCAGTAATGTGGTTTGTTTCCCCACTATCATTATACCAACTTGCATCACTCACACTTTCAGGTGAGGCAAAGTAAGCAGAGGGTTGATTATTAAAGTTCTGACCACCATTTGGCCTAGGTGCTGGGTTGGATCCACCATAATTAGATTTGTATCTGTAATAGCAATCCATTGCAATGTGACCAACCCTATTGCACACCTGACAGGTTGGCCTCGAATTACCAGGATTGTCACCTTGAAAACCACCTCTGCCATTGTTCTGAAGTCCTCCTCCTGTATTGTTTCTTCCTCTATTACCTCTAAAACCACCTCTTCCACGGATCGCATCAGATGTAGGAGGCCTAGAATTAGGTCTGAAATTACCTCTTCCTGCTGCAAGATTGGCTGATGGGTTGTAAGTTCAAGACCTTCAGAAGGATTAAAGCGATCAGTCAGTCTCTCATGGGCGATTAGCTGCAAATGAACCTCCTGCCATAAAAGTGACCTAATCCTTGAAGTTATGTTCACCATTGCAGATTCATACTCCTTCCCAAGTCCTCAAAGAGTTGCTAGAATCGCCTCTACCTTAGTAATATGGTAGCTCTCATTGTAAGACCATCGAGTAGGATTTCATCAAGGCTAGGTAATCACCATCTATTTTGCTCCCTTTTCAGTTTTAGTAAGAGTTTCCTTATATTCAAGCATCCTTGCCTTAGATCTATTGTTGAATAGCACCTCCAGTGTATGCCAGGCTTCATAGGATGTAGAAACACCAACGAGTTCAACCAGAACAGCTTCAGTCATGGAGCTCATAAGCCATCCCACGAGAAATTGATGTTTAGTGTCCCAAGTGTCATAAGCAGGATTCAGAATCTCACCATGACCACTGATAGGAGAGGGAATCATGCGAGCTGACTGGACACTTGTTCCTTCGATAAATGTTTCAAGTCGGTGACATCGAACAATGGGAAGAACAATAGATCTCCAGAGCAAATAGTTGGATCAATCAAGTTTTACATTGTATGTTTGATTTAGACTTCCGCCTAAGAAGGTGTTTGTCGGTGGTGCAAAAGCGAAGGGAATTGCTGTTGATGTGCTCAGAAAAGATGAAATAGAAGGAAGATTAGAATAAAATTGAGGTATGGTGGTTCTGTGAGGTAAAGAAAATGTAGAATCGAAGTTCACCGCTCATGGGATGTTGCAAAAAGAGATGGTGGAAGGATCTCCGAAACCGAGGATGAAAACTGAGTAGTTGGAGTCAGTAACCGCAGCTTCCGGCGGAGCAGTGGTTCCGCCATGGAAGGCTTAGAAATTAGGATACATACTATTTGCAGATAATTGTATTCATTACATTAATTGAAAAGAATGAGGCCTTGGCTTTATATATCAGCAGCCAAAGGTCCGGCTCACTAATTGTCTTACAACAAATCTAACAACAAGATTCTCAGCAGTGTACTACAAGACAATAGAGAGGACCATATGAGAATTACCAAAATACCCTCAGACTAAATATCTATTCCTTAACTACATGTCTGTAGCAACAAAAACCAAAACAACCTATAGAACTGCACTTTGATGGAAACGATAGCAACAACATATAATTCAGCTCACTAAATATCTATTCTTTAACTACATGTCTATAGCAACAAAAACCAAAACCACCTATAGAACTGCACTTTGATGGAAACGATAGTGACGATGCTGGATTTCGTCAAGAAGAATATACGGGCCAAAATAATCCTAATGACAATGAACAAGACTAAAATTGTAGAAAAAGTCCCAAGTTGCCTACGTATCCTATGTGTAAATCAGGAATCCAGTTTCACGTAGTTCCTTGGGATCGTTTATATTGAGAACATCTCGTCCAGATTACTTGTGCCGTAGTTATTACGGATTTCTGTATGTTAATCCCTTTTGGAAATTAGGAGATAATTATCAATAATTTAAAGATTAGGATAGGAGTCTCATGAGGTAAAGGATTCCGTCATGTTTATTTTATATTTTATACATGTTCATATTTCAGATAAGTGAGGCTCTGGCCGACCTGCGTCAAGCCCCCTCGGCCAGTCCGTCTCGAACTGTGTTGGCCCATGCTCCACAACGACCGATCCAACCTGCGGTGGTCTAATGAGAGAACATGACAGATCTCCCACATGGGGTTCAGATCTGTCATTAGGCACGAAGTGGGCTCCTGGCCCTCAACCTTTTATCTCTCTATCTTCTTTTAGTGTTCAGTCAATCAGAAGACGACACGTGGCGAGTATAGGTCCGACCTCCGTCAGATAGCAACAACATATAATTCATACACACACTTCGTTCCCGATACGATTCGAACCCAGGACCACTTGTTAATTATGCTTTAGCTTTGACCATGGTCACAAATAATAGGGAATTAGTTAAAAATAAAGATAAATGCAGGATTTTGATTAAGATGAAGGGACAACAAGGGTAAAAATGTAAAATAACTGGCACCTTTATGAAAATTACTTGATGCATTATTAGTAATATGTGTGACATCTCTCGTCTCATGCAGGGGCGGATCTACATTGGTGGTAGGGGGAAGTCGCCACCCTCTGATCGGGAAAAAAGCACTACTATATATGTTATGTATTTTTTTTGCCCCCCTAAAAAATTTATACATGTCACAATCATCTATAATAATCGAATAAAATGAAAGAATATTTTTAACATGTACATAAAAATACACAGTCATTACGAAAGTGATACATCTAAAGAAATATTAACAAGATTTTACGTATAAAAAATAAAAAATATTAACGTGTGAAATGTTTTTTCTCTCTCAAAACATCATTTTAATGTGTGAAATATTTATTTATGTGAATGGAATGGTTAATGTGTTCGGATAGTGCGATATAAAGTAGTGTTTCTCTCCATTATATATCGCAAAATGTATAGTAGTATTTATATATAATAGTATTTCTCCTCAAATCCAATGAGGCAGAAAAAGGTATTTGTTACATCATCGTGATTCAACCGATACACCACACTAGAAGGACCTTCAGAAAGTTGCATTGATTTTGAGTAAAGAATCGACTTTACGAAAGACGTTTGTGATAATCGATCTTGGAAAAGTTTATTTGAAGGTTTATTCTGTGTTTTGGGTGTGATGTACCGGTGGAATCGATGTGGTGTGAAAAATATACCACAAAAAGACATTAGGGTACATTTTTCTACATAAAATAAAATTCTAGTATTATCGCCCCACAACCCCTGATCTTTGTGTCCGTGCACTGGTCTCTTGTGGTATGACCCTGTCAAAAAATAATTCCTCGAATAATACTTTTATGTGTGAAATTTCTTTCACACCCATCCTCAAGAAATATCGTCGATCATTGCTATTACCTTATTATCCCGAGGATCATAAAATATACCTCATCTCGTTCCTTTAGGATGACCTCTGAGACAAACATACGTTCATACACGATTTCAATTTTCTAGAATTGTTTTTCGGCACATCTGCGTGACACCTCCCAATATGGTAGTGACATAAACTTAGTTTACACCATTTCTATATTTCTTTAGGCGTTTTTTCAATAGACTTTGACGGAAAGATATTCGAATGTCAACCAATGTTAGTAGTGCATATCCCTAAAACAAGCTTGACAGTGAAGCATAGCTTATCCTAAACATGACCATGTCTAATATAGTCATGTTTCTCCTCTCAACAACTCCATTGTGTTGAGATGTTCTGGGGTGCTGAAAGCTGGTAACAAATACTGTTTAGGGCCAAATTATAGTGATTTTCATATATATTTTATGAATCAATTTCCCCCATATATGGATTATTTTCATAGATATCGGGCCTTATAGTCAAATATTGAGTAAATGAGGTTTTTAATGATTAAATATGAAAACGTATCGATTTTTATGTTTATTTGATGTTTTTATATTATTTTGGAAATTATTACGTTTTGGTATGTTTTTGATATTTGTAGATACCCAATTAATGATGGAAAAGATGATCCTAAAAGGCTAAATTCGAGATGGAAGAGGATCAATTAAAGATATGGAAGAATAAAAGAGATAAGGAAAGAAATAAATCAAGATAAAGATGGAAAAATCAAGAAATTCGATTTCAAGTCAATATGGACGAGTCCATCCCAAGCGATTTAGCGTTCAATAGTGGGCCGGGCGTTTGGTGAAAGTGAGCAGCGTCCTAGAAGAGATTTTACATTCGAGTCTCCAGACGCAAGTCGAACGAGCGTTGACTCTCCGTCCAAGGCAAATGGACGGGCGTCCATGTATTCAAACGAGCGTCCGCCGCCGCTTTGCCTAAACCGACTTAATCTTCTATTTAAACAGCCGTCGCCCCAACCCTAAGGGCATCCATATTTTTCTTCACATCAAAAAGAGAGCACAGCCGCATCTTGAAGAGTTGAAGGCCGGTCACCCGAGCCTTGTGCTCGGGTGAACCGAGGTTAGATTAGGAGTCTTTTCGTTTCGTTTTTCTTTTCAAAGATCAACCTTTGTACACAACTATGTGAGTTCTTTTAGATTTATTCAATCCCAGTTCTTCTTCATGATTTCAATTTATTTGTATCTTCTCTATGCGGTTTGTATGGCTATGTGAATAAATTGAGAAATTAGTTCACGATTGATGTTTATAATACGGAAGTTGCATAAACGTTAGATCACCATAGAAAGATAGGATCTTTAATCGTTAATGATGACAAGTTAAGCGATTAATCATCTAGGTTGATAGATTCTAAAATACGAGAGTTAACCTGAATCTACACCGAGTGTTGTATGGAAATCAGTTTCAACTTACGAGAGAGGAGAGATTGATGAATTGGACTCACTAAGGAATTAGGAATCCGTAGTTTGAGAATAAATTCACTAAGGAATTAGGGGTTTATGTCTCGTGAAAAGGTGAAACCACAAACTGAATTAGAATCATGAGATTAACTAGAATTGAAATCACATAGGTTTGTATATTGGTTGTTTGATCCCATGTCTCTTAGTTTAGATTGTTTTTATGTTTCTTAGGTTAGATTTATTTTGATTGTTCTTTATGTTTTTATGTTTTTATGTTTTTGCTTTTCGTTTTTAGAGTAGCAATTGGTAGGATTAATAAGATTAGATTGAACATACCTTTTCCCTGAGGATCGACCCCTTACTCATTACGCTTTACTAGCAACAACCCGATGTTTTGGTCGGTTAGGAGTTAGTTTGCATAGTAGTTAGGGTTATAAATTTTCTTTTGTTTTTATTGATGCAAAATCTCCCCAACAAATACCAAGCTCTTTCAGATAATTAGGGAAGTGAGTATCCATATACCCGCCTTCTTTATCGGATCGAAGACACTATAGAGACTTACGCTATTTCCTTTCAAATTGTGCCATGAATTCTTCAAACTTTCCAAAAGTTTCAGATTTCATATGCATGAGATAAGCATATCATTATCTCGAGTAATCATCAATGAATGTGTGACAAAGTACTCTAAACCACCCCGTGCATGAATGTTCATTGGACCACAAAGAAGCTTCCCACTAAACCAAAAACAGCTATATATAGAGACACACCTATAAAGACATTTTTCAAAAAATGCCACTAAACATAGGATATAGAGGCACTTGTACCAACAAACTTATCTATATCAAGTTAGGTGTAAATATGTAAGACTCTATGAAGGCATTTTACAATGTCTTAATATTATTATACATGTAGAAACACTTTAAAATGTCTACTATATAAAGAATGACCCTATGGAAACACTTTTATATGTCATAACTTTATACCAATTAGGACACTTTAAAATGTCATTATACAATCAAATATGAAGATATTTTAGAGTGTCTTAATGTGTTTATTATTATTATTATTATTATTATTATTATTATTATTATTATTATTATTATTATTATTATTATTATTATTATTATTATTATTATTATTATTATTATTATTATTATTATTATTTTCCTTTTAGGAAACTAGTTATCGGAAACATGATAGGGCGCACAAGGTGCATGGGTCTAGTGGTGAGCGAGACTATAATTTGGCATGAAGACCAGTGTTCGAACCCTGTTAGGGGCAAAAAAAAACATGATAGGACATTTTTGAATGTATATGCAAAACGGGTTGCACCTGTTCGGTTGAATCATTTTGAAAGGATGCAACTGGTAGTGAAGAGTCTTCATTTCTGCCTATAAAATCCATGCACTATTGAATGAAAACTTAGACAGATTTTTGCACATACTACATACCAAATTCTGAACAAATTAAAAGCCATTTTTTGCATAAACACTTGTGCATAGTCAGAGATATTCAATGCCGGATCAGTTCGCCGCTTGTTCACATCTAAGTGCAAGACTAGAACAAAGAGACTATTGTATCTTGGGAGACGTGGCAATAATGAAAACTTAGACAGATTTTTGCACATACTACATACCAAATTCTGCACAAATTAAAAGCCATTTTTTTGCATAAACACTTGTGCATAGTAAGAGATATTCAAGGCCGGATCAGTTCGCCGCTTGTTCACATCTAAGTGCAAGACTAGAACAAGGAGACTGTTGTATCTTGGGAGACGTGCTGCCATATCCGTGTGCACATAGTCGGGGCAATAATGTCTTAAGGACAGCATTCTACGCGCCTCAGTCTACGTATAAGTTTTCGTTTTACTTTATATTTTATGCATTTTTCGTTCAATGTGTTGCAATAATTTTATGTGAATAAAACGTCTGTTCTTATGTGTTCTTCATGCCTGCAATCTGCTTCTATAATTTTATGTTATTCGCTTTTAGAAAAAAATTAGCAAACCGGTACTATACTACTAATTTTCCGAACACGATACGCCTGCTTTCGGTGCTTCGATATGCTCCGATCATCATCATCAACCGGCGTGTCCCCTCCGGTAGTTTTACTCCCTCGCTGGTGTCCCTATGAAATAGGGGTTGAGGTATATGTTTTAACCGTTAACTTTTCCATTATCATCTAGAAACGTGACTGTTACTATATCAATTTGTTGTATTATGTAATTTGTCTTAATCCGCCCAAATTGAAGATAGTTCGATCTCCTCTCAGAGCATCTCCAAGGGAGAACCCCAAATCACCAAATTCTACCCCAAATATCTTACACCATCTCCAACCATCTCACCCCAAATCTTACCCCAAAAAGAATATTCTAAGAATATTCCATATTATTCCACATTCATTTGAAGAGAGAAGGAAAAAAAAAGAAAAAAGAAAGAAAGAAAAAGCAATGAGTGGAGATTTGGGGGATAAAGAACCGGCCCCAAATTTGGGGTAAGAATTGGTAATACCCCAAATGGGGGAAGATTTGGGGGAGGGTTGGAGTATGAAAATACCCCATTTTGGTGATTTGGGGGGAGTTTGGGGGAGGGTTGGAGATGCTCTCAATTCTTTAAAAAAAAAAACTCTATCTGCAATCAACGTACATATCCGAGGATCTCCTCCCCCGTGGGCGATGTAGCTTGGTTGAATTGTCTTTTGCGAAGTCTCATCCTCATTTGGTTAGTAATTTATTTTCGAAACACATTTGGTTAGTATTCTGCTGCATTACGTTAATTTTGATGTGATTCTAGTGCGATTTTTTAACTTTTGACTTGTCACATTTGATACTGTTTTTGCTTCTAGGCATATGGATTTTGCTTCTGAATTTGATAATTCCCTGCTACTGCAGAGGTGGATGATCAAGCCGCTAGGATCACAGTCGAAGAGCAAATGCATTTGTTGTAATTGACGTATTGTATTGATTAGTAAAAAGTATTACAATGGTGGGTATATATATACACCATACAAGGGTACAACGGTAATAACAAAATACAGTGTAATAATAAAATATCAAAACTACGTCGTATCAATCATATCCTCAACACGCCCCCGCAATCCCGTGGGTAAAGGGTAGACACGGAGATTGGTCTTCAAGAAGGCAAAACACGGATTTCCCAAGGGTTTGGTGAGAAGATCCGCGAGTTGATCTTTGGAGGTGAGGAAGGCAACAACGAGCTTCTTGGAGGCGATGAGCTCCCGAACGTGGTAGAAATCAATCTCAATATGCTTGCTGCGAGCGTGGAATACCGGGTTGTGAGCAAGGTACGTGGCCCCAATATTATCACACCAAAGCGTCGGAGTAGGCGTGGTGATAAGCATATTGTGGAGAAGACTACGAATCCACTAAATTTCCGTGGCGGTGTTAGAGAGAGTCTTGTATTCGGCTTCGGTGCTACTCTTAGAGATGGTAAAATGTTGTTTGGAACGCCAGCTAATAAGATGATCACCAAGGAAGATACAATAGGCACCAATAGAATGCCGATTATCAGGATCGGCTACCCAATCCGAATCAGAAAAGGCCCGCAAATGTGGAGTAGAGCGGCGGGATAAATAAAGACCCTCAGAAATCGTAGCCTTCAAGTAACGAATGAGGCGTTTGACCGCCAACCAGTGAGCCTCAGTAGGTGCATACATAAACTTACTAGCCTTATGAACCGCAAAGGCAATGTCGGGGCGAGTAAAACCAAGGTATTGAAGACCGCCAACAATCATGCGATACAGAGCAGGATCCGAGAACAGCGGACCAGGGTCATGATGTAACCGAGTGGAGGCAGCCATAGGAGTAGAACACGGCTTGGACTTATCCATATTTGCTTTCTGCAATAGGTTAAAGATATACTTACGCTGCGTGAGAAACTGACCATCCGGAGTGTGTAACGCCTCAATACCCAAAAATTTGGAGAGGGTGCCAAGATCCTTGACCGGAAAGTGAGTGCCAAGGAACCGGATAACCTGTTCAATGTGAGTCGAGCTGTTTCCAGTAATAATAACATCATCCACATAAATCAAAACATAAAGCCGTATGGTGCCACGCGAATAAACATAAAGGGAGGTATCGGCTTTGGAGCCAACAAAGCCAAACTGGGTAAGAGCATCCGTAAACCGAGAAAACCAAGCCCGGGTGCCTGATTAAGGCCATATAAACTACGCTTCAACCGAAAAAGTAATCAGGGTGATCTGGATGAGAAAAACCTAGGGGTTGGGCCATATAAACAGTCTCTATAAGGTTGCCATGGAGGAAAGCATTTTGGATATCAACTTGACGGAGTGACCAGCCCTGCGAAACAGTAAGGGATAACAAAGTGCGTATAGTGATAGGCTTGACAACCGGGCTAAAGGTCTCAGTGTAATCAATACCCGGTGCCTGGTGAAAGCCTTTGGCCACCAAACGAGCCTTGTAATGCTCAACATGACCATCTGTGTGGAGTTTAGTGCGAAAAACCCACTTATTCCCTACTATATTCATGTTTGGGCGATAGGGCACAAGCTCCCACGTGTTAGTACGAAGTAGAGCATTAATCTCATCCTGCATGGCATCACGCCACACATTGTGTTTAACGGCCTCAGTGTAACATGTGGGTTCAGAGAGGGAGGAGGTGGTGACTAAGGCCTTGGGAAGGGGATAACGGATAAAGTCGGGGTGTTGTTTGGGTCGGAGGGACTTGGTGCAGGCAGTGGCCATAGGGTGAAGGGTGGAGGAGGTGGTGGTGGGGGGTGGGAGGGGTAATGGAGGCTCGGGTGGGGAGAGGGGTGGAGAAGGAGGTGGTGTGGGGGGTAGGGGTGGTGGAGGAGGAGTAGGGGGTCCTCAGGTGGGGGTGGAGGTGGTGATTTGGTGGTGCAGGAGGCAGTGGGGTGGGGCGGAAGGGACAAAGGGAGAGGAACGGTGGAAGAAATAGGAGGTGGGGTAGGCAAGGATGGTGTATAGGGAAAGACAGTTTCATCAAAAATCACGTGGCGAGCGATATAGACACGACTGGTGGAAAGATCGAGACACTTATAACCATGGTGAGAAGGACTGTACCCGAGAAAGATACAAGCCTTAGAGCGGAAGTCGGTTTGTGGCGATTATAAGGACGGAGGTAAGGAAAACAGGCACAACCGAAGACATGAAGGAAGGAGTAATCCGGAGGACGGTGATAGACAAGCTCAAAGGGGGATTTGTTGTTCAAGACACGAGACGGTAAACGGTTTATGATATACGTGGCGGTGGTGAAGGCATCTTCCCAATAGGGTAAAGGAAGATTGGAGTGGGCAAGAAGGGATAGACCAACTTCGGTGATTTGGCGATGACGGCGTTCAATGGCACCGGCTTGTTCATGGGTGTGAGGGGCGGAACGATGATGTTGGATGCCTAAGTGAGTGAGGGTAAGCTCAAAGTGGCGATATTCGCCACCCCAATCGGTTTGTATGGATTTTAGTTTGGTATTAAAGTGACGTTCTATAAGGGCAAGGAAATTAGGAAAAATACGCTCAACATCAGATTTTAACTTAATTGGGTAAAACCAAATAAACTTAGTGAAGTCATCGAGGAAACTGACATAATATCGATTGCCATAAATAGAAAATTCGGTGGGTCCCCAAACATCAGAATAAATCAAATCTAAAGGTTTACTAGAGGTAAATTCAGAAGTATATAAAGGAACATGATGACTTTTAGCTAACTGACACGGAGCACAAACCGCATCCGGTGATTTATTTGGAATTGAAATAGACAAACTACGCAAAGCCTGATGAAGAACTGGATAAGAGCAGTGACCGAGACGATAATGCCACTTAGTGTGGGAACTAGAGACCGTGTGATGAGCTTAAATGGACCGAGGTGGTGGACTGTGGAAGTGGTAGAGACCGTCACGAACAAAGCCTTTAAGAAGTGTGGTTCCCGAGTAGTCCTTGACAAAAAAACAAGAGTCGTGAAATTCAAAATATACTGAAATTATCTCGAATGAAACATTGAACAGACAATAGATTTTTTGTGAGGACAGGGGAGACAAGGACGTTAGACAAGTGATACGTGTGAGAGGGTGTGTGAAAAGTAGAGGAGCCGAAATGAGAAATAGGCAAACCTGAGCCATCGCCAACATGAATTTGTTCGAAGATCCGTCAGGTTCAGAGTTGAGATTTAGGTTGCGAAAGTCATTGGTGAGGTGGTGGGAGGCACCAGGTGTCGGGAAGCCATTCCGTGAGAGGTTATAGTTCGGGTGGTGGGGTTACTAGCATAGGCTGTGTGGGGCGGGGTTACGGGTTGTAGTGTGATGCGTGGAAGAGGATCGACGATTGTTCATACCAGTAATTACACGCACGGGCGCGATGCCCGCACTTAGCACAAATTTGACATACGGTGGAAGAATCGTTACCAGAATTTTGAGTGGAGTGTTGATTGCTACGGCCGCGGCCACGACCACCGCGACCTCGATAATTGGGAGAATGACCTCCACGACCACGTTGGGCCCCATTGTTACCGTAAGTGTGGCTGCCAGAATTATTCCCATTGCCATAATTGTTTCCATTGGCTGTACCATAATTGTTACCATATCCAGGGGAAGATTGGCTACCACAGGTGAAATGTTCCCCATTGACAAAGCGAGCCGGTGGTGTGAGATAGCGGCGCGGGCCGGTGATATTTAATACGGGCTTCAACCGTAAGGAGGTGGGAGTAGAGCTCTTCACCGGTGATAGCAGCGTTGGTAGATACCATAGTCACAAGCGAGTCATATTCCAGACCGAGTCCGGCGAGAACATAGGTGATAAAATCGTCCGGCGATAGAGGGTGGCCGGCCAGATGGAGCTCATCCGCCAGATTTTTGATTTTGAAAAAGTATTCTGAAGCCGAAAGCTCATGTTTACGGTTGGTTGCGAGTTCTTGACGAAGCTGGATCAATTTCGCGCGGCTCTGCGAATAGAAAGATTGCTGCAGCGCCGCCCATATGGCGGCTGAGGTGTTGGCGGTATAAACGTGGAGGAGGACCTCGTCCGTTAGAGAGGCTGTGATCGTTGAGAGGATCATCTGGTCGGTGGTGGTCCAGGCGGCAAGATCTTCTTCGTAATCAGGGTCCGGCTCTGACTTTCCGGCGGCGGTGATCATCATAGGAGACGGTGGTGGTATGGTGCCGTCCACAAAGCCGAAAACGCGCTGGCCCTTCAGGTAAGTCATGATTTGGGCTTTCCACAGATTATAGTTCGTCCGGTTGAGCTTCGTGATTTGAAGAGAGGATCGTGGAACAAACGTTGGGTAACGTTGACTTGCCTGAGAAGCGGCCTCGTCGGTCATGGTGATTTAGCGCTGGTTGCTGCTGCGTCGGTGTTGGTGAGGAGACCGATTAGGGTGCTGCTGCGTGTTGAGGCTGGTTTCGCCGGAGAAGGAGACCGGAAATTGCAAAGTGCAGGGTGTCTTTGAATGATTAGGGTTTTTTTTTTCTTCCAAAAAGATGGGAAGCCGACCGGTGGTTTTTTTTTGTGTGTATTGGATCAGAGGTGCTCTGATATCATGTTGTAATTGACGTATTGTATTGATTAGTAAAAAGTATTACAATGGTGGGTATATATATTCATTACTTCTCACTCTTCTAATTTTTTAAACGAATCATATAAAAACATTTCAAATCGTGTGGATAGCAATTTTGTGTACATGAGTATGATTTTTGCATAAAACTATGTTCGATTTGTTCTTTCAATTTATATCATAGTGTTCCACCTCCATAATGAACCTTTTCTTTTGTTTGTGTTTTTTTCATTATTTCTTATCATCTATCTGCCTTGAAAGCTGTGTGCTCGTATAATATATGACCTTTTGCAGTTCAGTCATTACACAAAAAATGTAAAATGCGAAAATAAGCGTAATAAACTCTTTTATGATTCGAAAGAGATATGTATGATTATTTATCATTTATCATTTCGAATCATACTCTTTTATTATTCATATTATTGTCATACTTGGATTTTGGACCTAATTCAAAACGAATGTGATGCCCTCTCCACAAAAAAATTTGTGAAAATTCAAAGTGCATATAAATAGATAAATAAGGAGTTTATTTATTTTATCCTTTAGTTTTTAGACAAATAGATAAGTATTTGGAGGAATGAGGGAGAATGACATAAATATTTCATCAATTGAGTAGAAGTACAGTCTTTTGAAACTTTTACATAAACGACAAAACTATTTATTCATCATTTAAATTATTGCTTAAATTCATTGTCGAAATTCACTAATTTTTAAAATTCATTGTCAAATTCAATTCGATTTTCGGGATTCACCGTCAAAATTCACCGATTTCGGGATTCACTTTGAGGAGATTCACCGATTTTCTGGATTCACCGTTTGTCATTCTCGCTATATAAAATTATCGCATTTGTCCTTCTCCTATAAAAAATATGTAAATTGTCTTATTCTTAAAAATATTCCAGATTGTGTCCTTATCCCTAACTTCCCATAAGTATTTTCAGCCTATAAATAAAGGCGATGCTGTATAGAGTTGATATGCAGAGAAAACCATTAATAAAAATTGGCACTTTGAATTTTTGCAGCTGTAGATCCTAATTTTGAATTGTCCGGACCTTCTATCTTCAAGAGTTGGCACCCATTGCTCTCTCACCTCCAAACACCCCATTTGAACTCAAACTCTTGTTATCACCTTATCTCTCCTGGATTTGATTTCTTTTGACTTTTGATTTTGTTTTCGAATTCATCTCCACTTTTGATGTTGGCGGGATTATCTGAGGCGGTAGTATCATTATGTTTAATAAGAATCAGAGTGGAGGACCAAAGATACATGCCATCATGAGCAAGACCCTAGTGAAGACATTTTCCGGTCAGAAGATCCTTCACAAGAAAAGAGCCATGGAAGAATTCAACAGTAACAGAGTTATGACTAGGAACACATAAGACATTTAATAAAGTAAAAGTAGAGGTGGAAGAGTGTAAGAAAGTATAACTAGTATAGGTGATTGGAAGTGCACTGCCATCACCGATAAGTATGCAATCATGGCCTTGATTAGGAGCATGATGGCCGAGAGTCCTAAGATCTATTGTTACATTATGCGATGAGAAACACGTACCACTGTCCAAGAGCCAGTGCTAAGGATAAGCTGTAGCGAGATGTGCCGATCGATGAGGTGGAGGACATATAGAGATAGGTGCTTGAGGCTGGACAACATTGGGCAGTATGACCTAGCATACCACATAGCTGGCATTTTATAAGGTAAGGGCGAGGCTGATGCCGAGTACATGCCTTGAGAATGAGAGAACTAGCGGCGATGGTTGAATCTTCAATGAAAGCTGTAATATTTTTATGAACAATAGCCGTTTATTTATAGGCTGGAAATTATATGTGCAAGTCTACAATTGGGCAAACATGTTAGAGGACTTACAATATTCTAGAGTATCTATAATTAGTAATTACATGTATATTATATAAAACTACAATATAGCTAATATATTTGTTGCCAATAGTTTTATGGTGGTCCTGGACTAAATAATTAGATCACCGTGTCATCAATTTGAAGAAACATGATTGGTTGTTGATTTTTAAGCATTGTGGACCACTACAAACAATAAATCCTATTGGTTTGATACACCAAATAGGATATGGTCCAGAACCATCGTAAAATTTGTGATTTGCTGCGGATATAGCGTTACTAAATAGGCAAAAGTGGTCCCTTGACTAATACTCCATCCGTCCCATTTTGTTTGAGACATTTGACTTTTCAACCGCTTACGAAACGTCTAATTATTCCTTCGAATTTCATCAAATGATCTAATACTTTTTACATTTATGTACTTTAAGTTTCATTTTATCATAATCCTAATAATATTACATCAATTAACAAAATTTCAAAGATTAATTAAACTTTTCGTAAGCATCTAAAATAATGAAATGTCCCAAACAAAATGGGACGGAGGGAGTAACATGTTTGGGCGATGAGATGTCACTTTTAGCCCCAAGTTGCATGCTTAGCTTGTGGACCTGTGGTCACGAATAAATTATCACATGATGTCACATGTACGCTGTCGTGCTCGATTAGAATATGCGCGCATTTACATATGTATACAAGAGCGGATTTATATGTATTATAGTGGGGTCAACGGAACCCCTAAAAGAACAACATATTCTATCTATAGCAAAATAATATACCCATAAAATCATATATATATATATATATATATATAAATTCATTTCTGATCAGGTTTCTAATTGTCAGCTTTTCTAATCTTTCACAGTTGAAAAAATTATAAATAATCATGACGTTGGATATTTTTTGTAACACTATAGTTAATGTGTATAATAACACATCTCTAATCAATCATTTAATCTCCTTAACCGTCGGGTCAACGGGCGGCGGTCAGACCTGTCTTCTTCACCTGGTAATTCTGCAAACAATAAGAAAAAAAACAATTTTTGACCAACGATATCTAAAGCAATTTGCCGCCCGCTTTTCACCGTAGTTTGTTGCGTTGACTCAAAAAGTCTAGAACTACTAGTGGATGCACCCGTGTGATGCACGGGGCCCACTCGTTTGTATTTGCATTTAATAGTAGCTATGTTATGTGGAGTATTAGATTGTAAGATGTGGGAAAACGTATAAAGGTGATTCATGTTCATAACCAAAACACAATACATACAGATAGGAAAATTTATCTATACATACAAATTTATGGAAGTTAACAAAATGACCGTTCTTTAAAAAGATGAAAATAAAATAAAATTATGGACGTTCATGTCTCGAAGAATTTACGAATGCTCGTATTAATCTTTTATTCTTTAGAATTTAAAGAAAGGCAACAAGAATATATGGAAGCCATTCCACGAGATCTCGTTTGTCTATAGTGTGCATACGAAATGACGGATATTCATGTTAAGACCGTATTCTCTATTAAGCTTAGACGACGTCGTATTTTTCAGTTGAAGAGATGTGATGTACGAATGTATTTTAATGCATAACCGATATTTGTACTGGCAATTCAGACATATGCTTTGTTTTTAGAGTAGTTGTCAATAGGTTTTGATTATAGGGTAATTTGACTGTTTTCCATAGAGAATGTGTTTTGTTTGTATATTAATCAGACCGATCTTTGTATTTTGGAGAAGTTGTTAACCAGCCTTGGTTTGATCGTAATTTGGCTATGGTTTGTAGAGAATTTGTTGTGGACTCGTAAGCCTTTTGGGTGATAATTAGCTGATCCCCGGGTCAAAATGGAGGCTTTGGATGAGTTTTCTATTTACCAATTATTTGTAACCGATTCGTGAATACAATTTTTTTAATCTCCTTTTTGAACAGAGGAGATACTTTTGTTTTAGTTAGGTTTTTTTTTTTTTTTTTTTTTTTTTTTTTTTTTATGGTTTTAGCCTAATATATATTTATTTCTCTGCCTGAAAATACTAAAGCTTGGTATAATAAAAACGAAATTAAAAATACTAAAGCTACGCGAATATGACGGTTCTTTATTTTTTCCTCTTCAATAAACCTTGGCTTATCTAAGGTTTTTTTTTTTATTTTAAAGCCACTAAGGTTGTTAATCTGTTTGTTTATTGCTATTTCTGGGTATGGAAGGAGAAGAAAGATGAGTGTAGTTGCCTAACACAATTATTCTGTGAGGATGAAGACTAATGGGTAAATTTTTTTTGGGAGATGCGATTCCTTTCTACCTCTTCTATTTGTTAAAGCCCTTAGTGATCCTGCCTTTGTTTTAGGCTTCCGACATTGCAGATCTACGTATGGATAGGTTGATGCTTTCTGGGGTTTATGCTGTGAGGATGTGTGGAGAAGAAGACGTTATTGTATGGATGTCTGTTTATTCGAGATTTAAAGGTAACCCCTCTCTACTTCCTCTGCAAAGAGTTCTTCTTCATGTTCTTGTGTCCTAGTCTATTTCTTCCTGATCCAAAATTGTATCTGGTTGTCCTTGAAATCGGCTGCCTGGAAACCTGTTATTGCGTTGCTTGTTCTTTTTTAATTTTTGGGTTTGTTCTGAGGTTGAAATTCGGGATTTAATGGTGTGAATGTACGAGCTTTTTCCTACTTGTTGTACCCATCTCCAGCTCTGCTGTAAAGACTTCTCCTTTATGTTCTTGTGTCATAGCCTGTTTCTTCCTGATCCAAAATTGTGTCTGGTTTTCCCTTAAATCGGCTCTCCGGAAACCTGTTATTGCGTTGCTTGTTTATTTTTACTTGTTCTGTTTGTTTGGGGCTGAAATTCGGGATTTAATGCTGTGAATGTGTGAGCTTTTTCCTACTTGCTGTATTATCGAAGATACACTGTGAACGATGAAGAGAAAACTAAATATGAGTATAGTAACAGTATTATTGAGGTAAATACGAGTATAGGTTACTAATATAATACATACTATATTACTGATTATACAAAAGACAATGTTTTCAAGGAAGCTTGAATTTCTTGACAGGCCCATCTGCCTCGTCATCTAGTGTCGGGTCAACCTGCATTTGAGGATGTTTACCTTCAACATTAAGAGCCTGAAATTCGAATAACCATTTCTGAATAGCATATTGAGGAATTTGATATTGGTTTCTCTTGTGTGTTGCTTTCACCGGGGCTAGGATGTGTCCTTCAAACTTTCTTCAGCTTTATTAATCATCAGTGTCACTTGCTGTTGCATTTATGTTGTTAGACGTACGGGAGGAGCTAAAAAGTGTAATCTAAGTCTGTACTTTGTTGATACTGAGTACATGGTAGTATGTAATCCACCGGTATGAAGTACGCAACGTGTTCTACTTTTTGAGTAAATTGTTGAGGAATGTGAGAGAACCTCAGGTTAACTCTGATCCATGTAGGCTTAAAGAAAGAGGCGTAGATAAAATATTTTGTCAGTATGTAAATTTTGAGGTAGTCGTAAATCCATGATGTTTATTGAGTAGTATGGTGACGTACAAACCAGTACCTACGAACTTGGTTCGATGTAAGCTACAGGCACAAATTCTTGCATTGTATTAAACACAAAGGGTGAGTCCAATTTTAGCTTTTCCAGATTCACGAACGGTCTGTCGGTTATTATTGGCCCTATAATATGTATTTCCATGTTAAAATCTAGAATCATAATACCAAAATATATTATGTATTATACATGGTACGGAACGAATGAAAAGTATTTTTACTTTATATACCAGTTACGAAGTTCCTTTGCTTGTAGGATTGGAGGATCAATGGCAATGTAAGTTGTATGTGTGGTGGAAAGGGATATGCCTGTAATTTTGACATGTACAGTCAAGAAAGTTATAGGGAGCATAAAGGAAAAAATTTACGTCTTCGCTCAAGACTGGCATATTATTTACATTCTCCTTTATGGACAGCGTATGTTTGTTTAAAACGGTTATTTCAGAAGATGTGTTTTTTTTCTGATGTGGGGAGAAAAAAACATAAAGTGAACGAAGCTACGTGCCTTTTTTTTAATACATACTGTTCTCTCTGTCGTTCAAGAAGCGTGACTTTCGCCTCTTTAGACATCCCTGCATAAGCTCGACGTTGTCTTTTGTCTTTCATTACGGTCTTTCTTTTTTTTTTTTGTTTGTTTACATTCATTTTATTTTCTTTCTTTCGTATCTATTTTGCAGAAATACTCAGCACCGGAAAAACATAAGTACAAATGATATATCCATCAAGAGCCGTGGAGTAAAATGAAGAGCCTAGAAATTACCTTCGAAGAGGACACGGCAAACCAGGGAAAGGCATACAGCTGAGAGAAGCACCAAAGCGTACAGGGTCAGGGGCACTATCTGTAAAAATTCTTTATACTGCTAGTAGTAGAAGTGATGCTGTAACAAAAAAGCTGAAAGGAGCAAAGAAAATTAATAGTTGACAGAGAGACGCTAAAGCTGAAGGTGGAGAAAATAATAACAGGTAAGTGTTAAGCTCAACCCTTCGTGTATATATATTTGCACATGAGAAGAGGCAAGGCTTTTTTTTATGCCTTTGGATAGGTGTCAACCTTTGATGAGAACAGCTGTAGGATGAAATAGACATGACAAGTGTCTTTGCTTGTGAATCAGCATGGAGCTTAAACGATGTCGTTTCAGCATGGAGCTTTGGAGGGAAAAAAAGAAAAAGGAAAGGAAGTGACGACGAAAGAATGGACGACCAAAATTGTTGGCTCTTTATATATACTCTATACTAATCTAATACAATGGAATAAATAGAAATCGATTTTGAGCAGTTTTAACGTGTGGGGTTCAAACAAACAATGGGCTGATACTGCAATTCGTTGTGCTTGAATCATCCAAACGAAATTAAAGACATCGAAATATAATGGAAGAACAAGAATTTTGAAGGAAAAAAAAAAAGGGTACAAGAAAAAGAGAACAATGAAATTAAACGAATGTGGAAATTTAAAAAAAAAAAAAAAAAAAAAAAAAGTAGCAAGCCATCGTGAAGAAACTGTAGGACCAAAAAATTTGTGATGAAAAAAAAGCGTGATTGCTGATTGTTTTGTTTTTGTTTTTGTGTTTAATGGATGACCGCTTCACTGCTTTGAGAGTTTAAAATATTTTTATTAGATACACAATGGTAATAGTCGTCGGATCAATCCAACAATTAAGTATTATTTTAATATTGATCTAATTCAGAAATCGAACCGCCCAGATTTTTTTTCGATGATCAGATGTAGTATTTCATATATATATATATATATATATATATATATATATATATATATATATATATATATATATATATATTTTTTACTGCTCATCTATTACTACAACAAGTCAACAACCTTATTCTTTAACCATTAGGGTCTAAATAATAAGTTCAAATATATATATAGCAAAATGCACGTGCTTCGCACGTGTTCGGCTAAATTATTAATTATTTTTAATATTATATCTATATTTTCGACTATGCGGTTAATTTATAAAATAAATATATATTCAGTAATGACAATTACTACCTCAATTCCAAAATCTCCAAAATATAAATCCGTATAAATTTTTGGTTTTGGAGTATTTATTTTATTATTCTTCATTTTACCTTTGATTTATCATCAATTCACATACTTTTCATTACTTTATTTATAACTATTGAATTAATTATAGTCAAATGGTATTTTTGATTTTTATCTTTAAAATTTACTACCTCCGTCCCATATTATAAGTCATTTTGAGTGTTTTCACACAAATTAAGAAAGTAGTTAAATATCATAAATTTGAAGGTTAAATGTTTAAAATGCCCATTGAGTATCAAATAATGAAAAGTTGTTGGATTGATAATAAATTAGGGGTAAGATGGAGAAATGAGTAATAAATCTTGCATTGATAATGTAAAATGACTTATATTGTGGGATCAACCTAATGGGGTAGAATGACTTATAATATGAGACGGAGGCAGTATATCACCATCCACTTTCTTAAAATGTTTAAAAAGTCCAAGTGGACTTATATTTTGGGGGACAGATGTAGTATTATATATACAATGATTTTATGCTTAGTAAAATTATATTATTTCTCTTACTCGTACGTATTGGATCAAACTCGCCATGTTACCTTTTCATTCTTTTAAAAATGATAAGTTTTTTTAGTTATAAATCATGTATTATATTGGTTTCAAATGAAGATTTGTCTCAAGTATCTTGTATATCTATAGACACTCTCTAAGCTTCTCCTAACCTAAAAAAATCATCAAAATATAATGTGTCCGAAAAACCGTGTAATGATTTAATTGCGTATACTTTTATACTAAATTCTATTACAACTGCAAATACTTTAATTTGTCATATAATTTACTATCGGTCAAGCTTAATAATCATAAATACATAGAATCATTAATTGTGTCACATGAGTATTACCGAGTTTAAAAATATTCAAGGGTTTAGCATTAATCCCATATGGGACACAAATCTCTTGTATAAACCTGTTAGGCCCATTGACCCTCCCGATTCAATCACATTATATGTTTGGGGCGAATCCGACATGGCTTGAATCATGCTTGGGTTAGCATAGTATTGATTTCTTCTTCGAACTTCTAACCACTTTAAGATGTTGTATGTGGGAAGACATGGCAGGTGAAGATTAGGATGTCATCAAAAGATATCAAAGACAAACTTCCTCAAGTAAGGTTTCAACGTCTTATTCATACTTCTTTGGAATGTCGTCGGGGCGTATAGAGCCCAAATGACATAACCTTGAATTCAAATAAGCCATAATGAGTTACAAATGCGGTCTTCTGGACATCATCTTCATTCATCAAAATATAATGGAATCCAGAGCTTAAGTTTATTTTAGAAAATACCCTAGCACTCTCCAACTCATCCAATAATTCATCAATTAAGGGAATGGTAACTATCCTTGACAGTGGAGTCATTCAACCTTCTGTAATCCTCACGAATCTCCAAGTTTTATCTTTCCATTTCACAAGGAGAAATGGTGATGAAAATGGACTATTATTGTGATGTATAATCCCCGTTGTGGCATTTTATCTACCAACTGCTCTATTTCATCCTTCTGACAGTGAGCATGTCTACGCGGTTTTAGTTTCACATGTTCACCACATTCTTTTAAAGTGATGGGATGCTCATAGCCCTCATTGGTAAAAATCCTTGAGAAACCTATGGACTCTAAGGGTGCCTCAATTCAGAGCTTGTTCTCATATCAAATTGAGGCACCCTTAGAGTCCATAGGTTTCATTTATCAAATTCTTAGTAATATTTGGCAGCAGACAATCTTAAGCTGAGCTTCTTCTGTGTAACTTCTCTGCTTAATTTGTTCTACCTCGTTAGTGAAAACCTAGCTCTTTCTTGAAGTCAAAGACCATGAGAATGTACCTTGTCATCCTATCCACCTCTAATTGTTAGGAAATCACTAGTTTAACGCAAATGAATTTAAAATTTGATTTCCTTTTCTAGATCGTTCTTCGCTTAATGCAATAAATGTGAGTTTGACGGTTATACCTCGATGATCTATAAGATCGTCGCTTTGACCGCCAACGGAGAGTAGTTCAATGCGCAAGCCGCCCACGCGTCCGGCCTCTATCGCTAATCCACACGAACCCCTTTGCCGGAATCCTCCTTGATTGCTATCGAAAACCTCCGGTCGCTAGACCGACCTTTTCTTCCTCACAAACTTACTATGGATAGCTCTCTCATTTTACACAAGAACTATGAACTCTTGCAATTGTGTTGTACAAAAAAGCTTGACACCCACTTCCTTTATATAGAGGAAGTGGCGCCCCATATGTAGTGTGGAGGAGAAGAAAACATTTTTCCCAATAAAATAAGGAAAATCAACTAGATTGATTTATCTCTTTAATTATAATTTTTTTTGCCAATATCTTATATTGATTATAATTATCTTATTACCATAAATCTATTTTTCCAAAATCAATTAATATCTTATATTAATATTATGACAATCTTATTAATTAAATTGCACAATCCAAGTGTATCTTATACACATCAAAAGTGGCGCCCCATATCCCAAAAGATTGACTTCCGGAATATTCTTTAATTAACATAATTTGTATATAATTAATATCTTGTATTTTATTTATTCATAATAAATAAGTACCACCATATTAATTTACCACTATAACCTTTATAGTTTAGAGATAAACTTTCCTTATTTGGTTATCAACTATAACCGCATTTTAATCCGACTCGATGTTCATATGTGTATGTTGGCCGTAGACACAAAGTGCAATTTACTAAAATGCCCTTCATACCTAATGATCACGGGATAGCGTCTAGCAACACACCGTGACACCCAATTATCGGAAGAGTCAAAAGCAATGACTACTACCTTTCATGTGAAGCAGTTATCGTGTAACTTACAATCCTATCGCTGTAATAATATCTGTTATAAAACCGATGGAGATAACTTCAGATGCAAGAAACAGAAACAGATGCAATCAAACGTAAACAATCAAAGGAGATAATGTAAAACAAGAAGAACACGATTTAATGTGGAAAACCCCAATGGGAGAGGTAAAACCACGGGCGTAAAAGAGATATTTTATTATGCATCGAATTTACTGATTTCAACACACTCGGACAATGAGACAACAACTGTATTTATAGGCACAAATTGTTGGAAAGGTGTCCTAAACCCAATCGGGTTGGACCGGATCCGACCGGTCGGGTCATTTACTGATCTATTTGGTTCATGTAATAACTTTATTATGATTAATAAAAGCACTTATGTTATTATATATTGTTTGTCTTCATATTATTTGTTGTATATATATAGTAACGTCCCTAGTATCAATCATGATAGAGAAACCATGATAGTGATTATGGTTGATGAGATCTCTAATCACTATAACAAGGTTGGTACTTAAATGTCTCTAGTCTTACATATTATCAAATGGGACATTGATAGTATAATCGGACTAAACGTATTGGATGTCTTCTATCTTTTAGAAGGTAGGGATAGATCTCGCTCTATCGAAGTGTAGGGACACTTGGACCGTACGTGGACGTGTATTAGAGAATGCGTATGTTAGGTGATCGACCCACTTACATTAAGTGTCACACTATGTGGCGGTTGTGTAATTATCCTTTTGACCGAGTCTTCATGGCATCACGGTGTGGATTGTCATGCTTTGACACTATTGAGATTTCTCCTAACCACGGGCGATCATGCGGTAGTGATTGGGTATGATATTGAAGCATCGCGGAGTATACATGATTGGTCGTCCGGGAATCGCGTATCCTATGATTGGGATTGAATATCCGAAATGGCCTTCTTATAAGGAATGTCTAGCTCTCGAGAATCTTTGCAAAGTGGGAGTAAATGTGTTATTCGAGAGAGCATGATATCCAGATTGTAAGATACGATCGTCAATGTATTGACACTTTCGAGATACGATCGTATGGATATTATTATAGCGATAGGATTGTAAGTTACACGGTAATCGCTTCACATGAAAGGTAGTAGTCATTGCTTTTGACTCTTCCGATAATTGGGGTCACGGTGTGTTGCTGACGCTATCCCGTGATCGTTAGGTATGAAGGGCATTTTGGTAAATTGCACTTTGTGTCTACGGCCAACATATTCGAAGCCTATCGGGTCACACACATATGAACATCGAGTCGGATTAAAATGCGGTTATAGCTGATAACCAAATAAGGAAAGTTTATCTCTAGACTATAAAGGTTATAGTGGTAAATTAATATGGTGGTATTTATTTATTATGAATAAATAAAATACAAGATATTAATTATATATAAATTATATTAATTAAAGAATATTCCGGAAGTCAATTTATTGACTAAAGGGGCGCCACTTTTGAGTGTATGAGATACACTTGGATTGTGCACTTTTAATTAATAAATATTGCCATAATATTAATATAGGATATTAATTGATTTTGGAAAAATAGATTTATGGTAATAAGATAATTATAATCAATATATGATATTGACAAAATATTATAATTAAAGAGATAAATCAATCTAATTGATTTTCCTTATTTTATTGGAAAAAGGTTTTCTCCTCCACACTACACACATGGGCGCCACTTACTCTATAAAAAGAAAGTGGGTGTCAAGCTCTTTTGTACAACACAATGCAAGCAAGAGTTCATAATTCTTGTGTAAAATAGAGAGCTCTCCATAGTGAGTTTGTGAGGGAAGAAAAGGTCCGGTCTAGCAGCCGGAGTTTTTCCGGTAGCAATCCAAGGAGGATTCCGGCGAGGGGTTCGTGTGGATTAGCGATAGAGGCCGGACGCGTGGACGGCTTGCGCATTGAACTACTCTCCGTTGGCGGTCAAAGCGACGATCTTGTAGATCATCATCTAAGGTATAACCGTCAAACTACTTAACGTGTTTATTGCATTAAACGAAGAACGATCTAGAAAAGGAAATCAAATTTTAAATTCCGCTGCGTTAAACTAGTGATTTCCTAACACAAATCCCTAAACCCTAGACGCAAGGAATCTTTGTCTGATCTGCCATAAATACCCTTACACGTGTCCTCCTTTTAATGACAATCGTATAGTCATCCACATAATGTAATTAATGATGATGTGGGACCTGCAGATTCGAAGATTTCGCAGACTATCACCTGGCGATAGTTACCTGTTGTGTAAGCTCGATGAGACTCCACCCTACCGACGCACGCAATTGAATACCCTTCTCACCGCCCATCATCACACACCGAGTCTTCGATTGGTTCCACCAAATGTAGAGTTTAAGTCACATTCATTGACAAATCTCCACCTTGACTTCAACTCTCACTAGAGTCAAACAGATTGCATAACCGGATGTACTTGTACCGGATGCATTCGTCAATACCAGATGTACTTGTACCAGACTATCTCCACAACATCCACTCCACTGATCTGCCCTCAGTAGAGTTTCCAGAAACAGATTATAAGCTTTGAATATTCAGTAAGTCCATGCAAAGCTGGAACTTACTCTGTTGAACTGGTTTAGTGAACATGCCAGCATGATTATCCTTGTTGCTGATCTTCTTCACTACAACTCTCTTCTCATTCCTCAAGAAATGATACCTGACATCAATATGCTTGGTTCTCTCATGATGAACCTGATCCTTGGCTAAACATATTGCACTAAGATCATCACAATATATATCACCGATCCTGATGCAACCCCAGATCACCGACTAACCCTTCAACCGGATACCTCCTTAGCTTTGCTTGAAGAAGAGCCATGCATTCTCGCTTGATGAGTTGATAAGGCTCATCAGAGCCTGAAGAGTAGCTTTCAAACCGACAACGCATTTCCCAATGTAAACACATAACCACCATTGATCTTCTATTGTCAACATCACTGCATAATCAAGATCACAAGAACTCGTGACTGCACTCAAATATCACCTCCATAAATGAGACCAATATCACCACCTCTCCGTGTACACGAATATCCTTTTAACAACTTTTCTAGTGTTCTTTTTCGAGGTTGAGCCATAAACTGCTGACAACACTGATTTGCTCGAGCGAGATCAGGCCTAGTGCAAACCATGGCATACATTAGATCGCCAACCGCACTAGCATAGGGAACTTTGACATATACTCCTTCTCTTCAAATGATCAGAAGCATAAATGCACAAATGAACATTTGATGCCATAGGAGTATCTATTGGTTTTGCAGCAGACATCCCAAACTTGGCCAATATCTTCTGCACATAACCCTGCTGAGACAAGAATAATTTCTTCTGACTTCTATCTCTCCAGATCTCCATCCCCAAGATTTTCTTGGCTGCACCCAAATCCTTCATTTCAAATTCAGCACTAAGAAGGTTCTTCAGATTTTGAATATCCGACTTCCTTGCAGCAGCAATCAACATGTCATCCACATACAAGACAAGATAGATATATGATCCATCTTTCAGAAGACTGTGGTATACACAACAGTCATAAGGACTTCTGTTGTAACCCTGCTGAAGCATAAAATTGTCAAACACTCCATCACCATACCCTGATGACCAAATCCTATATCCTTTCACTCCATCACCATACCCCACAAACACTCCCTTCTTGGCTCTTGGCTCCAACTTCCCTTCACTAACATGATAGTAAGTCAGACTTCCAAAAACCCTTAGAATCGAGTAGTCACAGGGCTTGCCTGACCACATCTCAAATGGTGTCCTGAGATTGATTCCAGTGTGAGGACTCCTGTTGATTAAGTAGCAAGCTGTCTTAACAGCCTCTGCCCAAAATCTCCTTGATAAACCAGCTTGAGAAAGCATACATCTTGCTCTCTCAAAGTAGAGTTTGATTCATCCTTTCACTACACCATTCTCGTTGAGGTGTATTCCTTACAGATGATGTCTGGCAATACCTCACCGCACAAAATGAATCAAAATCCGTCCAAGAGAATTCCGCACCATTATCTCATGCGAAGCTTCTTGATTTTCTTGCCTAACTGATTCTCCACTAGGGCCTTCCACTCGCTTGAAGTTACTTGAATGCATCACTTTTGTTCTTCATCATCACCACCCAAGTCATCCTTGAATAGTCATCTATGAATGACACAAAATATCTCGTGACCACCCAATGACTCAACTTTTGATGGACCCCAGCCAGAATCAATGGATATAATCAAGTGATGCCTTTGTGTTGTGCAACCTGCTTTGAGAACTTACTTCTATGCAATTTCCCAAACACACAATGTTCACAAAAGTCCAGATTCTTAACCTTATATCCCCCAAGAAAACCTGCTGAAGAAAGAACTTGCATGCCCGTTTCACCCATGTGACCAAGTCTCATGTGCCTACAATCGAAGTCTCATTGAGATCGGTGAATCAGCCGAGGATGCAACACCAAAGAGAGTGCGATCTGATGATCCTTGTAATACATACAAGGTTCCCTTGATGCCTTTGAGGACTACAATCAATCTTTGAAGACATTCACCGCCCACCTTCACCCTTGAAATTGAACCCCTTGCTGTCCAGTAGACTAAGAGATACTAAATTCTTGGTCATCTGTGGAACATGTCTTACATCCTTCAGTGTACAGAATTTACCATCCTCTGTCCTTAACTTTACTGAGCCAATTCCCACAACTTTGCAAACCTTGCTGTTGGCCATATAGATTTGACCACCATCCATCTGCTCATAAGTAGAAAACCACTCTCTGTTTGGACAAATATGATAAGATGCTCTAGAATCAAGTATCCACACATCATTGTGGTGTGTAGAATCCCCTGCAACTAGAACCAGATCCTCATCAGATTGTTCAGTAGCCAAGGCTACGGTGCCAGAATTGCCTTCCTGTTGTTTCTTCTTCCTTGGACAATTGGACTTCCAATGTCCCTGCTCCTTACAATAATTACAGACATCAGTAGACTTAGGACCTTTGGACCCTGACTTCTTTTTCTTCTTCTGTCCATATCCTTTTCCACTATTGCTGCTAGCCACTAGCCCAAAGAAACTGATTGTCTGTCCCAAAGCAGACCTTGTGTCTAAGCTCCCCGGCATGTAAGGCAGGACCTCACATCCTCTAAAGCTCATCAGATCCTTCCCAACTATGAAAGATCGCACAAAGTTTTCATATGATGCCGTAATGACACCAACAGGATTAGGGTCAGATCTTCATCTTCAATTTTAACATCAATATTCCTTAAATCAAGTAATATTGTGTTCAAATTTGGTCAAGATGTTCCCTCAAGTGGACTCCTTCATGCATCTTCAAACCGAACAACCTTTGTTTCAACAACAACTTGTTGGTCGCTGACTTGGTCATATACCGCCTTTTCAAGCTTTTTCCACAACTTGGTCATGTGTCTTCCTCAAAGAACCTCGGTGATAACATCATCGATAAGCACAACATGATGGTTGAATGTGCTTTCTCTTCCAGATCGGCATAATCTGGCCTGACTGTGTATGGTTTGTCGATAAAGGATTCCACAAACCCATACTGCTTCAACAAAGGCACGCATCTTGATTTGCCACGCACCAAAACTGCTCTTCCTCAGTAAATTTATCGATTTTCACGCTTCATCACGACAACTTTTCTTGATAAAGATCACAACTTTATCACAGATCCTAGCACCTTGCTGAAGGTCTTGGTGAAGATGAAGTTGATCGTACAGATTGTTTTCTCCAGAACCTATGCTCCGATACCACTTGTTATAAAACCGATGGAGATAACTTCAAATGCAAGAAACAGAAACAAATGCAATCAAACATAAACAATCAAAGGAGATAACAGAAACAAGAAGAACACAGATTTAACGTGGAAAACCCCTCAATGGGAGAGGTAAAAAACCACGGGCAGAAAAGAGATATTTTATTATGCACTGAATTTACAGATTTCAACATACTCGGACAATGAGACAACAACTGTATTCCCTAAACCCTAGCCGCAAGGAATCTTTGTCTGATCTGCCATAAATACCCTTACACGTGTCCTCCTTTTAATGACATCAGTATAGTGGCTACATAACAGAATTAATAGATGTGAGACCTGCACAGATTCGAAGATTTCAAGACTATCACCCCGCCGATAGTTACCTCACCGATGTAAGTGATGAGAGTCAACTTTGCTATAATTTTGTGTGCATTTTACCCTATATTTGTAGCTTATTCGATGTGATTTTTGGGGTAGTTAAGTGTTTTTATAGCACATTTCACCACTAGTTGAATCACGAGACGATAGGGCGTTTACGTCCGAAATCTACATATTTTTGGTGAATTGTGTGCGTTTTTTTGGCATTTGTCACACTTGGGTTTTCTTGTTTTTATTTGTTATAGGTGCGGCATGATAGAGGGCGTGACGAGGATCGCAACAATATGAAAATCGTCCAAAACGAAGTTGGTTTAAAGATATGGTGTGAGATTCAAGTTCAGAAGCTCAGGAAAAAAGAAAAGAATAAGAAAATTCGAGAAAAAAAAACAGCAAGTATCACACCTAGGGTGTGATGGAGACTGTTTTTGACTCTTTAAAAACATGCCCGAAGTTAAAGAGTTGAAACGGATCAAGCATCGTTGATGTTTTCATGCTTTTGTCACTTAAACCGAATTTTAAGCTCCCTTGGAGGCGTTTTCTGGAAGAGTAGTCTTCATCAAAGTTGTAGGAAATTGAATAAGATTTCCAACGCAACTTGAATCGCGCAAATCGGAGTTTTACACGCAAAGATATCACCGAATTACTGGAGACATGCTTGGCAGCAGCGATGATGACGTCATCAATACGCTGGATGACGTCAGCAGTCGCGAATTTCCGAGTTTTCCACTATTTTGGGTCGAATTTGGCCTATATAAAAGCCAAATTAGGTCAAATTTTCACCACAACTTCATACAATAATTTTCTTTTCAGTTTTTTAGATTTTTCTTCCTCCAAAAACTCTAGATTTATGTTAAATTTCTTCCATCAATTGCTACGATTATTAGTTTCTTTTCGCGATTTCTTCACTTTGGATTGACAAACCAATTGGGGGATTGCTTCTACGTTATTAGTAATTTATTTTTCTTATCTTTTGTCATGTTTTCTTCCCAATTAATTATGATTTCTTGTTTCGTTCTTGTTATTATGCGTATCTAGGATTTTTTATAGCTAAATTATGTGATGGAATAACGAAATTGATGCCTAAATGATGATCTAGGGATGAGTATGGCTTAAAATTAAATCTTTTGAATTGTTGTGTCCTAAAATTTGATCTTATTGCTTGAATTAAACTGATCACTTGATTCTTGATTTTACACACGAACTCTATAAATGTATTTTATGAGGAGTGTGCGAACTAGAATTTTAGGATTGCCATGCACCTAACTAGTCGAGTTTTTCGATCTGCTCCTTGGTAAGGTTTTTCTAGCTAAGCCGTGAACTCGGTGGATGCGGAGCGCCTCATAGTTCTTAATCATATTAGGTCAATTAAATCCCATGTAGGGACCGTTGAACCGAATATAGGGTAACTAGGTTGTGGTATTAGCGCCTGAGGACCAGCTTTAGAGATTGCACCCACAACACACTCATTAGAAACTATTGGTCGGTTGGTAGGTTAAGGCTCGTCCCTAGTGATTCGGTAAAGGTGTTGAGAGTAGTGTTCTTGATCATAATTTAGCTATTCCTTTATTCATATATTTTAAAGTCATCATTTTTATTTTCTTAGCTATAGTTAATTACTTCCACCAATATTTGTGAGCCTAAACTAGATACAAAAGTGGTTGTGGTACTTGACCAATTCCTCGTGGGATACGACCTTGCTCGCCGTTGTAGTACAACCGACCCGGTACTCTGCGGTTAAAGTTGGTTTGCTATAATTTGGCCATCAAGTTTTCGACGCCGCTGCTGGGGGGAATCACAATATCGAGAAATCACCTGAGTATTTAGGATTAGGTCTTTTTTTTTTTTATTTTTTTTTATTTTGATGTTTTGTTGAAGAGTCGTGCCACTTACTCCGGTAGTGGTAGTGATTTGATACCTTGATTGTGTTCTTGTTTTTCCTTGAATTGCAGAGTATGGATCCTTATGGCCAGGAGGCTACTTCCCCACTCATTTGAAGGATTTAATTTTGGTGGTATGGGGTTCGAACACAACCATATTATCAGCTTCAACTCCTACACAACACCCTACAACAATGAGTGGGAGAGTCCTCCAAGCTCTCAATTTCAAAGACCCCAATGCTTATCCGCATTACTTTCACCGCCACAAAGTTACTCCACCGTCGAAGAGCACAAACCGAGATTTTATTGGAGCAACTTAGTCGATCTACAAGAATTGAAGGATTCCCAAAGACGCTTGGAATCGAGGTGGTTAATCCGGCAAGTCGGGTAGGGCAGTTGGTTGAGAAGAGGAGGCTTGAGGGAAGTATTAAAGAAGAAGAAGGTTTTCAATCTCCACCGTCTCTCCCTGAGGTAATCACACCTGAGGAATTCCATGAAGAAGATATGAATATTTTCCCCGTTGAATTATCAATTCCTTCTTCAGTGAGCCTTATTGAGACATTGGTAGAGGTGAGTCCTTTTAAGTCTTTTGATGCTTTTGTTGAGCCAACTTGTTACTATGTGGTGAGTGGACCCCTTTTGATTGGCATATGCTCTGTTTTGGGGAAAGTGAATTCATTGTGTTGCATAATGAATTCCTTGAGCAAATCTTAGGTGGTGGGGATTTGAGCCCTTATTTTTCTTTTCCTATTTTGATGGGGTGCTCAATTCATATGATTTGTGTAGGGAGAAGCAACGGTTTGCTCTCCTTTGGTATAACTATCCTTAGCATAATTAGGGGTAGAAAGTCGAACTAAGGACTTTAAACTTAGAATGTTTCTGTAGTATGTTTTTTTTTCTTTTCACTGTGTTTCTTTGTTTTTCTTTTAGTTTCTTAATAAGTCGAAAGCAAACGACAATAAGCAAAAGCGCTTATGGGAGGCAACCCACTTTTTTTTTTCCTTAGTTTTTTAGGCTTGTTTTTTTTAGAAGTGTGATGAAAATTTGACCGAGCATCTCGAATTCCATTTCATGCTTTGTGATAATCCATATTTTATTTGTTCTATACATCTCCATACTTGTGCTTACCTACACTTAAGGTTTCGGCCTTTTGTCGTAGTGGATTCTTGGTTTCTATGTTGTGATTGTACAAGTACCCTGGGAGATACATTGTAGGTTGTCTGCAGAGTTCCGCCCTATTGCCAGTTCAGCTAAGTCTTTCTTTCTTTACTTTATCACTCAAACACCGAGGACGGTGTTCTGTTTTAAGTGGGGGGGTGGTAGACTTAGATTGACTTGACTACTTGTGTTTAAATTCCGTGCATCGAATAAGTTATATACTTGGTGTTTGGTCTAAATGAGTAAAATTGAGCCGTTTTTAAAATTTTTCATGACTTTGATGTTGCGAATCATATGTGAATTCATGGTATTCTTTGGTTAATTATTAGTCAAGAGTTGAATGCATGCGAGTCAAACCTTTATCTTGTTGTGGAAATAGAATTCTTATGCACGTAATAGCTTTGCTTTCATGAGTTGTGGTTGATTAGTGAATGCTTATAGATGTCATAGACATTAATCTGTTATCTAGAACTTATACCATTAACTTCGAGACGAAATAGAAAGGTCAATCTTGGTAGATTAAGGGATGACAATCCTGGCATTTCTTTGACCCAACTAGAGCCAAATAGCCAACCCTGTACATAATTTCCACAGAAACCCCTCTAAGCCTTTGTAGGGTGGTTAGACCCCCACCCGAACTTTAGCCATTCGTTGATTAGCCTGTAATTACAAACCCTTAGCCTTTATTTGTGGTCTACATTTCTTTGGCACCCTACGAGTGAATTTTAATCTTATTTTGAGCACACTTGCTAGCACAAGTGTGGGGTGGTGGAGATGTGTATCCAAGTATGGTGTTGGTGGATCCTTTGCTTTATGAATGAGAAGGGGATGCAAAAAGTATCGGTGTTTGGTTTATCAGTATCAAAAAAAAAGGGGCAAAATTTGAATAAAGTGTTGGAATAAAGTTGAGTCAAAGAATGTTTGACGAAAGCCATGTATTATTTCTTCCAATGTGGCGTTGGTGGGACGAGTTCACAGTGAAGTATGTTGGAATTTAAGAGTAAAGAAGGAGAATGCTTGCTTGAACCAAGCTAAGGAGGTGAGTTATGAGGCAATTTCAAGAAGCTTTGATTAAGCTCACTCGTATTTCTCTTTTGATATTCTTTTATCCTTTCGACCTAGCCTAACGTTACAACCGTGCAAGTCCTGCCTGACCTTAGTTAGCCTTGATTCGACCTCGATTAGTGGAGATGATTATGAAGTATAAGCCTATGGTGTAACAACATTAGTCATGCGTCTATAATCTGAGCGGTTGATCAGAATGAATGATCGAGAAGCTATGCACACACACATATTCTGTTTCAATGATGAGATTTGTTTTGGCTCGTGTTTATTCTCTTGTTGACTAGTTTTTACTCATTGAATATATTGGTTTCCCGAATGATCGCAACGTTGACCTCATGTTTTATTTTTGAATCGCTTGATTTGCTCGAGGGCGAGCAAACGCTAAGTGGGGGGTAGTTGATGAGAGTCAACTTTGCTATAATTTTGTGTTCATTTTACCCTATATTTGTAGCTTATTCGATGTGATTTTTGGGGTAGTTAAGTGTTTTTATAGCACATTTCACCACTAGTTGAATCACGAGACGATAGGGCGTTTACGTCCGAAATCTCCATATTTTTGGTGAGTTGTGTGCGTTTTTTGGCATTTTTCACGCTTGGGTTTTCTTGTTTTTATTTGTTATAGGTGCGGCATGATAGAGGGCGTGACGAGGATCGCAACGATATGAAAATCGTCCAAAACGAAGTTGGTATAAAGATATGGTGTGAGATTCAAGTTCAGAAGCTCGGGAAAAAAGAAAAGAATAAGAAAATTTGAGAAAAAAAAACAGCAAGTATCACACCTAGGGTGTGATGGAGACTGTTTTTGACTCTTTAAAAACATGCCCGAAGTTAAAGAGTTGAAACGGATTAAGCATCGTTGATGTTTTCATGCTTTTGTCACTTAAACCGAATTTTAAGCTCCCTTGGAGGCGTTTTCTGGAAGAGTAGTCTTCATCAAAGTTGTAGGAAATTGAATAAGATTTCCAACGCAACTTGAATCGCGCAAATCGGAGTTTTACACGCAAAGATATCACCGAATTACTGGAGACATGCTTGGCTGGCAGCGCTGATGACGTCATCAATACGCTGGATGACGTCAGCAGTCGCGAATTTCCGAGTTTTCCACTATTTTGGGTCGAATTTGGCCTATATAAAAGCCAAATTAGGTCAAATTTTCACCACAACTTCATACAATAATTTTCTTTTCAGTTTTTTAGATTTTTCTTCCTCCAAAACTCTAGATTTATGTTAAATTTCTTCCATCAATTGCTACGATTATTAGTTTCTTTTCGCGATTTCTTCACTTTGGATTGACAAACCAATTGTGATTGCTTCTACGTTATTAGTAATTTATTTTTCTTATCTTTTGTCATGTTTTCTTCCCAATTAATTATGATTTCTTGTTTCGCTCTTGTTATTATGCGTATCTAGGATTTTTATAGCTAAATTATGTGATGGAATAACGAAATTGATGCCTAAATGATGATCTAGGGATGAGTATGGCTTAAAATTAAATCTTTTGAATTGTTGTGTCCTAAAATTTGATCTTATTGCTTGAATTAAATCGATCACTTGATTCTTGATTTTACACACGAACTCTATAAATGTATTTTGCGAGGAGTGTGCGAACTAGAATTTTAGGATTGCCATGCACCTAACTAGTCGAGTTTTTCGATCTGCCTTGGTAAGGTTTTTCTAGCTAAGCCGTGAACTCGTGGATGCGGAGCGCCTCATAGTTCTTAATCATATTAGGTCAATTAAATCCCATGTAGGGACCGTTGAACCGAATATAGGGTAACTAGGTTGTGGTATTAGCGCTGTGGACCGCTTTAGAGATTGCACCCACAACACACTCATTAGAAACTATTGGTCGGTTGGTAGGTTAAGGCTCGTCCCTAGTGATTCGGTAAAGGTGTTGAGAGTAGTGTTCTTGATCATAATTTAGCTATTCCTTTATTCATATATTTTAAAGTCATCATTTTTATTTTCTTAGCTATAGTTAATTACTTCCACCAATATTTGTGAGCCTAAACTAGATACAAAAGTGGTTGTGGTACTTGACCAATTCCTCGTGGGATACGACCTTGTTCGCCGTTGTAGTACAACCGACCCGGTACTCTGCCGGTTAAAGTTGGTTTGCTATAATTTGGCCATCAAGAAGCTCAGTAGACTGCACCCTACTGACGCAACCTCTACCTCCTCTGCAACTTGGAGTGCATATCCATCCAAATCATCATACCCATATCTCCTTGGAGGTATCCCAACATTAGATCTTCTAGCTCACTGCGGCTAGACTTTGGCTGATCAATGTTTGTATGACGCCTCGAGAGGTCTCGATGAGTCGGCTTGATCGGATTCTCGGTTCATTATCCAGGATCAAGATATAGTGTTGATTTTGATCCACCGATTGTTGCATATCGTGAGACTCCACCAAGCTCCACCTGCTTTCTCAACACTATCGATTCAAAGATCGGTTTCGGACTCAAGAGACCTCCCCACCGATGAGTTTAACATAGAATTTTCATCAAACACAACGTCCCGCTGAGGATTACTCTGCACTCACTCTGCGATGACCAAATCCTATATCCTTTCACTCCATCATAATACCCCACAAACACTCCACTTCTTGGCTCTTGGCTCCAACTTCCTTCACTAACATGATAGTAAGTTTGTACTTCCAAAACCCTTAGAATCGAGTAGTCAAGAGGCTTGCCTGACCACATCTCAAATGGTGTCTTGAGATTGATTCCATGTGAGGACTCCTGCATTGATTAAGTAGCAAGTCGCCTTAACGACCTCTCGCCTAAAATCTCCTTGATAAACCGGCTTTGAGAAAGCATACATCTTGCTCTCTCCAAAGCAGAGTTTGATTCATCCTTTCAGCTACACCATTCTGCTGAGGTGTATTCCTTACAGTATGATGTCTGGCAATACCCTCAGCTGCACAAAATGAATCAAAATCCATCCAGCAGAATTCCAGACCATTATCTGTACGAAGCTTCTTGATTTTCTTGCCTAACTGATTCTCCACTAGGGCCTTCCACTGCTTGAAGTTACTGAATGCATCACTTTTGTTCTTCATCATCACCACCCAAGTCATCCTTGAATAGTCATCTATGAATGACACAAAATATCTGTGACCACCCAATGACTCAACTTTTGATGGACCCCAAAGAATGAATGGATATAATCAAGTGATGCCTTTGTGTTGTGCAACCTCACGAGAACTTACTTCATACAATTTCCCAAACACACAATGTTCACAAAAGTCCGTTTCTTAACCTTATATCCCCAAGAAAACCTCGCTTGAAGAAAGAACTTGCATGCCCCTTTCACCCATGTGACCAAGTCTCATGTGCCACAAATTGAGTCTCTTGAGATCCCAGTGAATCTAGCGAGGATGCAACACCAAAGAAAGATGCTGATACAGAGATCCTTGTAATACATACAAGGTTCCTCTTGATGCCTTTGAGGACTACAATCGAATCTTTGAAGACATTCACCGGCCCACCTTCACCCTTGAAATTGAACCCTTTGTCATCCCAAAGTAGACTAAGAGATACTAAATTCTTGGTCATCTGTGGAACATGTCTTACATCCTTCAAGCAGGCGAATTTACCATCCTCTCATCCTTAACTTTACTTGAGCCAATTCCCACAACTTTGCAAACCTTGTTTGTTGGCCATATAGATTTGACCACCATCCATCCGCTTCATAAGTAAAACCACTCTCTTTTGGACAAATATGATAAGATGCTCTAATCAAGTATCCACACATCATTGTGGTGTGTAGAATCCTCGCAACTAGAACCGGATCCTCATCGATTGTTCATTAGCCAAGGCTACGGTGCCGATTGCCTTCCTGTTGTTTCTTCTTCCTGGACAATTGGACTTCCAATGTCCCTCGCTTCCTTACAATAATTACAGACATCGCAGACTTAGGACCTTTGGACCCGACTTCTTTTTCTTCTTCATCCCATATCCTTTTCCACTATTGTCGCTAGCCACTAGCCCAAGAGAATGATTGTCTGTCCAAAGACCTTGTGTCTAAGCTCCTGGCATGTAAGGCGGACCTCACATCCTCTAAAGCTCATCAGATCCTTCCCAACTATGAAAGATCGCACAAAGTTTTCATATGATGCCGTAATGACACCAACAGGATTAGGGCTGCATCTTCATCTTCAATTTTAACATCAATATTCCTTAAATCAAGTAATATTGTGTTCACCGGTCAAGATGTTCCTCGCGGACTCCTTCATGCATCTTCAAACCGAACAACCTTTGTTTCAACAACAACTTGTTGGTCGCTGACTTGGTCATATACAAGCTTTCAAGCTTTATCCACAACTTGATGCGGTGTCTTCCTCAAAGAACCTCGGTGATAACATCATCGATAAGCACAACATGATGGTTGAATGTGCTTTCTCTTCGGGATCGCATAATCTGCTGCCGCACTGTGTTTGGTTTGTCGATAAAGGATTCCACAAACCCTACTGTTTCAACAATTAGCACGCATCTTGATTTGCCACGCACCAAAACTGCTCCTTCCTCAGAAATTTATCGATTTTCACGCCATCGGCGACATCTTTTCTTGCTAAAGATCACAACTTTATCACGCATCCTAGCACCTTGTCAAGGTCTTGGTGAAGATGAAGTTGATCGTCTGCATTGTTTTCTCGTAACCTATGCTCCGATACCACTTGTTATAAAACCGATGGAGATAACTTCGGATGCAAGAAACAGAAATGTATGCAATCAAACGTAAACAATCAAAGGAGATAACAGAAACAAGAAGAACACAGATTTAACGTGGAAAACCCCTCAGTGGGAGAGGTAAAAAACCACGGGCAGAAAAGAGATATTTTATTATGCACTGAATTTACAGATTTCAACACACTCGGACAATGAGACAACAACTGTATTTATACGCACAAATCCCTAAACCCTAGCCGCAAGGAATCTTTGTCTGATCTGCCATAAATACCCTTACATGTGTCCTCCTTTTAATGACATCAGATAGTCATCACATAACAATTAATGAGATGTGGGACCTGTCAGATTCCAAGATTTCAATGAGACTATCACCCCTGGCCGATAGTTACCTCGCCGACAGAAGCTCGATGATCGCACCCTACTTGGCATTGCAATTGAATACCCTTCTCAGCTGCCCATCACACAGTTGAGTCTTCAGATTGGTTCCACCAAATATAGAGTTTAAGTCACATTACTGACAATATCCATACGATCGTATCTCGAGTGTCAATACATTGACGATCGTATCATATAATCTGGATATCATGCTCTTTCGGAATAACACATTTACTCCCACTTTGCAGAGATTGTCGAGAGCTAGACACTCCTTATAAGAAGAATGCTTCTCTCCTCTGTTAATTTTTTTTGAACTTCTTCTTCATTGGAGAGTTCAGGTGTTCTGACTTGCTATTTGAGAACTCGTCTTCTCATCTTCATTTCAAAACTACAAAGAAATCTTTTGATACAAAGAAATACGGGAACCTATATTATGTTGATCAAAGACGCTAAAATAGTAACCACGAGAAAAATAAATATTATCATACTCTGAATCTATCTAGTTCAATGAATAATCCTGAAACAGAGTGCTTCATGAAACATAGTCATGATATTAAATTTGCATAGACTTTGCCAAGTTGTACTTAACCGGTTAAAACTCATATTTCGAATTGACACAGGTTAAAAACGAGGGAAGAAAGAATGAGTACGAGATGAATAAGCTATTGGCTCTTAATCAGAGGCATAAAATGGTAAACTGTATCTCTTATGATTCGATATCTTTAATTTGAGAACATATGCTTCTAACCTGGTATCTCGATGCTCGGTTTTGCAATGAAAAACCGAGGAAGCTGCATCGGAAACTAATCGATTTAAATAGTTGTTGGAGTCCAAGAAAACATCATGTGAATCTGGTTATAATTTTAGCTCAGTCATCTCTTTAAGTCACAATATGTACTTAGTATCACAAACTGATGTTTTTCCTTGTGTCTTTGTACTTTTGACAATGAGTGTGACATAATGAAGCCATGGAATCTAGGTAACTTCATTTTAGTACATAACGATATTTATTTATATCTTGATGTGAATAATCAGCCTTTTGAACTACACAATACCTTCTACAGGCAGCTTAAATGATGCTTTAATATGAAATTAATTGAATTGTTACATGACATATTCTTCAACGATGTCTTATAATTAATCTCTTGTGTGTTTTCGTTCGTGTGTTGCAAAAGACGGTCACCAATTTGATGACAGTCAATTGTGCAATGGTGAAGTAGAGATTTTCTCTATATTAATTTTCTTTTTGCAAATTAGTTTCAATAATTAACCTGTGGTTGTTATCCGACATCTTTTCATTTGTAAATTACTTTTCGAATGTTTAGCTTGTTAAAAGACAAAAAATGAAATACTTGTGTAATTAACTAGGCTTGGAGGCCTCAGTAATCAAATTGCTATCTTAAAGAATCTTTGCATGTGTTCTTGATTTCACTAGTGTTTATTCAAAAGATTTTTTAACGGGAGCAAATGAGTAATGTACGTATGCATGGCATGGTAATGTGCAATTTTGGTTTAAAGTGGTTTGTTTTGACCATGTGATATCATGAAGTGGCAGTTTGCGAGCCTTTGTTGTATTTTATCCCGTTTCCATATTGGGATGTGGCAGCAAAACTTGGAGTACCAAGAAATTGATTAAATTAGGGGATTTTGTATTGTCTTTTGTAGTGATTATTGATATTAGTGATTGTAAGTTTGTAACATGTGAGGATCGATAGTGGTTGTACATAAGTTACTAATGTCACATCATTCACATGGAAGTTCTATAATTAAAAGTGACACAATGATCAATAAATCTGATATTGAAAGGCCACTTTTCTGTATTCTGATAGCAAAAATGCAAAAATGCATGGGTAAAATCAGAAACGATAGTGTATTGAATGCCAGTTACTTGAGCCGTGGAGCAAAAATGCAATTATGGGCTGGTAAGTTAGTTGTGAGGATGGTTTTGGCAATTACCAAAACTGCTAAGTTCCTGCAAATGCATGCTAAGAAAAAATGTTATTAAAGTAGAGTCGTGTTATTAAAGTTCGGTTTGAAATTCATCCTGAAGATTTTATTTATGAGTGTAGCTACAAGATAAGATTATAATCTTGGGAGAATGAGGGAGAAGGACAAAAATATTTCATCAATCGATTGAGTAGAAGACGATCTTTTGAAACTTTTGCATAAAGGACAAAACTATTTATTCATTTGTCGAAATTCACTTGTGTTTGAAATTCACTGCTTAAATTCACTTGCCGAAATTCACCGCTTAAAATTCACTAATTTTCAAAATTCATTGTCGAAATTCACTAATTTTCGATTCATCGCTAATCGAAATTCACCGTTAAAATTCACCGATTTCGGGATTCACAAAGTAGATTCACCGATTTTCGGATTCACTGTTTGTCCTTCTCGCTATAAAAATTATGCAGTTGTCCTTCTCCCTATAAAAATATGTAGTTGTCTCCATTCTTAAAAATATTCCAGATTATGTCCTTATCCCTAATTTTCCATATAATCTTTCTAGACTAGTGGAAGCTATTATACAAGGACCTTATGACTAATTCAGCTTTTTTGAGGAGCAATTCAACAGTTTTGACATCGAGGGTACCGGGTAGGGATCAATGGCCATGAAGGAGAATTGTCCGAGTTAGTTTAAGAAATCTTTGTCTACTACTAATATCACTTTAATGCTTCTCCTTAGGACCTTTTATTTAATATCTATTATGAAGCTTGGACATGTAGTAATAACATGAAATGCTATTGATTATGTGAATATCTTTTTTCGGAGTGTTCGTATGACTCTTTTTACCGTGCAGTCAGTCCAGAAAGCTAAGGTCATACGGAGACATTAAATTTTAGCAATTACCATAACCACTCTAAGTGAACACTTTGACTGTTTCTTTGGTTTTGTAAGAGTGCTTCATAAGTTGGTTTGATTCAAAATGCATTGAGTGTCTTTAGAAATGTTTTGAATCAATCACATGGTGTATGCATACATCATTTCTAGTATTACTTATTGTATAATTTTTGACAAAATTTAGAATGGTTTCTTACACCTACTTAAACTTTGTTCAATGCTACATTCCAGGTTTTGCACTTTTTTGAGGCCATTGAATCAAAACTGAGAAAGGCGATTTTATCATCTTCACTGCAATATCTATTTTGCAAGATGAGGTCGAATCCCCGCAAGCATTTAAGAGTGCTAGTCAAGAGGTAATGATTCTTAAAGTCTTCTTTTATTTAGTTTAACTTCTATGAAATCTTTGTCCACAAATTGTGCATCCGGCCCTAATTTCAAACAAAGTCAATCGCATGATGCACTCGTGGTTGTTTTATTTTCATGTTCTTTTGCAATATTAACATAATATGCATTTTCATTGTGAGTTAGAATTCTGTTTTGTATTAGATACTCTTACAAAGGCAATGGAGGTTCAAACTATGAATATGAGAAGTGAAGTTTCAATGATGAAGGAGGTTATGTGTGTGGTGAAAGAACGAGAAAGCAAATAAAAAGAGAGTTTGGGTACTCAAAAGGTCCAGTTGCTATCTCTTAATCGCTTCCCGGATCATACAACTCTTTTTATAGACAAATTATTTCCTTGTTATCTTCTTTTGGATTGGTGATAGTGCCATTCATGCACCAAGTAAAGTCAGTAGTTAGTATTTGATAATGAACATTTGAATCTGGAAATGAAGGTTTCATGTAATTTTGGCTTGTGATTCTTTTTTGCAGTGTTCCTATTCTATTTTTTTGGTTCATTTTAGTCTAAAATAAAATGACGTGTCCTCATTAAACCATTGTATAATGAGAGGAAATGACCCTATAATGAAGGTATATGTCATCATTAAATCACAAATTAATGATGGGAAAATAACCTATTAGTGAGGGTATGTGTCATCATTAAATCACAATTTAATGACGGGAAAAAGACCTTTTAATGAGGACATGTGTTGTGTTTAAATCGTTGTTTTATGAGGGGAAAGGAGCCTATAATGAGTGGATGAATCGTTATTAAATACAATGTTTAATGATAGGAATATACCGTCATTGAATGTATTATACAATTAATGACGGGAAGCGATTCCCGTCATTATTACCTGTAACAGCGGAGGCGGCAATGAAGGGATATTTCCCGTCATTAAAAGCCTTTAATGGCAGGAATCAGGCATTTAATGATTGGAATTCCTCTCATTAAAAGTTGATCTTCTTGTAGTGAACGGCGAATAAACAAGAAGTAACAACTCATATCACAGATAAAGTACATCAAAAAATGTAGCAACGTTAGTAACAATCCTAAACCCTAAACATTTAAAAAAAAAATACAGCCTGCTCCGGCAACCATGGCCTCCAATCCGGCAATCTAGCGTCTCCGTCTTGCTTCAAGCACACAATCCGGCGTCCGGCCGCCACAGTCCTTATAGCCCATTCGATCAGCAGGAATTTCAAATTCTTGCCATTAATGTCGAATTCCTCTTCCATTGATTCCCCTTCAATCTGATTCAGGTCTTTCCAAAAAGAATAGAACACAAATCTGCAGCATCCCCCTTTAATTCATCGACGTTGATGCTCCGTCACCTCCTTTTCAGTGTGGCATCTCCGCATCTGCAAGCACAAAGTGCCAAAATCACCAATAGGAGAGAATCGGACATCAAGGAAAATCAAGGGAAAAAAAGGGAAAAAAACGGAAGAAGAAGAGTTAATTAGGTTGCTGTCGGTTGTGCGATTTGGTTGCTTAATTAGGTTGCATCTGAATTTCCCTTTGGTTGCTTTCAGTGAATGGACGGAAGAAGAAAGGATAAAAAAGGAAATTCATATTTTGGTGTACCGTTTATAAAAATAAATAAAAAGGGGTATTTTGGTAATGATAGTTAAGTTTTGTCCTTTCTAATAATCCATATACTTGTAGCCTAATAAATATATTAGTTTGTTCTTTCAGACAAAAACCTATTTACAATTAAAAAGTTTTCTTTCTCCTTACTCCACACATAAGCTTTTCCTATTGGGAATAGGAGACATATGGAGCACCCAACACCCTATATAAGAAAGGTGTTGGCTAGCTCTTTTGTACATCACAATTTCAAAAGACTAATAGTCCTTGTGAAAAATAAGAGAGCTGTCACGGATTTTATTAACACAAAATAAACAAGTAATAATCCGGTTAACCTCAAGTATAAGGATCGTAGTAATAGTGGTTAATGCCGGGTCGATCTTACGGGGAACTGGCGATTGCTAACCTTAGTTTTTGTTTAACTAACTAACCTATGTCACGATTACTAAACTAAGCAGCGAATAAAACAAAACAAAACAGAAAATAAAACTAGACAGAGGATGTAATCCAAAGCTAGGAAGAATACGGGTTGCGAACCTTTAACTAGACTAATCTAAGATGCAAATAAAAGTGAACTAACTAAACAAATTCAAGTTTTAAGGATTTAAATCAAGTTTATAACGAACAAACGAGGATTGATCCACCTATCCAACAAGCATTGATTTCCTATCTCGATTATATTGTGGTTTTTATCTAGGTTGTGATTCACCTTATCTAATTATGAACCCTAATTCCTTAGAAAGTTCATCTATTAATCTATTATCTTCCGATGTAAGATTAACGCGTTTACTAATCAAGCGTGTAAACTTTATGTTTATAATCTAGCAATTAAACCTATTAACTTCCGTTACGATAGATTCGAATTAATATTCTTATTCATGATGATCTAGGTTTATTAAGATTTCCATCAACAATAAACAATCACACATGCATATCTTCCGATGTAAAAGCAATTAAACGTAATAAACATGAATAAGAAACAACCTTTAAATAAAAACTCACAAGTACAACCAAGAAAACGAAATCAACAATCGTTGGATGGCTTCACAATACTCGTTTGATGAAGCTTTTAGCCTCTAAACATCCTCAAGAACTCGAATTTGCGTAAACAAAGGCATAAAAAGTAACTAGTTTAATCTAGATCTAAAGTGCATAAAAACTGGAATAAAGGAAGAAAACGCAGCTGGCCTAGAGCCGCCTTAGGTTTAGGGTTTTGAAGAATGAGTGTATGGTATGATTTGTATTGAGAAACAGCCGCCTATTTATAGATTTTAAAGTCAGTTTCAGCAAGTCGGCTACCGGACACCCGTCTGGTTCCTTGAACGCCCGTCCACTCTTCAATAGAACTTCAAATCGGGCCGAGTCATGACCAGACGCTCGTTCAGCCAGCATCCACTTGAGCGTCCAAACATCCTGAATCAACTTTCCTCCGGACGCTCGTTCAGTCTCATCAGACGCCCGTCCACTGGACGGGACCTGGACGCCAGTCCAATATGACTGAATTTCGATTTCTTGATCTCTATCTCTTTTTCTTCTTGTCAATTCCTTCATTATCTCTTTTATCATCATATATTTCGACTCTTATCTCTTTTTGATCATCATTTGAGCATCAAGCACGCACCTATAACACATAAAAACATCACAAAATGTAATAATGCCCAAATAATCATAAAACCACAATTAAAACACATAAATCAACCTATTTTGCGATTAACTCATCTAAAATATCATTTACTCAATATTTCCATTAAACACACGTTTCTTATGCAAATTAATACAAATATGGGGGAAATTATCATAAAGCATAGTGTTATAAATCGTACAAATTCACCTCTTAACAACTCCCCACACTTAGCTTTTTTTGCTCGTCCCAGCAAAACAAAACAAAGATAAAGGCTCGAGAAAAGATAGACATCTAAACATATATAACACGTATCCAATGAATCGAAGTTCACCAATTGTGTGTGTGCATAGCCATAATAAACTTCCACTAAATCCAAACTTGAGAAACTCAAAGCAAAACTAGCTAATACCCCCTCGTAGACTAGCAATAAATGACACTCATAAGGTGCACCCTACAAACGTAAAGTATCCCGAGAAAGATGATCGAATATATCTAGGGCCTTTCTGAAATACTCAGAGGATAATCCCTACAACATATCTATCAGTTTCTACTTGGGATAAGATAGACGATAACTTAGTCTTATATACATTTCATAACACTTCTTATTGCGAGTTGATTTAACTTTTTCTCACTTTTAAACGCACATCAGAATGAGCTCTTGCCCTGTCATAGCAGAATAGGATATTCGAGATATACCCTACCTTACTCAAATCATAAGGCAGCTTCTTCTGACTGTCATGAGCTTTTAGTCATCATAGTGGTATAGGACATACGTGGTATACCCTACCACACTCCAATCATCGACTAGCTTTCGACACACCCAATTACTTCAACTTTACTTTTCAACTTTTTCATTTGACATTAAGTTACGTGTTACTTATCACATTCAAACCTTAGATATTCACAGTATATCATACTTCGGATCTAAATACAAACTATCATAGATCTCAAGATATATACGTAGCACTAAGCACATGACTTATAAGATAATCAGAAATCACTCATCCACAAAAGGGTATAACTTTATAAATTAGCTCATCATTCACTATGGCTCGTGAAAAATAGATTTCAGGTGAAACAACTAACTTATCAAACATTTGATATATAGCTTAAATGACTATAAAAATAACGAACATTGAATTGAATTGCCTACTCGGGACAAAACAAAAACAGAAGTGTCGAAAAAATTTCGAAAATTTTAGCTCATTTCAGTATAGAATGAAAGAAAAGATCAACATGTCCTCATAATATAAGCAAATGTGTAGATACATATCGAACATTCCCCTCCCCCACACTTAAAGATCAACATGTCCTCATGTTGTGCAGAAATGAAAGAAAAGATAAAAGACTTAGCTGATTTCAAGCGTTACTCGAATGTCGGTCAGGCCGGAGCCTACACAGTGACACTTAGAACTCATAACCAGACACTGTAGCTCGACAAAAACGCTAAAAATATACCTGCACGACTTGACAAACACGGAACCATCTCGGGGAAAACGGGGAATTGTACTAGAAGAAAAAGAAATACAGAACCGAATATTAACAAAAGCAAAATCAGTCAATACATCCCAAAAGTGTAAGCAAAGTAAAAAATGAAAGTGCGGGCGCCTTATGGCTTACATGATCCATCGGAAAAAGTAATAATAGCAATAAAAAGAACAATGAATCATCTAAAGAAAAAGCAGTAAAATAATACAATGATGGTATCCAGGGCAAATCAAAACCGAAAAATAGACAAATCGGATCGCCCGGGGCGAAGAATCACACCGGTGGAGGGTCGGAAGAGGGTCCAGATGGTGGTGCCGCAGTCCTAGCTACGGAGTCAGGCTGCTCTTCGTCTGAAGAAGAATCAGATTTCTCCAAAACATCCGCGATGGCCTGCTCGATCTCGTCAGAAAAATGGTAATCAATGACGCTCGGGTCGAAGATGCTGGGGTCCCTTGGCCGTCTGTCTTCACTGATACACTGTAGAATCGTCAAAATATTGTTCTGAGACGTCCTGATGTCCTCCAGCCAGTCCCGTATACTATTGCCCATACTTAGCCGCATCTGGACCGAAGGAGATAACGTAGGAAGGGAGGATGCACGAGGCGGTGCCGAAGATGAACCAGGCTCCTGAGGTGTCTCTGTCTCAGACTGTCCCGAAGGCTTACCCTTCTCTCTCTGTATAGGCCTCGGGTTCTTTGGTTTGTGATCGGCTCCATACTCAGGCACACCGGCATCGATACACAAACTGTGGATAAGGTGAGGGACGATCAAGCTCCACGTGTAAACCTTCTGGTTAATAGAGATTTCGTCATATAAAGCTTGTCCCACATCCACATTCAAACCAAACGTCAACGCATACAACATGCCTAGGTCACCAATATGAAAATGGGTCAAGTTGTTCTTAGGCAACAACCGACTCTGAATGAACCGACACTGGACTTTCCAATCCTCCGTCTAGGTCGTGGTAACCAACTCCTTCCGGTCTCCTCCCGGTCTCAACGTCCAGGCCACATCCGGGCAAACTCGCAAGCTCAACTCCTCCAAAGGATCCTGTCCCAAACTCTGCCTATGCACAATGTCCTCCTTATAATCCCGTCCCTCAAAGGCCGCTAAGTTGTATTTCTGATTAATCACCTCCGGTGTAAAGGGAACTTCTACCCCTCGAACCACGACTACCTTTGTCCCCAATTCGGTTTCCGAACAGTTTGCATAAAATTCCCTAACTAGGGAGCTATTGACCGGGGTAGTCGGGATCTTCATCAAGGCGTCCCATTTCCTATCCTTAAGCAACTTAACGAACCCCGGATCGACCTTCGCCTCCAAAATAGCCCTCTCAACCAACATGTTCCTTGAGAAGTAATGTTTAGTATAAACCGCATGGCCTCTAGGGTTTATGAATCGACGAGGCAATGGCATGGGAGCGACGGTTTTAGATTTCTTCCTAGGTGGGGCAGCCCTAGGTACAACCGGATCCTCCTCACGGGTAGCTTCTACGGTTTCCTCAGCCCTAGATGATCCTCTACCTCGGGGAACCCTAGGCATCCGTGCCAATGGCACATCCTCATCCGTTTCAGAATCTGAACTTGGCTCATCTCGTAAGGTTGCCCTAGTTTGGGTGGCTCTAGGGGGTTGCTCCCGAATACTCACACCCCGGTTAGGATCAACCAAGGTAGGATCAAACTCTTTCCGCTTTTTCCCCGCCTCCCGGGCCACTTCCTTACCATGCCTTTTCACGACTGCTTTCTTATGAACCATTTTCAGGCCTAGACTAAGCCAAAACAACCCCAATTCACAACAAGATACCCGTTTAACATCCAAAGCCGGATTTCAAAGCAACCGAACCACAACCACAATCATCACCAAACAACCCATTCACCACCCATCACACACCATATCACCATAACAGATCAGAAAGAAACACAAAACCAGAAAAAAAAAACGAATTAAGATGATATTCAAGTGAACGAGCCGACCCAAAGATCGAACTCGCAAAAACGTGAATAAAAACTAGAAAAGTTGTTACTAACTTACCAAGTTGGATGAGTAGATGTTGATCGAGGTGAAAATCAGTCCAAACAACACAAAAATGACCTCTAAAATCGAATTTTTCTTCCAAAAAGTCAGACTTCAATGGGGTCTGATTCTCCAAAAATATTGTTTGTTGGGGGATTTGGTTATGAAAATCAAAGAGAGAGGATCAAGGGCGGCCTGTAGCACTTCGAATCGCTCAAAATGGTTTAGAATTGACGATTTTAGGGCAAAAGGAGGGAGAGAAACCGTTTTTGCTTTTGAAAATTCTCGAAAAGTGAAGGTTCACTCGAAGAAGAGGTATATATAGATGAGGTTGGGCGCTTCGTCCAACTCGGCCGATGGGCGCCCACTGGAAATCGAGATGAACGGGCGGGCGTCCAGTTTAGTAAACGCTTCGTCCAAGAGTTTAAATTACATACGAGATTGGAGGAAGAAATCGAGGCGGGCGTCCAGGCTTAGTGGGCGCCGTCCAACAATTAGTCAAGGCGGACGGGCGTCCAGAGTTCTGGACGGGCGTCCAAGCGATATAAGTGCAAAAATTATAAAATTTCCATACAACTCAAATTCAAAAGTGCACTTCTTATTAAACCGAATTAAAACTTCAAAAATACAAATTCAAATCAAACAACGTACATAAAATGACTAGAGAATAAATAAAAACAAATAAAAACAAAGGTTGCCTCCCTCACAGCGCTCTTGTTTTACGTCGTTTGCTCGACGAAACAACCTAACAACGCTAGTCATCGTAAATGGCCGACCAATCTATAACTCGGATAAGACGGCGAAGCATGTCAATCGCCGGAGGGAAATCATATTCATCCTGCAAACCCCAATCCTCACCAGCTACATCAACACCTCGAAAATGTTCAGCTTGCAGCACTAGCGCTAAATCTGTCAGCATCGGATCATTGAGGATCGTGTAAGGACGGCCTAGAGCTGCCTGTAACTCCTCAGTAGTAAAGTCTCCACCTCCCAAACAGCGGGGAACGATGAGAACATAGGTGACTGTCTTGACGCGGGTACTAATGTCAAAATCCACGTTCAAAACAATGGTTCCTCCCGGTCCGTCATCTACAGTGATAAGTGGGATCTTCCTAAGGAAAGGTAACTCCTCTGGCTGAACACCGAAATCCATATCTAGAAAGCAAAACTAACTGATAGATAAAAACAAAACTTAATAAGGCTCAAACTTAATAAACTAAACTTAAATACTAAAAGCATAAAACAAGGATAACTAAAAGAATGATATCTAGGTTGCCCCCTAGTGGCGCTTTTGGTTAATGTCGTTAGCTCGACACCGTTTAAAGCTCTGCCTGGATCAGGCCATTTGACTTTTCTGCCAGCCACTACCTCGTGTAAGCTCTGATCAGTAGTGTGGCTGCAGAAACAGCATCTCACACATGGGGTGAAATCTTTAATAGCTTTCCAAACACGCTTAAACTTCCACATGGTTGACTTCTTCCTCTTCCGATTCTTCTGATGACTTTTCAGTTGACGCTCCTTCCAATACTCTTCCATATCCCAACTACCAGCTAGAACTTCTTCAGATTGACCATTACCGTCATCCTCTGAAAATAGGTCGGGTGAAAACACATCAAATTCATCGACTTGCATAGCACCACACCCGAGGATATCGAGGTAACGAACAGTCAAAGGCGTTGCTCTAGGTTCACCAATGTAGTGCTTGCACCTCTGACCGTTCACTCGAAACGGTTTACCGCTATAACCGTGAAGTTCTAGAACGCCTCCAGGAATGATTTGGAGAATCTCGAAGGGGCCGGACCAACATGTCCTCAACTTTCCAGGAAACAAATGTAACCTAGAATTGTATAGAAGAACTTGTTCGCCGACTTGAAATTATCTCTTCTTAATCTTAGCATCGTGGAGTAGCTTCATCCTATCTTTACTAATCCTGGTACTTTCATAGGCCTGGAGTCTGAATTAAATCCACTCATGTAATCACGCTGCAATGATGTTTTCCACAAGATTGGGAATCAAAGTTCAGAAACTTTGTAGCCCAATAAGCTCTATGCTCTAATTCGACAGGCAGATGACATGGTTTACCATAGACCATTTGATATGCAGATGTACCCATAGGAGTTTTATAGGCAGTTCTGTAAGCCCAAAGTACATCATCCAACTTCAAACTCCAGTCTTTTCTATGACAATTCACCGTCTTCTCCAGGATTTTCTTGATGCTTTGGTTGCTCCTTTCAACCTGGCCACTAGTCATCGGATGATATGGTGTGCCTGTCTTATGACGGACACCATACTTTTCAAGGACTTTCTCCAGGGTCGGTTCGCGTAAATGCGTCCCTTCATCACTGATCAAGGCACGTGGACATCCAAACCTCACGAAGAAATTCTTTTTTAGAAATTTCATGACCGTTTTATGATCATTGTGAGGAGTGGCTTAAGCCTCCACCCATTTAGACACATAGTCCACGCAGACTAAGATGTATTTATTACCGCAAGATGATGGGAATGGTCCCATAAAATCGATACCCCATACATCAAAGACTTCGCATTCGAGGATGGGTTTCAAAGGCATGTCAAAACGCCTTGTCAGAGTACCGGTTCTTTGGCACCTATCACAAGCTTTACAGAAAGCTTCTGTGTCCTTAAAGATCGTAGGCCAATAGAAACCGGATTGGAAGATCTTAGCAACGGTTTTCCACGGACCAAAGTGACCTCCAGTGGGTCCACTGTGGCATTGCTCAATGATATCACGTTGCTCAGATTCCGGAACACATCTCCTAAGCAAACCATCTTTACAGATCCTAAAAAGATAAGGTTCATCCCAAACGAAGTATTTCAAATCAGAGAAGAACTTTTTCTTCTCCTGATAAGACATTTCTGGATCGAGATAACGGGCATGAAGGTAATTTACTATGGAAGAATACCATGGAACATCAGGAGGACAACCGTCTATCAACATGATGTTCTCTAGAGGAAAGTAAAGATCTATATCATCTGGATCATCCTTCTCCTCACTTAACATTCTAGAAACGTGATCAGCCACTACGTTTTCACTGCCCTTTTTGTCCTTAATCAACGCCAAACTCTTGTAGGTTCAATATCCAACGTAGTAGCGCGGCTTGGCTTCTTTCTTAGTCATCGATACGCATAAGCGGCGTGATCGGTCCCACACAATCACTTGAGCTCCTAACAAGTAACTACGGAACTTGTCCATAGCAAAAACTACGGCCAATAGTTCCTTTTCAGTAGTGGTATAGTTAACTTGAGAGGGATTCAATGTGTGACTGGCGTAATAGATAGGCTGGAACTTCCCTTTGATCTTTTGCCCTAGCACAGCACCAACAACATAGTTTGAGGCATCGCACATAAGCTCAAAAGGTAGGTTCCAGTCGAGCGATATAAGAATTGGAGCAGATATTAAACGATCCTTAAGCTCCTCAAACGCTTGCTTGCAGCTCTCATCAAAATTAAACTCAACGTCTTCCTTTAGTAAAGTGGACAGGGGCTTGGCTATCTGATGACGGGGTCAATCAGGTTATAATATACTCGACCACCATAAACCAATACTAGCAAGAGGACTAGGCCCATCGTAGTATAGCTATAGTGAATCAAGGTCGATCCCACAGGGAACCAATTGTGGATCATCTTATATACAAACAATTAATTAAACATGTCAAGGACATAGAGGCGGTCTACGACCAACATAAGATAAGAAAAGTAAAGACACGACTCGACACAACGTAATTAACCTCCCCAATTATAGTCTTTATCGTTTGGACCTAGATAATTTATATAATCAATCAACTTATTAATCACAATCCATTTGTATCTATCTTAGATTGGCTACGGAGTCATCCTCTTTAAGTTGACTTAGCACCGTAAGTCACTAAATCACTCGTGGTATTGTTACGTGACTTCGCCTTTTGGTGCCTCCATCTCATATAACTCACACGCTACGACTTTAAGGATGCCGATATTAATCGTACACCTCGTCTAGGCAACATTCCTATGGTTAGGCGTATTTCCTAAACGATCGCATCGATCTGGTCCTATTAACAATTACCGCGACGGTTTCATGTTAATCTACGATCTACGATAACTAGGTGAGCTCAATTCCCAAATACAAAACCTACCTAGATCTCATTTGAAAGTCCCGGAAGATCATTCATGAGCCAACCTAGGAGCCCTATATTGGTATTTCCTAATCATACGCTAATTAAAACAGACGAGCAACGTGGCGTAGCCATACCTACCGAGATGATAAATTCTATTAAGTTAACTTAACCATAAAGACGTGGCTATTTAACGGATAAAACAGGTTCGGTCGACCGAATAGGTGGGCTCGGTCGACCGAGTGAACTCATTCGGTCACCCGAATCAATTTCGTCCCCAGTTTACATCCCTGAACATATCTCTCAAATGTTTCATCATACACAACGGATTAAACAAGAATTGTAAAGCATTCATATAAACTAACTTAGATACACATTAATTAAACAATGCAGATTCATGGATAAATACTAAGTGTATGACGTAGGTTATGGGATCCTCATAGACAAGGTGTCGCCACATCCCTAACGTCATAGCCTAGATCTACATCATCTAGCTATGAATTAACTAACTCAAAAATAAAGCATAATTGGGAGGGATTAATTACTTAAAAGAAAGAAACAGAAAATAAGAGCTTACATATTTGCAAAATTTCTTAAATTGCTGAAAACCTCAAATTATTCTACATTGTATCAAAGCTATAATATTGAAGAAAGAATGAAGGGATGTGTTGGTGTCTAAGGTGTATATTACAATTCTCGTAGTCGCTTGCTTATATAGAGGTTTTTGCCGACTTAGGGTGGTTCTAGAAGATAAGCACGATATAAGCCGGAAACCGCCCGAAGGCGACACTGGTCGATCGAAGCTATAGGCTCGGTCGACCGAACCTAACATTTGCACACGTTAATCGTTTTCGTCTATCTTGCTCCCCACTCCACGCTTGCGTGTTGATCTGATTTCTCTAATTTATCTCTTGATTAATGCTCCGATTTTCTTCCTTATTATCTTGAGATCCATTGATTGAATGACATTTATCCTCTCGATTTGTCGTGATCTGCAAAATAAACATTTATCGCACAATAAATCGGATTTTAATAATGAAAACGGCTAAATACCAAATATCATATTAATAATCACTTAACATTAAATAATAAATATAAACAAGTGATTTAATATGAAATATATATTATTTGGCTCGATTTAAGGATAATGTTGATGACATTTACGGGTATAATTTGACCGTCATCAACTACCCCCCACTTAGACTTTGATCGTCCCGAACAAAGCATCAATAAGTCATTCCCCAAGACAACATTTTCTATGGCCAAATCATACTTACACAAGAAACTCAAGTCAACTCATACTAGTCATGCTCATAAGATATCCATTATTCACTACTGACTATGAATCGAAGTGATGTGTGCATGTGCATTTAGTTTTATATATTCGTGGCAAGATCAGAGTTTATGCTAACTTCGCAATCTCAACCTACCAACATCAGCATTCATACTTCTTAAGCCTCGCAATGGTTAAAGCACTAGAACAATAAGCAAGAGCGTATCTATAGGGTTTTTGAACTTGGAGACTGAGTACTACTCAAAGCCTCTTAAAGAGTTGAATATTTCTCATATCTTCATATTTTTCAAATACTATCAATCTCAAGGAAGAAAACTTTTTAGAGTATCCCCTATCTTAGATCATGTATAGCATCGAATATTACCACAAGCGCAGGGCTACTTTGGTAATGTTACTACAAGCCCAAAGTGTTTAACATTTTGCTAAAACACAGTGCGCCTCAAGCTTATTACTCCGCTTTTGTTGGCAAGAAGATAAGAATACATCACCAATAAGTATCGTCACTAAGTCTACATAACCAATCATCTATGCAATGTACACATAATTTCTTGATTATTATGATTTGGCGCGGTATACTCGATTCACAAAGTTGAGTAATTGAATAGTAAATAACTACTCGCAAAAGCGGGCATGAATATCCTTAAATTTACTTAACATAAGTATAAAATGATCACGTACTCATGAAACTTGGTTCCTTTCCTATCAATTCTTAGCTAGGAACTCACAATTCTAAGGGTACGAGATGCATAATATGGTATGTATTCAAATTTTCAATTTTTCAATTTTTCTACCATTTCATTCAAATTTTAATCATAACAACATAGCTAAGTCTCCTACCCCCCACTTAAACATGGCATTGTCCTCAATGACAAAAATGAGAATTTAAGAAAAAGACTTAGCTCTGGAAACGGCTCTCAAGTAAAGGAACAATATCAGAGTAAATGTCAAGACGTTGTGGAGAAGCAAGTGAAAACTCAGATAAGCGCACAAACTCCACGAAACCGTTAATAACACCATGTCTATGGAAGTGATAAAATAATGTGGCAGTAATTAGGGATGAATACCGAAAAACATTTTAAGCCACTTTATTTCATACAACCAAAGACAAGGGAAACCAAAAAGAAAAATACTAAATAGAAAGAAAAATAAACAAGCAACTAAAGATGGTGGTCTTCATCTACAACCTCCACCGCATAAATATTCTTAAAACCGGGTAGAGAAGACAAAGATCAAAAAGCATAACCCCATGTGGGAAAACACGAGGTGGACTGGCTCACTATGTATTCATTCAGGAAAAGAGAAACTTGGTAAGGTATAACAGATGCAATGCGACCAATTGGCAAAAGATAGGATCAGAAACTCGGTGCAGACGCTTCTCATTTAGATTGGATATCAACAACTTAGGGAGATGTAGCTTCTCCTCGAAATTACTAATAACCCAATGAATCACGTAAAATTCATAACCGTCATCAACAAGGTCTGATCAGTATGATGATGTAGAACAAAACTTATCATCTAGAAATGCCGGAATAGGCGGAAAAGTGTGAAATTTAAAACTTCCGGTAGAAAGATAAGTTGTACTTGGATCGAACCAAAAACCTTTAAAATCTAGCTAGGGTCAGAGCTACACTTCCCCGAACTAGGATCATGAAAATCAAAATGATAAAAAATTATCATTAAAGCTTAGCAATATTTCAAATTCCGCAACACATAGGTATTGTGTAAACAAAATGGAGGTTGAGACTATGATGGGTTTAGAAAAAGATACACATAAGGATGGGAAGAAAAGATAAAGGGTGGGTAAGAAATTGTGTTTATGGGTGGGTTGAAAATGGTTAAGGCATTGAGATTTGGTGGGAGAGTGAAACGGATGGAAAGAAAGAGAGGCGATGAAAGAATGGTTAGAAATGTGAACTTCCGGGGCAGATTGGTGAGAGGATCGAAAAGTTTAAAGGTGAAAAAGTGTAAAGGGAAAGATAAGGATAAGTGCAGAATGAATTGCACACCACTTTGGATTTTCACTTGGATTACCATTCTAAAAGATTTTGGAAGTTGACCAAAATTGTTCTTGTTCGCACCAATCATTCTCTGTTACATTTTCAATAATTCTCAAGCTCTCTTAATGCTTCCATCTTAAGGTTGTTTGCTAAATTTCCTTTTCTTTAGCAATTTTTCGACTCTCCTACGGAACTCTAATTCACGTGGCCTATATTGAGTAAAAAAGTTTTGCACATCCTTAGCCCAATGGCCATCGGAACACGGCAAAATAAAAAACCTCAACATATGTCACGTTACTCTTTATTTGACTCAAAGAAAACAAAACCTAAAATCCTAAAAAGAAATCCTAAGGGTTTTAAAGAAGTAGTTTTGAGTTTAAAGTCCTCACTTCGACTTTCCAAAGATTATCCTTGTCGCTTATCATTCTTGGATCGCTGACTTTGACCCTCTCGAGCACTATTAGAGGTGGCTTGTCGCTTTGCGGGATTAATACCCTTCCCTTGGTTGTGAGACCTAGAAACGACATTTATCCATACCATTTATACAAAGCTCTTACCTCGGCTCGCTTTATGAATTAGTGAATTCTAAGAAACTCGGCTAAAATTATGGTTTTGGCCTTGACAATAAGAAACAATGAATCAAAGTACTTGAATAAGGTCGGTTATGTAGGCAAGCCTACACCGTCTTATTCGTTAGAACATATGTGACAGTTCAGGCCAATTCGTCAAGCTAAGCCCCGTTTAGCCCGAAAGCTTATCGGCTATGCTAAGTCTTGTTGAATCATTGTAACGCATATCACACGTGGAGGAAGTTGATTGAGCGGCTCTCGGTTAAACTCGCCACCATGGTTTGACCATTTCCAACCAATGTACTAAGAGTCTCCGATTTCTAAATTGTCACCCAAAGCGTAATCTCGTTTCTGTTTAAGGTGGGTTCACCGAGAAGCCATCACCATAAAACTCAACGAAAGCAAAAGATGGTGTTCTCTCAAAACTCAACGTCTTCTTTAGATTGTGAATGCTTAAACTACACAATTTGTTGCTCCCCTGGCCAGTAGAAGCAATCTCATGCATAGGACCATGAGATTTTGACAGAACTACGAGGAACTCTTTATTCACTGCTTCTTTCAGCTACTACATGTTTCCTTACACCCTCTAGATGAGACAGATTTGGGGCAGAACCTTCCACACTAATAAAATTATTCTTACAAACCAACTCCGGGCTAAGATTCATACTAATGTTCATGTATAGGCTAACGTATGCTCAAAAAACCGAAAGGTAGTAAAACATAAGAAAAAAAAAAGGTAGTACCTTGCCTTCAACATTGTACCACGAAGAATTCAAGCCTTTAAGATTTTTTTTCGGAGCCATCTTGGTGCTTTAAAGGTATTGCTTCCATCGCTTTCCCATCTTAGATTCGTAGCTCCACATGTTTGTTTGGTTATTTTCTCAGCGCCCTTGAAAATTACCGACTGAAATATTGCTTCCCTGTTTCTCAAAAATGCGGAGAAAAACAAAACAGACCGTGGATCGATTTTAACATGGTTTCCCATGTCGCTATCGGACTCTACGGATCAAACATACGAGGATAAATGAGACACGCCAAATTCCGCACTCAAAAAACACAAATCGAAAACTGTAAACAAGAACAAGAACAAAACAAAACAAAACAAAAAAATTTAAATTCTCGTTCGACCGAATGAGGTCTCTCGGTCGACCGAATAAATATTTTTATTTTTATTTTTATTTTAAGAATCTGAATTTTCGGACATAGCAGATAAACCGAGGGACTCAAAACGTAAAAGCAGACTTTAAAATGCGAAACTCGACATGAATAAAAAAATTATTTATATATAAAATTGACCGTTGGTTCCCGGCAACGGGCGCCAAAAACTTGATGACGGGTCAATCAGGTTATAATATACTCGACCACCATAAACCAATACTAGCAAGAGGACTAGGCCCATCGTAGTATAGCTATAGTGAATCAAGGTCGATCCCACAGGGAACCAATTGTGGATCATCTTATATACAAACAATTAATTAAACATGTCAAGGACATAGAGGCGGTCTACGACCAACATAAGACAAGAAAAGTAAAGACACGACTCGACACAACGTAATTAACCTCCCCAATTATAGTCTTTATCGTTTGGACCTAGATAATTTATATAATCAACTGAACTTATTAACTGTCAATCCATTTGTATCTATCTTAGATTGGCTACGGGAGTCATCCTCTTTAACTTGACTTAGCACCGGTAAGTCACTAAATCACTGTGGTATTGTTACGTGACTTCGCCTTTTGGTGCCTCCATCTCATATAACTCACACGCTTACGACTCTAAGGATGCCGATATTAATCGTACACCTCGTCTAGGCAACATTCCTATGGTTAGGCGTACTTCCTAAACGATCGCATCGCCTACGTCCTATTAACAATTACCCTTGCGGTTTCATGTTAATCTACGATCTACGTATAACTAGGTGAGCTCAATTCCCAAATACAAAACCTACCTAGATCTCGCTGAAAGTCCCGGAAGATCATTCATGAGCCAACCTAGGAGCCCTATATTGGTATTTCCTAATCATACGCTAATTAAAACAGACGAGCAACGTAGCCGTAGACATACCTACTGAGATGATAAATTCTATTAAGTTAACCTAACCATAAAGACGTGGCTATTTAACGGATAAAACAGGGCTCGGTCGACCGAATAGGTGGGCTCGGTCGACCGAGTGAACTCATTCGGTCACCCGAATCAATTTCGTCCCCAGATTACATCCCTGAACATATCTCTCAGCGTTTCATCATACACAACGGATTAAACAGTAATTCGTAAAGCATTCATATAAACTAACTTAGATACACATTAATTAAACAATGCAGATTCATGGATAAATACTAAGTGTATGACGTAGGTTATGGGATCCTCATAGACAAGGTGTCGCCACATCCCTAACGTCATAGCCTAGATCTACATCATCTAGCTATGAATTAACTAACTCAAACAATAAAGCATAATTGGAAGGGATTAATTACTTAAAAGAAAGAAACAGAAAATAAGAGCTTACATATTTGCAGCCCTTAAATTGCTGGAAACCCTCAAATTATTCTACATTGTATCAAAGCTATAATATTGAAGAAAGAATGAAGGGATGTGTTGGTGTCTAAGGTGTATATTACAATTCTCGTAGCTGCTTGCTTATATAGAGGTTTTTGCCGACTTAGGGTGGTTCTAGAAGATAAGCACGATATAAGCCGGAAACCGCCCCGAAGCTGACACTCGGTCGACCGAAGCTATAGGCTCGGTCGACCGAACCTAACATTTGCACACGTTAATCGTTTTTCTCGTCTATCTTGCTCCCCACTCCACGCTTGCGTGTTGATCTGATTTCTCTAATTTATCTCTTGATTAATGCTCCGATTTTCTTCCTTATTATCTTGAGATCCATTGATTGAATGACATTTATCCTCTCGATTTGTCGTGATCTGCAAAATAAACATTTTGGCAGATTTTCTTCCTTACTTGCCAACCAAAAGCTTTTTCATTCTTCTTCAAGACGTTGATTAATTTCATTTCCTCTAACCGAGACAGCTTGGCAGATATAATCAATGGAAGCTTGTCACCTTCTCTTAAAAACACATACTTAAGATGTTTAGGCAACGGCTTCAACACCAAATCTGCGGGGGGTCTTCTAAACTCGACTTGAGATCTCCACTTTTCAACTCAATATCACCGAGTTTACTCAGGTCCCACCGCCAAAGCTTCTCCTTCTAACAATTCTTCCTCAAAATCAGCCGCTAATTGATCTAGATTTACCACACCATGAGTATTTAAATTATCAACCAATCGCTCATATTCAACCTACTGACCATGACTTGCTTATCCATATAATCGGTGAAATCATCCGTCATATAATCAATGGAAAAGCGGTTGGAGGGCCGAGGGTACTTGAATGGACTTTAAGACATTGTAACTCACCTCTTGGTCACCAACTCGGTAGTCACTTGCCCACCATCGCAATCGATAAGGGCTCTAGCAGTAGATAAGAAAGGTCTTCCAAGAATCGGGGGACGTTTTCATCTTTCTCCATATCTAAGACATACCAATCATTGGAAAGGTAAATCTATCAATCTGAACCAAAATGTCTTTCAGATCCTCAAGTCGTCTTAGAAGATCTATCCGCGAATTGTAAACTCATAGTAGTGGGTTCTAGAAGGCTTTGTAAACCGAGCTGTTTGCATACAGACATTGGAATAAGGCTTATAGAGGCACCTAGATCACACAAAGAATTAGGGAAGACTAGACCTCCCATTAACACTGTAAGTACGAACTTGCCAGGGTCACCTCTTTTAATTGGTAAGTCTTCATAATTAATCATGGAGCAATCCTCACGAATTTGCCTTTCCATGCCTGCTAACTTCTTTTTCGAAGACACAACATCCTTGATGAATTTTGTATACTTAGGCATCTCAACCAAGACATCTGATAATGGAAGATTTACCTGAGTATTTTTCAACAGGTTCATAACCTTTTCATACTTTTTGTCCTCAATCAAGGAATGTTGCTCTTTCAAGTGAAATGGAAGCTTCTTAAGGTCACTCTCGAGAAAAGGCTTTCTTTGAGGATGCACTTACAGCTTTGTCTTCCAGATCTTTCCATCGAACAACTTTTTCAGATTTTTTTGTAGTCAGGGGGTCAGCCTCCTGACTTTCGCTTGCTCTTTCAGTCCTCAAGGGATCAGTCACTTGAGGATCTTCAACTTCTTCACCTCTCAGGGGATCAGCCACCTGAGTCTTTCCTTGCAGTTGAGGGGAGTGTAGGTGCTCAGCTTCCCCTCCTGCCCTATCAATGGTAGGAGGGGCTAGTGGTTTCCCTGATGGGAAGGACCACTAACTTGAGTACCACTTCTGAGGTTCATTGCACTGGCCTCTTCTTTACCGTATTGAATTGATGGCACGAGGTCGGTACATGGGCCTTTGTTCAAGTCAGCTTGAGCAACTTGACCTCCCTTTGGATTCTTCTCGGTGAAACTGGGCAGCTGCCCTGGGGGTCTAGAAGCTAACTGCTCAGCCAGTTGCCCAATTTGTCTCTCTAGATTCTTCATTGATCTACTTTGCTCCTCCAACTTAGCTTCAAGATTGTTAGATTGGGAGGAGCTTTGAGAGTTTTGGAAACTTGAAGAATAGGGCTGGCTGGGCCGACTTTGGACTGCAGAATTAGAATTGGCGGGCCAATTCTGATTGAACCTTTGAGTAGGATTTGAAAATTTTGAATTTTGGTTCTGATTAAACCCAGGGTTTCTATTGAAATTCTGATTCGAATTAAAATTCGAATTAGGATTGAAATTTGAAGATGGATTAAACCCTTGGTTTTGGAAATTATTCTGGCCAGGAAACTGATTGAACCTTGGATTGTTCTGGCCATAGAATGCATTCACTTCCGCATTCTGTCCGTTCATAGGACAAAATTTAGAAGTGTGCCCCCACCTCGTCACAATTCGACATGTGACTTGATTGTACTTATCCATAATCATGAACAAAGATTCACTTGATAAGGTGCGAGGATTAAATTGACACCGCCATTCATATGGCGGTCGACGAAGAATTTTCACGATATAGAACCCGAGGGTTCCGTGGAAAGAAGAAGTTTGATTTATCGGATTTGGAACTTGAGATGGTGCCATCTCGCTTTGCGCAAAGATGGCGATTAAACTTTGCAAATTGACTTCCTCAACCTTGGGAGGAGGAGGTGCTTGGATTGCTTGATAAGAGGCGCGTGAGTTATACTTTGCAATGTTCTCAAACAAAGGCCCATCCTCTTCAGTGTTTTCTTCGTGAAATGCCCCACCGTAAGAACTATTGACCATGCCCTTGGTGAGCTCGGTCAATCCACTCGAAGAATGTATTGACTTGCCTTTCAAAGGGCAAGCCATGGTGGGGGCACTTTCTAAGAAGAGACTTTAATCTCTTCCAACATTCGAAGAAAGATTCATTCTCTTTCGATAGAAAGTGAATATTTCATTTAAGCATGGGCCGTCTTTGAAGGTGGAAAATATTGACTCAAGAACTCCTTTTGAGTTCCGCCAGTGGTGATAGATTCGAAGAAGGAGAGAGGTGTACCACTCTTTAGCCTCTCCTTTCAAAGAAAAAGGAAAAAGTTTTAGCTTGATAGCATCCTCACTTACTCCTTGGATGCGTGTAGTACCGCATATCTCTAAGAATGTGTGTAAGTGGGTATGCGGATTCTCTGATTGGTAGCCATGAAAAATTGATGCATGCTGCATCATCTGGATAAGTCCTGGCTTTAGCTCAAAGGTTTGTGCGGTAATGGCTGGAATGACAATAGCCGGGTTGACTTTGACTTCGCCTGGCATGGCATAGTCTGCCAACGTACGTCTATTATTAGCGACCATTATCACAAAATCAGTGATTTCCTTTGCTAATTGATCTTCAAGATCTTGCTCGGCTCTGTCTGCCAGAGCCGCAGAACGGAAAATCCGCCTGTTTGGCCGGACTACGGTTCGCTCGGGGTCAGGGGTGTATAATAAAGGTCCCTTTCGACTCCGAGTTTGCATAAACCGGACCAAAAACAAGTAAAAAGAAGCCTAAAAACTAAGAAATTAAAAGCCTAAACTAAAAATTAAAAGCCTAAAGAAAAAGAAAAGAAAAGAAAAGAAAGGAAACTAGATTATTAAGGAAAAGATAAGACAGACGGGCGTCTGCTCAACTTTTGGACTGGACGGGCGTTCGGTTTGCCCAAACGCTCGTCTGGTCTTCAGAAAACTTGAACGGGAGTCCAAATTTTATGGACGCTCGTCTGAGTGAAAGAAAACAGAACAGTATTAGAAATTTTCCAGCGGACGGGCGTCCAATATCCCAGACGCCCGTTTGGTAGCGGGAGAATTAGAACAGAAGCAGAAAGTTTGCAGAAAATAACAGAAAAGAAGAAGAACGAAAGAATAGAAACAGAAACAGAGAGAAGAGATAGAGAGGAGAACTAATCAAAAGAGAACCTTAAACCCTAAGCTAAAACCCTAATTAACTAATCACCTAAACGTTTATCAACTAAAACAGGAAATTAAAACGGAATAAAAACAGGAAAAACAAAAACAAAACAAACAGAAAAACGAAAAACAAAAACTAGACAACCGTCCGGTTCCCCGGCAACGGCGCCAAAAACTTGTCACGGATTTTATTAACACAAAATAAACAAGTAATAATCCGGTTAACCTCAAGTATAAGGATCGTAGTAATAGTGGTTAATGCCGGGTCGATCTTACGGGAATCAAGGCGATTGCTAACCCTAGTTTTTGTTTAACTAACTAACCTATGTCACGATTACTAAACTAAGCAGCGAATAAAACAAAACAAAACAGAAAATAAAACTAGACAGAGGATGTAATCCAAAGATAGGAAGAATACGGGTTGCGAACCTTTAACTAGACTAATCTAAGATGCAAATAAAAGTGAACTAACTAAACAAATTCAAGTTTTAAGGATTTAAATCAAGTTTATAACGAACAAACGAGGATTGATCCACCTATCCAACAAGCATTGATTTCCTATCTCGATTATATTGTGGTTTTATCTAGGTTGTGATTCACCTTATCTAATTATGAACCCTAATTCCTTAGAAAGTTCATCTATTAATCTATTATCTTCCGTTGTAAGATTAACGCGCTTACTAATCAAGGTGTAAACTTTATGTTTATAATCTAGCAATTAAACCTATTAACTTCCGTTCACGATAGATTCGAATTACTATTCTTATTCATGATGATCTAGGGTTTATTAAGATTTCCATCAACAATAAACAATCACACATGCATATCTTCCGATGTAAAAGCAATTAAACGTAATAAACATGAATAAGAAACAACCTTTAAATAAAAACTCACAGTACAACCGAAGAAAACGAAATCAACAATCGTTGGATGGCTTCACAATACTCGTTTGATGAAGATTTTAGCCTCTAAACATCCTCAGCAACTCGAATTTGCAGAAACAGTGCATAAAAAGTAACTAGTTTAATCTAGATCTAAAGTGCATAAAAACTGGAATAAAGGAAGAAAAACGCAGCCTAGAGCCGCCCCTAGGTTTAGGGTTTTGAAGAATGAGTGTATGGTATGATTTGTATTGAGAAACAAATTACTTATATTTATAGATTTTAAAGTCGGTTTCAGCAAGTCGGCTACCGGACGCCCGTCTGGTTCCTTGAACGCCCGTCCACTCTTCAATAGAACTTCAAATCGGGCCGAGTCATGACCAGACGCTCGTTCAGCCAGCGTCCACTTCAGCGTCCAAACATCCTGAATCAACTTTCCTCAACCGGACGCTCGTTCAGTCTCATCAGACGCCCGTCCACTGGACGGGACCTGGACGCCAGTCCAATATGACTGAATTTCGATTTCTTGATCTCTATCTCTTTTTCTTCTTGTCAATTCCTTCATTATCTCTTTTATCATCATATATTTCGACTCTTATCTCTTTTTGATCATCATTTGAGCATCAAGCACGCACCTATAACACATAAAAACATCACAAAATGTAATAATGCCCCAACCTATTTTGCGATTAACTAATCTAAAATATCATTTACTCAATATTTCCATTAAACACACGTTTCTTATGCAAATTAATAAAAATATGGGGGAAATTATCATAAAGCATAGTGTTATAAATCGTACAAATTCACCCTTAACAAGAGCCCTCTAGAGATAGTTTTGAGAGAGAGAGAAAAGGTCGGTCTAGCGACCGAGTTTTTTTGGTAGCAATCCATGATGGATTCCGACGGGTTGTTCTTGTGGAATACGGTAGAGGCCGAACACTTGGACGGCTCCGTGCACCACTACTCTCCTTAGACGGTCAAAGCGTCGATCTTTTAGATCAGGCAAGGTAACCACCGTCTATTAACTTTTTATGTTTGTTTCTTAAATGAAGTCGATCCTGGTTAAAAAGAAATAAAATTTTGAGTTCTGCTGCGTTCCCACGTAGATTTCCTAACAGATGATGCTAAATATAAAAAGTTTATAGAAATGTTTAAAAATCTGCAAGTTAATATTCCCTTGGTAGAGGCTCTGGTGGGAATGCCAGAGTATGCTAAGTTTCTTAAGGATGCAGTCTCTATTAAGAGAAAATCGTTAGGCCTTGAGACTATTTGTTTGAATGAGGAATGCTTGGCAGTCTTGCAACGCAAACTGCCTCCTAAGTGTAAGGATCCTGGAAGCTTCCTCATACCATGTACAATTGGAGGAGTATGCCTAAACAAAACACTGTGATCTAGGGGCAAGCGTCAACTTGATGCCGCTCTCTATTTTTCATAAGTTAGGCATGAAGGAATTAAATGAGACATCAATAACCCTTTAATTGGTAGATAGGTCTATGAAACAACCATGTGGGGTTGTTGAGGATGTTCTCATAAAAGTTGATTAGTTTGTGTTCCAAGTGGATTTTGTGGTGCTAGACATGGAAGTAAACAACAATGTTCCACTAATCTTAGGAAGACCTTTCCTAGCGACTAGTAAGATCCTAATCGATGTTCATGAAGAAGAGCTAATCTTAAGAGTGAACGAGGATAGTGTGGTCTTCAATGTGATGAAGACGATGGGTTATACGCGAGATGAAGGAGAAGCATGCTATATGCTGCATGACATTGAGGAGCTAGTTTTGAAATTGCAATAGCAATTGGCAGTTGATCCTGAAGTTGTAGAAACTTTGCTGTTGAGGGAGGAAGAAGAAAAAGTCTGGCCTAGGTGCAGCGAAGGTCGTGTGCAAGAAGAAGAACCTATATCTTCTGTGGATATAGAAGTACCCATTCATAGACCTTCATGGCATAAATTCATTGATTTGCAGTTGACTGGCAAGATATTGAAATCGTCGTTGAAAGAGCCACCTAGAAATTTAACGTTTAAACCTTTGCCCTCTCACCTAAAGTACGTGTACTTACAAGATGACACTCCCCCCTGATTATTTCAGCAGCCTTATCACCGTTAGTGGAGGAGTAACTTTTAAGAGTACTGTGGGAGCATAACGGAGCATTTGGGTGGACTATTGCAGACATTCGAGGGATAAGCTCCTCGGTGTGCATGCATAAGATCCCTATGGATCATGAGAAGAAAGCAGTGGCTCAACCTCAGAGAAGGTTGACACCACAATTGAAAGATGTTGTTAAGGAATATATCATACAGATGCTGGAAATGAGAATTATATACCCAATTGCTGACAGTGAGTGGGTAAGTCCAATTCATTTGATGCCCAAGAAAGAAGGATTCACTGTCCGACCTAACGAGTTTGATGAGTTGATCCCTATAAGACTAATTCATCGGACACCGAATCAGATCGACTTCATGATACTGAATGACGCAACTCGAAAAGATCATTTTCCCTTACCATTTATCGACCAAATGCTAGAGAGATTAAGCGGTCATGCATTTTATTGTTTCTTAGATGGATATTCAGTTACTACCGATCCATATTGCTCTGTAAGACCGTGAGAAAACAAATTTCACATGCCCCTAAAAACATTTCCCTATATCCGCATGCCTTTCGGACTCTGTAATGCGCCAGCTACTTTCCAGATGTGCATGATGTCTTTATTTGCGGACATGGTGGAGGATTTTCTAGAAATATTTATGGATGATTTTTCTGTCTTTGGAGATAGCTATGATGGATGATTAGACAATTTGAGTAAAGTGCTGAGAAGATGTGAAGAGACCAACCTAATGCTTAATTGAGAAAAGTGCCATTTCATGGTCACTAAAGGAATTGAGTTAGGTCATAGGATTTCAAAGAAAGAATGGAAGTGGACAAATCCAAGATTGAAGTGATAGAGAAGTTACCACCTCCAACAAACTTAAAGATGCTGCGAGCCTTTCTTGGCCATGCAGGATTTTATAGGAGGTTCATAAAGGATTTCACAAAGATTTCTAGACCTTTGACTGAATTGCTTGCAAAAGGCGTACCTTTCATCTTTGGAGAAGAATGCAAGGAGGCATTCAACATATTAAAGCAAATGTTGATAATTGCCCCGATTCTGGTAGCACCATATTGGAATAAACCTTTCGCGCTAATGTGTGATGCAAGCGATACAACGGTTGGAGTATCACTGGGACAAATAGTGGATAAAATATTTAAACCAATCTACTATGCCAGTCGTACCCTCAATAGTGCCCAGAGGAATTACGCGACCACAGAGAATGAACACTTGGTTGTTATTTTTGCATTTGACAAATTTAGATCTTATCTAGTGGATCTAAAGTCAATGTTTTCACTGACCATGCTGCCTTGAAGTATCTTCCGACCAAGCAAGACTCCAAGCCAAGGTTATTAAGATGGATTTTACTCCTATAGGAGTTTGATGTGGAGATTAAAGAGAAGAAAGGGTATGAGAATCAGGTGGCTGACCACCTGTCGAGGCTAACACTGTTGGAAGGGGAGAAGTCCACTGAGATCAAGAAGTATTTTCCAGATGAACAACTTTTTGCCATCTCAATAGTAGCTCTAGTAGAATCTCAGCCTAGACACAATACATCAAGAGTGGGAAAGGTATACACATGGTTTGCGAACATAGTAAGTTATCTTGCGGAAAGATACCTACCACCAAAATTCACGAGTAGGATAAGAAAAAGTTCTTTTCGGACTTAAAGCATTATTACCGGGACAATACCTACCTGTATAAGATGTGACCTAATAACATTCTTAGGAGATGCGTCCATGATGACGAGATTCCAAGTTTTCTAAGCCAATGCAACTCAAAGAAAGTTGGAGGCCATTATGGGTCAGACAAGACAACAACCAAGGTACTGCAGTGTGGATTTTATTGGCCGACAATATTTAAATATGCTTATGAGTTTACTAGAGCCTATCATTCATGTCAAATGACTTGTAACATTTCTAAGCGGAACGAGATGCCACTGCACAGTATCCTTGAGGTCGAGTTATTCGATGTTTGGGGAATTGATATTGTTGGGCCTTTTACGTCATCAAAATTGAATCATTACATCCTGGTAGCAGTCGACTATGTTTCAAATGGGTGGAGGCGGTGGCCTCACCTACAAATGATGCCAGGGTTGTCCTAAGATTTCTTAAGAAAAATATTTTGACGAGGTTTGAGGTACCAAGAGCCATAATCAGTGATGGAGGGAGCCATTTCTGTAATAGGTTGTTTGAAAAGATGATGATAAAGTATGGGGTATGGCATAAGATTGCAGCAACATATCACCCCCAGACAAGTGGATAAGTGGAAATGACGAATAGAGAGATAAAGAGGATTTTAGAGAGATCTGTGAATCCCACGAGGAAAGATTGGTCTATGAAATTAGACGACGCTCTAAGGGTGTACATAAATGCTTATAGGACCACAATTGGGATGCCACCAATATGATAGTTTTTTAAAGTCGTGCCATTTGCAGGTTGAGCTAGAGCCTCGTGCCCTGTGGGCTACTCGGTTCTTAAACCTGGACGAAGGCTTAGCCGGAGAAAAAAAATATTATTAGAGTTGAATAAACTGGAGGGGTTCAGATTGCAGGCATATGATAATGCCAAGATTTATAAGGAAAGAACGAAGCGCCAACACGACAAAAGAATTCTGAATCGCACCTTCACTGTTGGAGACAAGGTGCTAGTATATAACACGCGTCTTCGTCTATTTCCTGGGAAGTTAAAATCCAGATGGTTTGGACCATATGTCGTCACAAAATTCTTCAATTCAAGTGAGTGTGAGGTTAAGTATGAACACTTTGGGAGGAGTTACACAGTGAATGGCCATAGGCTGAAGCATTACCTAGAGCGCAATTACGCAGCTGAGTTGGAAGTCTTTATGTTGGATGACTCGAAATACGAGTGAAAAGAGCCCTATTAGTACAGTCGAGTTGGCGACTATAAATTCAGAACTATTTCTAAACCCTTATTTATTGTTTTTGTTTATTTAAGTTTGTTTGAGTCAATAAAGTAGCAGGACAATCGCAAGGTTTTTTTCATCACATATATCTTTGGTCCTTCGACTTGAGATATATGTGGTTTTTTCCTTCATGATTCTCATGTGATACCCTCGTAAAAGTTTTCGCGTCTTGCGACGGTCAATAAAGAATAAAGTGGCTTAAATCTGCTTTTGCATTCATCATGTATGCACAATTACCGCCACCTTATTTTCTTATTGCCCGGCGTGTTCTTGAAGTTTTTGGAGTGTTTTGCGATAGAGGATGATGGAGCAACTAGGAACGAATTGACATCAGTTCGGTTCCATGATTGATCGAGACACTTGGATAGCCAATTCCAGAGCTAAGTACCTTTTCTTTCTTTATTATTAGTCATTGGGGACAATGTCTATAATAAGTGGGGGTAAGGGCAGTCTTAGCTTATTTAATCGAAAAATGGAATAATTTTGAAATTTAAAAACACTATTTTTATCTTGTCTATTACACGTCTTGAGTAAGGAATCGGTAGAAAAGGAGTCCAAGAACGATTTGAAGTTAATTATAGCATATTCAGTTTAGTATGGAAGAATGAGCATGTGCTATGTTGCATGAAGTAGTGACTTATTAATTGATATTTTGTCATTTGTATTCAATTTATGAGCACATAATCTGAGTGAGAAGTATTTGGATAAGATGAAGAGTTATCTTAGGCCGAGAATCGATACCTGCCGGTGGATATACTTTAACCAATTATTGTAGGATGATGGTAGCAATCATGATGCCACAAAAGGTAAAACGGGACAAAACGGGCTTGCGAGTGAGAGAAAAAAAGTGAGAAATCTGCCAAAAAGAAAAAAAGAAAAAAGAGAGAAAAAAAAAGAAGAAATAATAATAATAAAGGCAGTGAGGGAAGCAAACTCGTAGCATAAAGGGCACGAACCTCGTATAAAAAATGAAACAAACGAGGATAACGAGTAACTCGGTCCCCAAATCCGCCCGGCCAAGGTAAGGTTTCATGTTGATTGCCTAATTCTGAAAACAAGAAGAGCGAGTGTACACACTAGCAAGTTGAGGTTGTGGGATCGCTATAACTTGATTCTTTTCACAGATACACTATTACAAAAGATTCATCACATGACACATTGATGCATTGGTAAGTATTTATTAATGAGAAGCTTATGGATTGTCGCACGTTGCATGTTCTGCTTGAAATCTTGACTGAATGTGTGGTAATTGATGGGGATTGCTCTTGGAGGTAAATTCCGCCTTGATACTCTGCTCGAGGATGAGCAGAAGGCTAGTGGGGGGTAGTTGATGACGCTCAAAAGGATACACCGTACAGCTTCAACATTTCACCCATTCTAAGCTAAAAGTAGTAGTTTTTGACCATTTATATGAGCCATTTGAGTTGAATGTCATAAGTCGGGTTCATGAGTCGATTAATTTTCATTTAACGTTTATTTTCCCCGATTCGATATTATTTTGTGCATTATTGGACTATTTTCGGGTTACGAAGATTGGGCCAAGTGTTAGAGAGAGATTATGGGCCAAGCTGGACGAAGAAACGGACCTAGGGTGTTCCAGAACCTTCAGTTAAGTCGGTAGAGCGGAAAATGACAAAAATGACCTGGATGCCGCGTGAAGTACCGCCACAGCCGCGGGATCCAGAACCTTCTGAAACCGCATTTTCTTGGACGAGGGTTAGATATAGGTGTTACTATGTCAGTTTATAGCACTATAAATAAGTGGCACTAGCCACGAATTTCAATGTACAATTTTCCAAAAGACAAATACATTATATTCAACAAAAGTTCTCTTTGATCTTTTTCTCTCTATGAGTTCTAGTCACGGATCCGACGAATTCGCCGCCTAGAGTGCAATTTGAGGAGGATCAGCACTCGTCTTAGAGGTTATGATTTTCCGGTTTTCTAGATGTAGATCTGTCGTTGTTTTCCTTGTGATTAGTATGGTTTAAATGTTTATATTAGTTCTGCTATGTAGTAGTTAGTTTATTTTACCCCATGAATGTTTAGATCTGAATCGTTGGTGAAGAAATCATGAATGAAAGGTTGCGTTCTTCGTAGCCCGCGACGGTCTTTATCACGGTTGCGAATACATAGTAAACCCTAATTCATGATAATCGGCGCTAGCTATGTCTGATCGGCAGATTTAATTTACATGTTGTTAGCCTGATCAACTATATGCATGTCTTCGTAAATTAACATGAAGGACTTGCAAGGTGAAGTGTTAGTTCGGACGATGTCTTGATCGATCTTTAGGAACGTGCTAGTCAATCCACGATAGCTGCTTATGAAGGTCCTCGGTCTTGAACCGGCCAGTGCTAGTTCTTATTGCTTGTGAATTAATACAACCAACGAAGGAGCTTAATTGCACATAGGCACCTACATCGTCCTTTCAATGGAAGTAGCGTAACATTGGGATTAACACCGTAGCTATTAAAGATCTAAAATTTACCAACGGGATGATTGATGCATGCATGATGTGGGTGGAATAACTAATCACTCATAGTTAGAACTAATTCTTATAAAACTCATAAGGATATACTTGTGTTTGATCTTGCGTGTTATTGTCACCACTTTTACTTCTCTGTTCTATAGTTGGTCGTAGACCGTAATCGTGACAGTTCAATCAAGGTTAACTTGTGTTTTTATGAGTCTCTAGAGGATTCGACCTTGACTCACCAATACTCTGCTACAATTGACCTAGTCCTATTGCTACTATAAGTCCATTTGGCTGACGATCAAGTTATTCAAAATCGGATTACATACCTGAAGTAGGAACACATACATTTAACTATAGATTTCTATCCTCCTAACTTTTATTGACAATATCAATGTGAAATTTTCTGATTTTTAGCAGAGGTTTGATTTAGTTAGTTTGCTTGCCAAAAACAACACCAGAAACACAGTTATTTCATGATGGAAATGACCGATATATTATCCAATGTAAAATCTTTAAAAGTAATTTAGAATGTTTGACAAAAGAAGCATCATTAAAGGTTGAATATGAGATAACATCATCATAAATATTTATTAATGCACAATCTTGCATGGCAAAGGAAATAGAGAGGTTAAACACAACTCACCAATTCCTCAAAAAAAAAAAAAAAAAAAAAACGCAACTTAACGAGTATGCCTCTCCTCAACCTTCAATATTGTTAGAGTTAATAAAACTGATATTCTGCAATAACAATATGAAAAGACATGAAGGTTTAACCAAAACACATTCAATCCATACAAACAATATTGTCCCAATAAAAGCGAATTCAAGATTTTCAATTAATAATGATAAATAATAGTAATCACATCTTGCATAGCGCATAACCAATCTAATAAATATCGCCTTTCTTTATCTTGAGGGGTAAGTATCGGTTTTCTTAGGAGCTGAAAGTCTCACTATTTCAAGCAAAATTGAAAATGCAACGCGACAAAACAAGAACAAAAAAAAAAAAAAAGATATCCTCATGAAACAACAATTTAACAGAATTATCTAAAAGGACATAAATATAGCACATTCAGCAATTTAAAGGCATACAACGCACAAAGGAAAAAATAGCATCAATGAAAAACAAAACAACATTGAAAATTAGGTTTAAGGGATGCTAAAAACCGTTCACAACAATGAATGGAGGAGCAACAATGGCGAAAGTGTCTGCTTTTTGGTCTGTTGCGCTTGAAATTCTGATTCATCACAACGATATGATGATTCCTTAATGAGATGAATTCATCAACAACCCTAAATCAAATTATAAAAATCATCGAAAGAGAGACATTAGGAACATCTGGCAGTTAAAATTGAATGAAAAAAACGATAAATAGAGAGTAATAAGAATGAAGCGCTATATTTAGAAGAGAATTTTGTCAAATAACATATATGAGTAATCCATCTCCCATAAAAACAAAGATAAACCCCATCAGATACCACTCTTCTCTTTCTTCGATCGGTAGGAAGTTAAAATTCACAGAGCAATAGATCAAAACCCACAAAAATCAAATATATCAACCGACATACATACCCGAAGAATATATCAATTGTCAAATCAGCAAGAACATGCCAGAAGTCTCCTTGTCATAGTGAATATGAAATCTCAAATGCTTTACCTACTCTCTTATTGTTCATATGCTCAGATCAAATGCACATAGATTCATATGCTCTAGAAATAATAGAGCAAATCAGTGATAAAATAAACAGATTGGTTGAAATGAAAGCAATAGTTTCAATACATCTATTGATTATATGATCAACCAATCTATTAGGCATCTACCATATAAACAAACAAAGCAGTAGACAGTGGCGGATCCAGAAATTTTGTTTAGCGGGGTCAGTAAATCTTTTACAAAATAAATATTTTTTTCACGGGGTTCGAATTATTTTTCTATAGGTAAAATGTACAGTTTTTAACGGGATCCGTGGACCCCATTTATGTACATGTACATCCGCCTCTAGCAGTAGAACAATCAAGAGTTCTTCCGGAAAACAAATGAAAAATCAATGATTGTATAAAAATTAAAAATTAAAAACTAATACAGAGATTAAACTCGAAGGAAGAAGTGAATAAAAGTAGATTCATGGTAGAAAAAATAATTACCCGAGCTAAAGCTTCAAACTGGTGGAATTTCTCCCCTCGCCATAACACTCAAATAAAATTAACATTTATGGGAAACAAAATTAAAGCACAACCAAAAGTTGTAAAGAAAACATCTCATTTAAATAGTGTTGAACCTTTTAAAACATGGAAAATGAATTATAAAAAACGAAAACGATTTTAAAATGAAGACTTACCAATATCGCAACCAAGTGGAAAATATGTGAAAAAACTCTTTTTAGTTAAATATTTAATAGTATTTGACATTCTTTCATGGGTGATCTCTCACATTCTACTGTTCCAGCCTATTCACGATAGTCGTTTTGTGGCGGTTGGTGTAGGGCTTGGGCTTCAAATCACAAATAACTCTTGAAAGTCGCCACCATGATGACCCTGAAAATGCTAAATAACAAAACCCTTAACACTAAATGGGATTTAGAGAAATTCATATCCGTTGGTTAGAAACTGAAACATGCAAAATTCTCAGTAACTTGTTTTTAATGACAAATATTGAGAAGCAATAACAAATTCTTTAAAAAAAAAAACCAACGCAAGTAAAGAGGAAAAGCAATTACAGTCCGGAAATATGGATTTTCGCAGTCTTTTTGCACTTCCAGCAAAAAAACGAATTTATAACTCTCTTAATCTAAACCTGCAAAAGTACTGTGCGAATACAAAAATCGTACTCAGAATGCACCATAAAACTCAATCAAAATGAACAAAAAAAAAAGTGTTACATATAATAAATTTGTGCGAAATGGGGTAAGATATTAAAAGGATAATAATCCTTTGGAATTTCGAATTACGGATCCCTAACAAAGAAGCAGTTTGAGTAATGGAGGCAACATTCAAATCTCAAAAATACAAGATAAAGAAGAAAATACTTATCTTGTGGAAAGAAGAAGCAAAGGATTCTGAATCAGCATCCAAAAAGCCTCCCGATTGGAGTCCTGAAAGTTCACGGTGCCAGGGAACTCAATTGAAGTCAAATGAGGGTTCAGAGAGTGTTTATCCGTATTTTATATTTATTCATAGTTTACATTTATCGGGTATAAGTAATAGAACCTGTGTAATATTGAAAGCTAAGCATTGATGAAATAAACAATTTCTTTCGTCCTTTTATTTTCTTCATGGTATCGGAGCCTTTGAATCGTGAATAGCTACTTCCTTCTCCAATGGCTAAAGAACCAGCTCTCACGATTCAACAATTTCATCATTGCTCAAGTTTAATTTCTATAAAATTAAACCTCACAAACTACATGTTATGGCGTTCCCAAGTTATCCCTCTGATCAAAAGTCTTGGTGTCTACCATCACATTTCATCTAAAGAGAAGCCTGGAGAAAAGACCAAAAACGCAACTGAGGAAGAAATTGACAATCCAGTTATCCTATGCTGGATCACAATGATGGTTTCTTCGGTTTCTGGTTACTAGGCACCATGAAAGAGGAAACTGTACGCATGATTTACGAGGAGGAGGCCACAGCTCATCAGATTTGGATAGCCCTAGATGAGCAATTGCTTCCACACACAGTTGAAAAGGAAGTTAACCTAAAGAAACTGTTAATAGGACTAAAGAAAGGTAATAAATTGTTGAAGGGTATTTAAAGGAAATTAAGTCTATTTGTGACAATTTGGCTGATATGAACATGACTAATCAACATGACCTAGCCTTCTATGCAGAAACTGGTTCAACCACCCATATGACACATGATGAAGGTAATCTCTACACAAAAAGAAATTATTCTGGAAATGACAAAATTTATGTAGGAAACGGAACTGGATTATATATAACACATACACGAGATGCATACATTGGAAACTTAAAACTTAAGGATGTCCTAGTTGTCCCATCATTAACCAAGAATCTAGTATCTGTGGGAAAATATGCAAGATAATCAATGTGTTTTTGAATTTACTGACTCTGGTTTTGTGGTTAAGGATCAAAGTCAGCAGATCATTGCCAAGGGACATAAGAAGGGCAGATTATATGCAGTAAATGAGGACTTGGAGAAGGCCTTGAGTGCAGTCAAGGCAGGAAAGGCATCTGCTGCAGTCTGGCATGAAAGACTTGGACATCCTCATGCTAAATTAGTTTCCATTTTAAATAAAAACTCTCTCATTGATATTAGTACTTGGTTTCAGCATTCTAGGGTTTGTGCTAGTTTCCAAATGGGCAAAAGCTGTAAATTACCTTTCAATAAAAGCAATAAAAGATCTACTTTTCCATTAGAAAATATCCATTGTGATCTATGGGGGCCTGCACCCATAGCTTCAAATCAAGGTTACCGTTATTATGCTGTGTTCATTGATGATTACTCACGTTTTTCATGGTTTTTTAAAATATAGTTGGGAGACTTTACCCAAGTAATGGGTAAAAAAAGGAAAGATCGGAACATTGGAATAGATATGAACACTCGCCAGTGGAATTCAAATCTGGAACGTAGTCTCTTTCACCCTCACATTGCTTCAAAGATCCTCGATATACCTCTCTCAATGCAGCATCGGAGAGATTAATTAATATGGCATTTTAATTCTAATGGTATATATTCCGTCAAATCTGGATATAAAATTGCCAAGCAAAAGAAGGCTGAAGAGATGGTCGTTCATAACCTCTTCGGTAATCTGACCGATGATAATAGTATCCTCCCCGCCAACGGGCAAGTAAACCATTCGCTTCTCCTATGGTGCATGAAGAAGTACCTTGACGATCAAATGACCGATGGTGTGCAGTGTTGTTCTGATCACCTCCCACGACCATCCCCATCCCCTTGGCTAAGAGCATGGCGAGCACGCAGCGCGCTCTCCCCTCGCCATCGCTTGGAAACTCCTAAGATCCCACTTAATAGAGCTCATTCTTTCTTCCTTGAATTTTTTTGTTATATACGAGAATTTTATTCTATCTAGTACTTTTATATTCTTCCTTCATGCTTCCACCAGGGACAACTACTTTACTTTTCCAAATAAGCCTGCTCGAGACACGGAATTCTTATTTCGAGTCTCTTTCCGAAGATAATAAGAAAAAAATAGGGTGCTTCTGCGAAGAAGTGGGGGAGATCAGTAAAGTATGGTAGAACTCACCCTTTTTCTTTAGCATGCTCGACGTAAAATTCAAAACTTCTCTTTTGCGTTCGGTATGTCAACTGCCTGGTCATCAAGTCCGTCTTTTATCCTTCAGAATCCTTTCGTCATCTGATTAATGGTGATCGGTCCCTCATTGAAGCATTATTGCAGTAGATCTAGCATACGATCGTTCTTCTTCTCCCTCGCCATTACCAGAGAATTTTTAACCACCTTGTGATTGAAGAACAGCATACCCTCTCAAAAGAAAATCAGGCTTCTATGACTGTTTTTTGAAGTTTCAACGTTTAATAGAAAATCAGTTGAACCAGAAAATTAAAATTTTCCAATGTGATGGAAGAGGATAATTCAAACTAAATGATTTCCAAAATCACCTTTCAGAATGTGGAATTACTTTACAGGTATCCTGCCCTCATACTCCAGAGCAAAATGGAGTGGCTGAATGTAAGCATAGACATGTGGAAGAAAATGGACTGACTTTTATGTTCCATGCAAATGTACCTCAACATCTATGGGTTGAGGCCTTTCTTACAGCAACATATCTTATAAACAGGATGCCATCAAGTTTAAACTTTGAAATTCCATACTTTAAGCTATACAGGAGGAATCCAGATTATAATGCATTAAAAGTGTTTGGGTGTCAATGATTTCCTACTCTCAGACACTATAATTGATAGGAACCCACTTTACTGTACATTTCTGTTCAGTTTAACCCACGGTTATCATATTTCTAGCATGTTTCGTGTGAGTTTAGACCCTATAATGAGTGTTAATGAGGTTTTCTTTGCACGGCGAGTAACTGTCGGTTGTTCCGTAAACTCGACCTACTTTTAGCATGTTACACTCATTTCCCGAGCACCCGTAGTTTGCGGGGTTATGCGTTTGCTTGTTGTTTCCATGTTTGTGCAGGATTTGGGTGAGTCGAGAGCCCGGAAAGCGATGATTTGTGAGTTAGACGTGTCCGAGGCGAGAAATGAAAGCTAAGTATGGAAAAAAAAAGTGAAGTTTTTGAAGTGAAGGCATATATCCGGACAGAAAAAAGTCTGTCCGTACGGACAACCCTCAGCCAGAATCAAGATTTCATACAGAGATATATCCGTATGGATAGTCAATTTATCCGTGCGATGCATCGGTGCGAAGAGAGTCCATCCGGACGGATAGAAATCTATCCGTACGGACACACCCTGGGAACACAAAACATAAGGTTTGAACAGAGATATATCCGTACGGACAACCTTCCAGCCGTACGGACAACCTGGAGAATCAAGAACCATCCGTACGGATAGCCTGTTATCCGTACGGATAAGCTGAATTTTGCCCTAGCCTATAAAAGGGCAGCTCAAGCGTTTTATTTAGCAGACTTTTACGATTTTAGATAGTTGTAGCCTCTTTTGGGCGATTTCCTTCGTCCGGAAGCGTAGAATTAAGTGCCTTATATCGTTGTTCTCGTCTTTCGATCCTCTATTACATTAGATACATTACAACATCAATCCGTTACATTTCGATTGTCAAGATTTGATCTTTGTGAGCACAACTTTGGTACTTCATCAATTTTGAATAAAGTGGGTATGATTTCTTGTTTTCTTATCGTTTATATCATGAATTCCTGTACCGTTATTTGTTTCAATTCGATAATGAGTAGCTAAATCATTTGTACGACCGAATTATGTGAAAGCGGATGAAACGCCATTAGGGAGATGAACCCGGAGGTAGTGTAGCACGTAATAAAATGTCCTAATCGATAATTCACATCACGAAGCCTGCTTTAATCGTAAATGAGCTAGCTTGATCACATAGTTTACCATCACACACACCTAGCTTATAAATGTATGTTGCGGCGAAGTGTGGGAACCGGGGTTTCGGGACCGTAGACGTTTTGGCTTAAAAGGTAGTTTGACACCTACTTGTGCACTAGATTGACACCCTGGTCATTAGGTCCATTTCCAATACGGAGTTTTTATCGTTCAGGCAAGGAAGGTAAAGCACACTCCCGGGGTAGTTTGCTTGAGGGTAGAGTAATCCGCTGGATCGTAGTTCGGCTGTACCTCTTTTAATCGTTAAGAAATCCGATTATTATAATATTTCTTTTATGCAATAGTATAACGACCTATATTTCTGGTTGACCTGAACTGAGTGCTAAGTCAGTTGTGGTACTCAAGCACTACCTACAATTGATCCGGTCCACTGCCGGTTAGAAAGTAGATTTTGCTAAGGTTTCGAGTTTTTACTTGATTAACCGGATTGAAAAAATCCTCTTATCAATAATCAATCAAAGTTTGCTAAAAGAAGTGTCCCATGTGTATTCTTGGGTATACAGACCTATCCACAAAGGCTACATATGTCTAGAACCACAAACAAAAAGAGTCTACAATTTTAGACATGATGTTTTTAATGAAGATGTTTTTCCTTTTAAACCCTTGTCAACACAAGTGACTGGAGCTGATTCAGAATTGGTGGATTATCCCATAACAGATGAATGGAATCAGGCACACAAGAACATTATTCATGATACTAACTCTGCAGGCAGCTAATCAAGTCATTGAGTCATCATAGACTGTTGCCCTTCATCAGAAACAAAACATGAGGATGAAGACATACATATTCCTTTGAAACAACCTGTAGAGACACCTGCAAATACAGAAGAACCAGCCACGGATGAACCTGATCCAGTACCATTTGAGCAGGAGGTTCAGGAAGAGCCACCGGAGCCTCAACACACGAGGCCTATCAGGTATAGGAGACTGCCCTCCTACTTGCAGGATTATGCTCTTGGAGTTACAGATCAGAGCATACTACCTGAGCGTAAAACCATTAAGACAGCACTAAAGCAACCACAATGGGTCCAGGCAATGCAAGGGGAATTAACAGCCTTGAAAAACAACGACACATGGCTGTTGGTTCATAGACCTACTACACAAATGTAGTAGGGTCAAATTGGATATTCAAAGTAAAAATAAGGAGGATGGGAGTCTTGAAAGATACAAAGCAAGATTGGTTGCTCAAGCCTACACACAGCAACCTAGGGTGGATTTTGAGGAAACATTCAGTCCTATAATTAAGCCAACTACAATCAGACTAATCCTCTCATTGCCAGTGTCCTATGGCTGGCCAATGAGGCAGTTAGATGTGAAGAATGCATTCTTATATGGGCATCTTAGGGAGGCATTCTACATGGAACAACCCCCAGAGTTTCAAGACTCAACAAAGCCAGATTATGTATGCCTATCACAGAGGTCCTTATATAGGCTCAAACAATCCCCAAGGGCCGGGTTGATAGGCTCTCACAATGTCTCCTACAACTTAATTTTACTTGCAGCAGGGCATATTCTTCCATGTTTGTGTTCAAGGAACAAGGGGTGGTTATTATTATGCTCATCTATGTAGATGACATAATAATTACAGGAAACAATCCAAAGTTCATCTCCAGTCTGACTGAAAAACTTGGACATGAATTCTCTCTAAAGGACTTGGGAAAACTCAGTTTTTTCCTTGGGATTGAGATCAAATCTACAGCAGCGGGTATTGTACTTACACAACAGAAGTACACTCAATCCTTACTAGATAGGACACACATGCTCACTTGCAAATCTATTACTACACCTTTAGCTCTTAAGGTACAAACTAAACCCACATATTCTGAACCCTTTGATGCATTTACCTACATAAGTATAGTAGGGGCACTCCAATATCTTACCTTTACAATCGGATATTACTCATGTCAAGAATTGTGTACGTCGGCATTTTGCAAGGCCTCTCATGGGGCAATTTCAAGGAAGTAAAACCCATTCAAAGGTTTGTCAAAAGGATCGCTAATTTTGGGCTTCACTATCTCATGCAGAGCCCATCTATATTGTATTCCTACAAAGATGATCGACTAGGCGGGGGTTCCTACGACTCGGAGAAGTGCAGGTGGTTTTTGTGTCTTCTTTGGAGCAAATTGCATTTCTTGGAGCTCCAAGAAGCAACCTATTGTTGCAATGTCAAGTTACAAAAGTGAGTACCGTTCCATGGCCTCTACTACTACAGAGAATTTGTGTGGATCACTCATCTCCTTCGTGATATTGGGATTAGACTAGTACACCTCCTCAACTCATGTGTGATAACCTAAGGGCTCTTTCTATGAGTGAAAATCCTATGTCTCACTCTCGATCTAAGAATTTTGAAATCGATTATCATTTTTTCCGAGAAAATGTGGCAGTTAAACAGTTAGTTACTCGATTTGTGCCCTCACACAAGCAATTAGCGGATATTTTTACAAAACCCTTACCAAAGATTCGATTTTTATCACTTCGTAGAAATCTGCGTGTGCAACCTCTTACCCATGACAGATTGAGGGGGGATGAAAAGGATAATAATCCTTTTGAATTTCGAATTACGGATCCCCAACAAAGCAGCAGTTTGAGTAATGGAGGCAACGTTCAAATCTCAAAAATACAAGATAAAGAAGAAAATACTTATCTTGTGGAAAGAAGAAGCAGAAACAACACGGATTTTGAATCAGCATCCAAAAAGCCTCCGGATTGGAGTCCTGAAAGTTCACGGTGCCAGGGAACTCAATTGAAGTCAAATTAGGGTTCAGAGAGTGTTTATCCGTATTTTATATTTATTCATATTTTACATTTATCTACACTTTGTTTTTTGGGTATAAGTAATAGATCCTGTGTAATATTGAAAGCTAAGCATTGGTGAAATAAACAATTTCTTTCTTCCTTTTATTTTCTTTAAGATATACTACCTCCGTCCCAAAATATAAGTTTTTTTAACTTTTTAGTTTTGTCCTAAAATATAAGTCAATTTACAAAACCAATAAAGTATTTATTACATCTTTCTTCTTCTACCCCTTATTTATTATATATTCAACCACTTTTTATTACTTTGTATTAATACCAATGAAATGTCATTTTAGTCTTTTTAATCAAAGTTAATGACAAATAACAATTTAACCAACTTTCTTAATATGTCTGAAAATACGTAAAAAGACTTACATTTTGGGACGGAGGTAGTACCTTTGGAGAAGAAGCGATAATTTTGAGAGCGATTGCCAAACTATTGAATAAAGACAAATGCATTAGGAGCCAACTTGGAGGACCTGCAAAGCGACCCTTCTGACTTTTACTATCTCCTTGTTCTGCTCATAATTTCAGACATGGATTTAAATTTATGGAATCGGGCATCGTGGGCTGAAATTCCGGCACTGATAGAGATTTTCCGGCGTAAATTCAAAAAATGGGTGGGTTATGGTTTTGTCTGCTGGGATTTGAGGGATGAGGGAATTTGTAACCGATGGGGGGTTTGGCGAGATGGGCGAGTTTTTGGGGTGATGATACGCATTTTTTTATTTCTTATTTTCATTTATTTTTCAACAGATCGGTGTGTTTGTTTTCGGATCAGTAAGGATAACCATAAAAAAGAGGGAACCATTAGAATATCCAGGAATATTTTCACAGTTCTCTAATAATTAATGGTTGGATGGAGGAGCAGACAAATTTTATGTTGATCCAGACACAAGTATGACTTGATGGTCTGGAACCAATCATATTTCACTATTTTTGGTTGGTCCCACGTGTTTAAGAAAAATTCTTCGTTATAAAAATTTGTTTGGGGAAGAAGATGATGACATTGTGTGGCTGGATCACCATAAAATTATCTGGATGAGCATGCATATATAAATGCATAGTAATGTGACAATGACTAATAATGTTTGTAAATATTTGTCTAATTTATCTATGGTGATACTACCAACCTCAATAACTCAATTGACTAATAATTGTAATGAAATCAATTCACATTGGTCCTAAACTAAGTACTACGTCTGTTTAATGTCCACGAAGTGAAAGCCCTTCAAAATTTGAGCTCTAGAGGGATATGCTCTCCTAAAAATGTAAGCCCAGGAAGAATAGTCTCATATCGTGTAACTCCGACATGGCGAGGTAATGAATTACAATTAAATACTAGCGTATAAACGTCACCCTCAAAATGTGAACCCATGAGGGACAGGCACCCGCAATGTAAGCCCTCGAGATATATGCCAATCTCTTGTAAACCCCGCATGGCGAGGTATTGAACGATAAATGAAATAGAGTACCCAACACGTAATTAATGAATGACCAATCGATGTTTAGGCACAAGCATACCCTAATGTCATAATCTTTAATTTTCACTACATGATTTTAACAAATTGCAATAATAATTATGCAAATTAAATATTACTAAAAATAATGCCTAAAACTTAAGTACAAATTGACTAGGCTGCGGACTGGACTGCTGGGACCAAAGCCACTAGTGTTGAGCTTCGGTGATAGCCCACCTCTGAGCGTGTGGGCAAGCTGGTTACAAGATCATTCAAAAGTGCATTCTGCAAACCCCGGTGCAACCCAAACTCCAAAATTCCCAGGCAAAATGCAGTAATGAAAGAAACAATAATGTAAAATTTTATAAGAACATGCGAAACCTCGAGAACCCCTCAATAATGTTCTTCATTACCTTCTAATAAGAGAATTCAAGAATAAATGGTTACAATAAATACATTTAAATTGAGATTTTTAGAATCAATTAGGATCGCCTAAGTAATCAATTACCAAATGCATTTAGTGATTCTACAAGAATCACCAGATCTTCTATTCCTGATGAAAATGTTCCGGTTAAACTTGATGTCCTAGAAGGACAATTATATTACGGATTTATATTATTATTGTAAAATTGTATTTTATTGGACTTTGCATAAATGTTGAAGCCCTAGAGATGGCTATATATTTATATTACGGTTAATAATAAATGATAAGAAAATTATTCGAGTGATCAAATTTGTCATGGTATCGGTATCGGAGATAGGTTAGAATTTTTTTTTACGGGAATAAGAGTCGGCGGCATCAACCGAAGCTTTCAGAGACGCGTAAGCATTCCAATCATGGTTCAAAGTCGCGGCCTCGGTAACCGACTCGGAGACCACTGAGTCACATAAATCGTCGCGTATCGGTATCGTTTTGGGCGAGACGAGTTTTCTCCCGTATAAAATGTTTTAAAAATTTGAAAAAATCTAAAAAATTCAAAAAAAAAAAAAATTGAATAACTAAACACAACATCAAAATGTCCCAAAGCAATCATCAAGATCATTTCTTTTGATTAAATACAACAAAATATGCGCTGTCGCGTTACGTTTTAACATGCGTATTTGTGGTTGTTTGTTGTTTTAACATGTGTATTTGTGGATTTGATGTTTGGTTTTGTTTCTTTGTCTGCGTAATCAGCAACATGGATTTAATTAGGTTTTGTATGCTTCAAAAATAGAAGAAATTTAACCAAAAATGGAGGAGTTGTGCCGAATCAAAGATGTGTTGTGGGTTGTGAAGTTTTGCTATGATAATTCTATATGAATTTTTTATTATTAAGAGGCTAGAAAGCTGGATAATTATTGAAATATGTGTGTTGTTTTGATTCTTGACAATTAACAAAGTCACGGGTGTACTATTTCTTCTGTAAAGAAGTAAATAGTAAAGATTATTGTCAAGATTGACTGAATATTGTGTATGATTGGTTTTCCTTTATCCTTTTTCAAGGTTCCAATCGAATCACTAAAGTTCCCGCTTAAATCAGATTGACTCGGCCGAGTTTGGCCGATACGTACCCGATTCAAGTCTAAAACGAGATGAATCTGTAACTTTGTACCGGTATGCTCCGAGTCGGAGACGAGTCGGCCGATTTGGAGCCGAGTCGGCCGAGACTTTGAACCATGATTCCAATCGACAAGCAGAGAAGATGAAGATGGCGCTTTCTGGAGATCAATGTGTGGGCCTCTGGTGAACCACGTTTGTGCCTGTTGGAACATATTACCCACACTCTTAAAATGCCTAAAGAAATATAGTTGCACATTTACTGGCACCAATTGGTTTTAGTACAACGGTAAGCGCTTGATCTTGACATGGTATCGGAGCCAGAGGTCACGGGATTGAACCTGGTTGGAACAATATTTTAAAAAAAATATTGTGCAAGTGTTGGGAGAGATTGCCCACACTTGAGGGGTGTTGGGACAGATTGCCCACACTCTTGAATGAAAAATTGTGCATGTGTTGGACATATCCCCAACACTTGAGGGGGGGTGTTGGGACAGATTACCCACACTCTTAAAATGCCTAAAAGAAATATAGTTGTGCCTTTACTGGCACCAATTGGTTTTAGTACAACGGTAAACGCTTCATCTTAACAGTGTCGTTAATTGCAATTAGATTATCCTTTGTTCTGTTGTGGTGAATTTAACATAAATCACTCAACGGAAATCTAAAGGTTTGGTGATATATACGGGAAGAGCGTAGCCGCAGCTTCTTTCTTCATATAAAACCCAAAAAAAAAAGCTTCGTTCATCAGCAAAATAACAGGTTTCGTGATTGCTGCTGAACCAAAAATTGATTTGCAGGTTGTCATCTTGCAGTAACCAAATTGATATTGGTGAATTCCTCCACTTAATTTTGGAAGGTGATTATTGCTGTGTTATTCACAAAAAAAAAAAAAAAAAAAAAAAAAAAAAAAAAAAAACCCAATGACAGAAGACACCAGGTACGATTTGCAGCACGTCAGTGAGTCGGGTTTAGCTCACGACCCCACTGCTGAACGAGAGAACCGGACTGGAGTGTCGGCTGGCAATCGACGAGGAGATGTTGGACGGGGGGCACCGGCCGGTGCGAGCCAATAAGGCTGCCACTGGGTTCGATTCGCAGCAGGACAATGGGTCAGGCTCGACTCAAAATCCAGAAAAGGCTTATCTCAGCTCAGTTCGGCTCAATGAAGCAACTTTGGGCTCACCGATTGTCAACTCCGGTGGCCTGAAGCAACCTAGGGCAGCCGAGCTGGCTGGTTTCTCCAACTTGACGCCGGAACAATGGCAAGGCATACTGGAGATATTGAACCATGCTAAACCTAAAGATCATTTAACAGGTGAAGGTTCGTGGATAATTGATACTGGAGCTACTCATCACATGACCGATACATTGAGTAATTTATGGAATGTGCGGGCGATTGAAAATTGTCCGGTGGGGCTTCCGGATGGACGAACCTCCCATGCCACATATGAGGGAACTATTATACTGCCCGGTGGATTGAAACTAGAAAATGTTTTTTATGTGCCCGATTTGGCATGCAATTTATTATCCGTAACACATTTACTAGATGCATTTGATTTTCAGATTCAACTCACTTCCACATTGTGTGTTATGCAGGACCAAACGACGAGGAGGCTGATTGGAGTGGATGAGTGCGAAGATGGTCTTTTCTTTTTCCGGGGAGTTCCACACGTAAAGGTTATGGCTATTGGTGGGAGAGATTCCATGGATCTGTGGCATAAGCGGTTGGGTCATCCTTCGAAAAATCTCAAAACAACTTCCCATGGTAAGTGAGTCTAGTTCATTGAACAAAGATGGATGTGGTATCTGTTTTCGGGCTAAAAAATATCGGGAAAGTTTCCCACGTAATGATAGTCAGGCTAGTAGAATTTTTGAACTTGTGCATTGTGACTTGTGGGGACCGTATGCGAAATCTTCTACATGTGGGGCCTCTTATTTCTTGACGATTGTGGACGATTACTCTCGTTCTATGTCGGTTTATTTACTATACAATAATTGGGAAGTTGAGACTATTTTTCTGAAATTTATGTCGTTGATTGATCGTCAGTTTAGTGGAAAAATTCTACGTGTTCGGAGTGACAATGAGACGGAATTTAAACGATTGCTTCCGCATTTTCAAAAAGTAGGAATAATTATTGAAACATCCTGTGTGGGAACCCCTCAACAAAATGATAGAGTCGAGAGAAAACATCAACAAATTTTGAATGTCGCTAGAGCTTTGAGATTTGATGGACACCTTCCACTTAAATTTTGGGGGGGAGTGTGTCATGACCGCTCGTTATTTAATTAATCGGACCCCGTCAAGCGTTTTGAACAATAAGACACCGTATGAATATTTGTTTGGTAAACCACCGAGTCTTAAGTCTTTGCGGGTTTTGGATGTTTATGTTACGCCTATAATCAACGCCATAAGGGAGATAAATTTGAGAGTCGGAGTCGGAAATGAGTGTTTTTGGGGTATCCATTTGCTAAGAAGGCATGGACCCTCTTTGATTTGCAAACTGAAGATATATTTGTGTCTCGAGACGTGAAATTTTTTTAGCATATTTGCCCACTACAAGAACTCCCAAAAACTACCCCTCCACAGATCACATTTCCGGAAATTGATGATGACGGCCTTTATACGGATGTTAATAACCAGTTTGTGGAACCACCTCCACCTACTGGGAATGACGTGGATAATGGTGAGTGGGAGGTGGCAGCCACTAGTGAAGGGGTGATGAATTATCACCGGATGGGGTTGTTGTGAGTGAGCAATCGACCGTCGAAACGGCAGAGTTGGGGAGAGAAACGTACAAAAGTTCCTAATTCCAAATATCGAGTTCGTGACACATACGGCAGTGGATTATAAAAGTCCTTCGGCGCACTCCTCCGTTCTATCACCCTCCTTAGGTAGTCTCTATCCTCTTACACATTTTGTGAATTATTCTCATTTTTCTGACACACATAAAAGGTATCTCGAAATGTTATCTGCGGAATTCCTCCCGATCCTTTAAAGATCTTTGTAAAATATGAAGGATGGAGAAAAGCTATGGCAGAGAGAAAATAAAAGCTTTGGAGGACCAAGGCACGTGGGTATTACATGAATTACCTCTTGGAAAGAAGGTCATGGGGAGCAAACGGGTATATACTGAAAAATAAGATGAGTTGGGAAATCTACAACGGTTGAAAGCCCGATTGGTGGCCTTTGGTAATCACCAGGTGGAAGGCATTGATTATAATGAGACCTTTGCTCCCGTAGCAAAGATGGTGAGAGTTCGAGCCTTTCTTGCTGTGGAGGCAGTTAAAAAGTGGGAGATCTATCAGATGGATGTACACAATGCATTTTTGCACGGAGATCTGAATGAAGAAATTTACATGAAAATTCCTCCCGGATTTGAACATAACAAGAAGAATTTGGTGTGTCGTATGTGAAAATCACTATATGGGTTGAAGCAAGCACCTCGGTGTTGGTTTGAGAAGCTGGCGTATTCTCTATTTACACTGGTTCGTTGAGACATGCGGCTGAATGTGCTGGTATATGTTTATGATATGATACTTGCTGGAAACGATGCAACAGCCTTGCAGGTGTTCAAAAATTATTTGGGCAGTTGCTTCAAAATGAATGATTTGGGTAGATTAAAATATTTTCTTGGGTTGGAGGAAGCTAGGAATCCGGAGGGAATTTTTCTATCTCAACGAAAGTATGCACTTGACATAATTGAGAAGACCGGTCTCCTAGGGGCTTGTCGTGCTGAGTTCCCTATGGAACAAAATCACCAGTTGGCAGTTGCTGATGGTGACTTCTTGGATGATCCTGGCAAATATCGGCGATTGGTGGGACGTCTTATTTATCTTGGTGTTACACGTCCCGACTTGGCTTATTCGGTTCATATTCTTTCCCAAATAATGCAGTCACCACGCGTTAAGCATTGGGAGGTCACGTTAAGAGTGGTTCATTACTTGAAGAAGAGCCCGGTCGTGGTGTACTTTTCTTTGGCGAGATAGCCCATTGTCCTAAGAAGGGTGGTGTGATTCCAATTGGGCGAGTTGCCCGGTAACTCGTCGGTCCTTGAGTGGGTGGTTCGTGTTACTTGGGACTTCACCGGTCTCATGAAAGACAAAGAAGCAGCATACGGTCTCACATTCGTCCGCGGAAGCTGAGTACCGCTCAATGGCGTCCATTACCTATGAGTTGAAATGGCTTTGGCAAATTCTCGGTGATTTAGGTGTTCGGGTACCAATAGGTATCCCTCTCCATTGTGATAGTCAGGCCGCATTGCATATTGCACACAATCCTGTTTTTCATGAGAGGACCAAACATATCGAAGCGGATTGCCACTTTGTTCGTGATACGATCACGGAGGGCCTGATTGCTCCCGGATATGTGCCCACATGGGCCCAGCTAGCGGATCTTTTTACGAAAGCCTTAGGAAAACAACAGTTTGAATTTTTTTTAGGCAAGTTGGGCGTTCGTGATCTTCACACTCCAACTTGAGGGGGGGTATTACGGATTTAATTATGATTGTAAAATTGTATTTTCTAGAAAGGGTAGTTTGGACTTTGCATAAATGTTGAAGCCCTGGAGATGGACATATATTTATACTACGGTTAATAATGAATGAAAAGAAAATTATTCGAGTGATCAAATTTGTCAAATTACAAGTGCTAATGACTCGAATGCAAGCATGAAGCGTGGTAGACCCTCGATTCTAAAGATAAAAATCCTCATAACAAAAGGATTTACTAACAAAATCGTTGATGAAACCGAAGATGATCAACAATTTAAAAATGATACTAGTGAGAATATTCAACCTCTTGAAGAGCATGAATGTAGAAAAATGAAGTTGTTGAAAATTTAGTAAAATTCGTCACTCCAAGTAAAAAGTGGAATACAAAAGATATGATTATTGATAGTATCTTTGCATAACGTAGCATTGGATATTACAGAAGATGACGAGGATCATGAACCAAGACCGGCTGATGAATGTCGAAATAGAAAAGATTGGCCAAAATGAAAATAGGCGATTCAATGTGAACTAAATTCACTAGCCAAGAGGAGTGTTTTTGGACCTACAGTCCGAACACCTGAAAATAAAAAACCCATCGGATATAAGTGAGTGTTTGTAAGGAAAGGAAATGAAAATGATGAAATTGTGAGACAGAAAGCAAGATTGGTAGCCCAAGAATTTTCACAAAGACCAAGGCTTGCTTATGACTAAACACTCACAGTGATGGTTGAAATTACGTTTTGATATCTCATGAGTTTAGTAGTACATGAAAAACTTGACATGAGTTGAACGGGCATTGTTACCACGTATCTCTATGGATCATTAGATACTGATATCTATATGAATATCCACGAAGGATTTGACGTGCCTAAAGCATGGAAATCAAGTCCTAAGAATATTATTCTATAAAGTTATAGAAATCCTTGTATGGACTAATTAATCTCTAAAAACTTGATCGGCCTCACTAGGTTTCCAATCTAACCGGCAGAGTACCGGGTCGAATGTAGTCTAGCTAGGTGAGTCAAATTCGTATCCACATGGACAAATCTAAATTGAGTACCAAAGCGGCCCAAACATCTAGTCAAGGTGTATCCATAACTCGAGAAGTGATTTTTAAGAAGACATCGCCATAGTGATTATCATTAGGGTCTTACCTGGCAAGAGACCAGGCTTCGAGCCTCGTTTGGGGAAAATTAAAGGTGCGTGTGTTAACCTTTCGTTTCCTAAAAAAATCAACTACAAAAGCAACTTAAACTAAGTGATGAAAGCGAACTAAATGTGCAATTAACTAAAACCAAAATGACTCGGATAAAAGGGAAACGATATTGGGACGAGGTGGCTCGGGTGATATTCTAATGAACTTGATATGAACTCTCATAACTACTTGGAATCAAGCTTCACTAATGAGCTCTCAACACATTCAAGGTGCAATTCACCGAGTTAACGCTATCGATCTATAGCATAAACGTTTATAACTAAACACCGATCTATCGGCTAGACTAGATTTGGATGAATAGCTACGCATTGAAGTGATATGAATTGCCTAATCTAAGATTATGTAACACACTCTAGAAATCAATTCTATCTCTAAATGATTTTGTTGGTCCTTTGAAAAGGCTTTGGTTAAGTTTAGAGGAGGTGAATAAACTTAACACTTAAAACTTTGGAGTTAACAAATTCGCAACTTCAAGATCTGCGATACTTCAGAGTCTCTTTGAGACCACGATGAGTCTGGCCGATAAACGATGAGTCTACCGACGATTTAGTTTACTGAATTTATGCAGCGTAATTATATCAAAATTAAGCCTTAATACTTGTTGTTAAAAGTGATACTAAGTATTAGATACTCAGTAGTGAAAGTGTGTGGTTTCAGTTGCTAGATTCAGTAGATTGATGAATGAAATAAACTAAGTGCGTAAAGTAAATGCAGTAAAGTAAGTAGCGGCGAGTTTTATAGTGGTTCCAGGTGATGTAATCTCGTCACCCACTCTTCTCCTGTGATGTTGGAGGAAATTCAATAGAGATCTTTGATGCAACTTTTACAAAGATTCCTAAGTTGTTTGTCCTTCACCAATAACTATGGCTTCACAAACTCAAAAGCAGTAGTAGGATTGCTACTCCTGAGTCTTCCACTGGGTCCTTGAAAGGTAGGATTGCCTCTTCACCACTTTCTCCACCACAAACAATGCTCTTTCACACCCAACAGATGCTTCACTGTCTTGATGGGTTCTTTATAAAATAAAGAGTGAATCAAATAAATGATTCAATTCAGCAGACTTGATTAGGATGATGTAATCAAGAGCTTGCGATCTCTCTAGTGTGTAATCTTGATGCAAATTTTGAATACGGAATACACTTGAAGAAATTTACTAGATCAGCAACCTTATGCTCAACAAGTTCGGCAGGGTGTTTTTCAGCTCAGATTTATCACTTAAAGTTTATCAAAATTCATCATCTTTTTCTGAGTTGAAAGTCCTCTATTTATAGGTAGGAATGCATGTGACTTGTATTTGAAATTCAAATGTGACTGTTCCTTGTTTTTGTCCCATCTGATTTGCGATCATCACTATTCATAGGATCGACATCGCTGTAATTCCTTTTGACAAGGTCAATCATCCACCCTTTGACTTGTATCCAATGGATAAAAATAAAAGTCATCCCAACGTCTTTTTAATCTCAGCCTTTGATTTTCTTGATAAGTCAGAGGTAGTTGGTTGTCCTTATCCATGTGATTTTCCAAAATAATCTTGAAATAATCGAGGTAATACATCAGCAAGTTCATGAGTCTGCTGAGATACCTATCAGTCTGCTGATCATCATATTACTGTATATGAAATACAATGCAGCTGATTACTTTTATCTAACTTTTATTTGTGAAGTTAGATTACATCATTTTAATGATAACTAAGTTCCAAACATCATCCAACTTATGGAACTTAGACCTTTCTACATTAAGGTATATGTAATCGCTTTAGGTCATCACAGACTTGCCTAAATTTCGATTCCATATCCTTGACTTTAAATACTAAGTTTGATCCCTTAGCCTTCAGAATCGAGTTTGAACCTCGGCCTTCGATCTTGAAAGAGTTCAAAACTGGTCTCTCGACCTATCTACCCTATCGACCTGACCAGGGCCTTCATCGATATCAATCAAGAGGCCTTTACTGATGCTTGTTTGATCAAACCTATTTATGAATCAAACTCTAATAAACCTATACATTTAATCTAGACATCTTTTTGCCTTTGCACTATAACGTACTAGTATGGCACTCATCATCAAAACTAAGAAATAAGTCCAACAGATTTTACTAAGTGCTCATGTCGACTAGTGTCAATGCCAATTCTTACTATTAGGCCTCGAATTAACACTTAGATAAGGTAATTAGTCGTAAATTAATCAACTCATTAATATCAATCACAATGACTTGAACAAAATAAGAGCATATAAGACTACACAACTTGACTCCAAGCAATTACAATGTTTGTAGCTCATTTTCTCATCATCCTGGCCAAAATTAACTTAGCTACTCATAATTAGTGCAATATCCAAGCAAATTACACCGACTAAAGCCTTTAAAACAAGAAATTAAAGCCAAAAACGAAATTGTACCTCAATTGAATGTAATAAATGAAAACTCAAATCCCATGCATGAAGAATCACTAAAGTAGAAGATGAATACACCATTGTAGAGTAAAGACCATGCATTAATTCATCTCAATAGCTAATATAGATGACGGAAAATGAGGGTTGAAACCCTCCTTCTTCGGCAAAAGAAACCACAGGTCCAGCTCACCTGTTTTCCGTCTGTCTCGTAATTGTAGTATTATATTCTATTGAGGTATAATAATCTAATGTCCTAAGTCTATTTTCCAGGTTTTCTGAAAGGGAGGGGAAAAAAAAAAACAAAAACAACAACAAATTACACCCCTCCAAGTCCGCTAACTAATATATATATCATAAAACTTAGACATTTCCTACACACCAAATTAATTTATTTAACATGATTAATATAAGAAACAGAAATGGACTGTGATGTGCCTAAATCGTACTTCGGTCTGCGGATCCTTATTCGGGGCTGACCGGTCACCAACATTAGTGTATGAGGTCACCGGCAATTACTGCCCGCGAGCTCACAAGCCAAATTAGGACCGTGAGCCTTCGGATCAATTCCAAACCCTTAACCCTATACGGCGACAAAAAGGATTTGGGGGCCGACACGCGATCTCATTCGATAAACTGGTCCGCCAGCGATCCCTCCCATAATATTTAGAGGAAGAACTACCTCAAGTTGGGAAGACAATGATATAAAAGATACATGGATCAGCGAGGCCATTAGGAGCGCCACCTATCGGCTAAGCTACGAGCCCGCTACTGTAGATAAATATCTACTTGTTATTATGTGTCCTTATTTGTAAATAAACCAACTCTAGTCGGTGGCTCCCCTATAAATAGGGAGCTTTGTAACCTCATTTCATGATGGACAACAATTATATAAAACACAAGGCAAAGCCAAATTGTCCACCTTATCTTCTCTGATAAAGCCCCACCGCTGAATCATACGCACCGCCGAGTACCACCGGCCTTAAAACACTTCAAACAAATCAAATAAGCCGGATATCCATTCAATACACTACCTACATTTGGCCATATATATATATATATATATATATATATATATATATATATATATATATATATGGCCAAATGTAGTGTATTGAATGGATATTCAACTTATATATATATATATATATATATATATATATATATACGGATACATCGGGCCCAAATAGCGGACTCGAAAAAGATGGAATATTTTGAGCAAAAGTAAAGGCGCGAGCTCAAAAATACTTTGGGAAAATCATTACCAAAAACAAAGTAAACTTTTATTACAAGCTCCATATCAACGAGCTCTTTTATTACAAGCACCATATCAGCGAGCTCTTTTATTACAAGTGTCCTCTTTTTAGTTCTCACGCATATTAAGTGTCCTCTTTTTAGTTCTCACGCATATTAAGAAATGTAATTAATATGTTGTGTTTTTATACTATATTGACATACTTACCCCTAACAAATAATAAATGTTTGTTTTGGGATGTGAAATGAGTGCAATAAATAAATGTTTGACTAAGGGTATCTTTGGAAAATAAACATTAAATGATGCATTGGTAATATAAAGTGACACTTTTTATGGGACAATTTTTTTTTAAAATGTTGACACTTATTATGGGACGGATGTAGTATTATAATAATCTAATGTCCTAAGTCTATTTTCCAGGTTTTCTGAAAGGGAGGGGGAAAAAAAACAAAAACAACAACAAATTACACCCCTCCAAGTCCGCTAACTAATATATATATCATAAAACTTAGACATTTCCTACACACCAAATTAATTTATTTAACATGATTAATAAAAGAAACAGAAATGGACTGTGATGTGCCTAAATCGTCAGCAGACTCAGCAGTCTGTGTTGTTTCCTTTCTTGTCTTATTTGAAGGCTTTGAAACTTCAGTTATTTTCTTTGTATTTCCACCTTTTCTTTTCTCAAGAAATTTTCTTTGGTGCAACAGTTTGATAGATATCTTCTTAGTTTGTTTTGAACCCGCTCACCACCAAAGATCACCATCATCACCATCACTATCATCACCACAAGAACCTCTCCAAAGAACCTCTTCATCATCATCTAGACCAGGGATGGCATTGATCAATTTCCTTCTTGTATCTAGACTGATTTATCTGAGAAGATTCAAGATCAGGAACATTCAAATGATTCAGCAGGGTCTGAATCATCAATCCTAAGGGTAAGGCCTTTGATTTCCTTTTCCCTAGTTTCTCCTCCTTGGCTACTTTCTTCATATAATGAATGAAATAACCACCCCAATCAAATTTCAAACTCCTGCATGATAATCATCATCTCCTCTATCTTGGAGTCCCGATAGAGTATCCATACCGCCAACTAGCCTAAGTATGTTCTTTGCAATGAGCTTGCTCAAACAGACTATACTCATTTCCAATGTGTCTGCAGCTTGATGCCTGGTACGGATTTGGTGGTCGCATTTGTTTTAATCGATCAACAAACGCCAATTTGTCCAAACCCATTGCTTCAGGATTGACCGGACCATCCACCACTTCTTCAAATCCAAACACTTCCCTCAAGAGACTGTGAGAAATTACAAGCTCCTCAAAGATTCACCGTTGTCTTGAATGCTTCAATTCCTTCTTCCACAACCATATTCTTCCGTAAATCAATAACATTGGTGTATGAGATTGTTTCTAGTCGATGTTGAGTTTGTTCTCCAAGCCCGCAAACCTCCTTATTCTTCGACCTATATTAATAGCCAACTCTGTTTGTTTTGCATCAACAACATAGCCTCTTACACTTTGGCTTGATTCGATTTGAACTTCAATCCTTTCCGCCATTGAAATAAGAAAAAGATGAAGAAAAATTGCTCTCAAATATGTGTTCACACAATGTAGGATTTGCAGAGATAAAGCGAAATTGCAAGTAGAGAGTCCATTGTATAACGATCGATTATATAGACGATGGGTGGTTGAAATCGCCGAAGGCGCGCACATCCATGTCAACCATGATTAATCTGAATAAATGCTGGCTTGACACGTGTTCCATAACGTATGATAACCGTTAGATCGTGTTAACTGCGGTTATTAAAGGATAAAATAAATATCCCGCCAATATGCTTTTTGACTTTAATAACTTTGACTGTGTAACGTTCCATCCAAAGAGGTGATCCTCGGCAGGTGGCCTCGGCGAGAGTCACGCGATAAGAAGGCTTCAGCACTTCGCCGACAAAAGTACTCTGCTGATCCTTGTTTTCTTCTTGTTTTGTTCAATTGATAATACAAGATGAAGTTTAATACCAATGACTGATCTGTCAAGTGAGCTCACCCAAAATGACAAAGACCAATCCCCTTGGCAACTTCATTTGCTCAATTGTCCAAACATAAGTACATGGAATTGTTGATACCAATGACTAATCTGCTAAGTGAGCTCACCCAACATAGCAAAGACTAATCCCCTTGGTGAATTCCAAAGACATTGTCAATATCACCAACCTTTATAATTCCAAGTTCAGTCCTTAATTTGGCAAATCTTTCACTATCAAGTGGCTTAGTGAAAATATCAGCAAGTTGATCTTCAGTAGGGATGTATAGAACCACCACATCTTTCTTTTCAACATGATCTCTTATAAAATGATGTCTCACATCAATGTGCTTGGTTCTAGAGTGCAAAACAGGATTTTCTGTGATTGCAATTGCACTTGTGTTATCACACATAATTGGAATTTCCTTTTCTTCAATTCCATAATCCCTTAATTGTTGTCTTAGCCATAGTACTTGTGCACAAAGAACTTCCAAAGAAGAATGTATTCACCGACCCGGTGGAAGTTGATATAGAATTGCTTTCTTGCTAAACCAGAAACCAGATCTATTTCCCATTAACCGACGAGTGTTCTGAGGTGCTTTTTCTATCAATCTTGCAACCAAAGATAATCGAATCTGAGTAGGATATCACTTTGAAGCTTCCACCTTGGAATACCATATCCCTACTCCCAAAGTCTCTTTTAGATACTTGAGAACTCTTTTGACTGCAACTAGATGACTTTCTTTAGGTTTAGATTGAAATCTTGCACAAACACCTACAAAGAAATGATATATCAGTCTCATTGGCGATTAGTACAAAGAGATCGCCTATCATCCTTCAGATAAGGTTTGATCAACATCTTTGCCTTCTTTATCTTCATCCAATCGATATTTGTACTCATGGAGTTGAATTCTTAGTCTTCGCTTTCCATTCCAAACTTCTTCATAAACTCCTTGGTATACTTGGTTTGATGAATGAAGATTCCATCTTTCATCTGCTTTAACTTGCAATCCCAAAAAGTAGTTCATTTCTCCCATCATACTCATTTGGAATTTACTCTTCATTAGATTTGCAAACTTTTCACAAAGTAAATCATTTTCGAACCAAAAATTATGTCATCCACATAAATTTGTACCAATAGTCTTGTCCAGCCCCTTCACCGATTCTCGGTGTGTCTTGTCAATGGTTCCTTTGTAAATCCATTGTCCACTAAGAATTGAGATAGAGTCTCATACCATGCTCTTGGTGCTTATTTCAATCCATAAAGTGCTTTGTTGAGTCTATACACTTTATCTTCTTGATCTTTAACTTCAAATCCAGGAGGTTGTTGAACATACACTTCCTCCTCTGAATGCCATTCAAAAATGCACTCTTGACATCCATTTGATATACTTTGAAGTTCTTATATGCAAAGATGTGCCAAGAATAATCTGATAGCTTCCAATCTTGCAACAGTGCATAAGTTTCATCAAAATCTATTCCTTCTCGCTTGAGAATAGCCTTTTGCAACTAGTCCGGCCTTATTCCTTACAATGGTACCGCATTCATCAAGTTTATTTCTCAGTATACCCACTTAGTACCAATGATATTTGCATGATTTGGCCTATCAACCAGTGTCCAAACTTGATTTCTTTCAAATTCATTTAATTCTTCTTGCATAGCAATTATCCAATCTGGATCTGAAATTGCTTCTTCAACAACTTTAGGTTCCATTTGAGATAGAAAACAAGTAAACATAGCTTCCAATTGTCTTCTAGTCCTCACACCTTGCTGTACATTGCCAATAACTTGTTCAGCAGGGTGATTCCTTAACCATTGTGGATTTTCACTACAACAAAAAAGACTTTCCGCGACGTGCAAAACAGCTATTTGCGGCGCACATTGCATGCTGCAAAGTTCAATGCCGCTAAAAGTAAAGCTTATCCGCAGCGTACACATGCGTGCCGCTGATTCTATTATTGGCAGCTTACAATGTGTGCTGCTAATGCTATTATTAGCTGCTTGCGGAGCATGCCGTTGATTCTGTTATTAACAGCCTAAGATGCGTGCTGCCAAAACAATTGATATACCAAAAGCGGTGTGCATGAGAATGCTGCCAATGTGGTAGATGGATTAATAGTGACATACATATGTACGCCGCCGATATGTTTCTCTTTTAAAAAAAAATAATATATACCCAATTGGTATTGATTTGTGTATTATGGAAAAAATTGTGTATCAGTTCTTGAATTAAACAAGTGCTTTTAGTTTTAAGCAATGTTCACATATATATAAAACTAAAAGCACTTGTTTAATTCAAGAACTGATACACAATCTTTTCCATAATACACAAATCAATACCAAAGGCAAGTTATTCCATAACTCAATGCCAAGCCAAATAATTCAACTAATACAGAGATTCAAAATCCAATACATTCAAAAAATAATTAAGACAATACATTAGAACATAAATTTGTCTCCTGCATGTCGGTACCTACTAAAACCAAAATGTTGAATAAAAAACTATGGCAACATTAAAAGATGAGTTTGCCTCTACTATTTCAATCAGCTCATACATAAGATAAATTTATGAAGCTCAAAACATAAACCAAACCAAACCAAAGTCATCTCCATAATGTAATTCATATCCAAGCCTTTTACCTTCTATTTTTGTAGTAATTTTTGGTGCAAAAGAACCACCATCGTGGATAAATGCAATCGGCCGAGTGGTACTTATACATGCTTAAGGTAATGCCATCTTATTTGAAGCCTTCATTGGAACCGTTAAGCCATCATCCATCAAAATTCAATTGACCAAGGTTGCTGGCAATTTATGTTGGTAAAATGTGCAAGGAGGGATTTGTTAAAATATTTTTCTGACAACAAAATGAGTACTTTTAAACAGAACCCTAATTATACCCTATCATGTATATATTACTCATTGTCATGTTCTCTTCTAAAAAAATGAGAAAGGTGAATACATAGCCTAGCTAGTCATACCATTTTTAATTCGATAAATGATACAATAGATTTTGCACCGAGCATAAAACAATGAATTTGTGGTGCTTACCTGTCAGAGAAATTCTTGACGGGAATCCAATGAGTAAATCACCCAGTAGTCCAAGACAAGCAGCTCCCTAAATAATGCTTCCATGAGTACTCGTCACATGAAATTGAGAAACCTATGTACAATTATACAACAAAGAAAAATAAGTGTATAAACAATCAGGAAAAGTATATCGACACAATCAGAAAACACTACATCCCTCGACCTTCTATGATCTTGCTGGCAAGCAGTATAAAATATTCTAATGATATTCTTCATTCAAACACACAAACACCACACGGGAGGGCGCAAATATTACAGTAATAACAATTTGACCTCACAAACAATTGATGAATGCAGCAACCTATTCGAAGGGCGTCTTCATGAATATCCCAACATCCTTAATCATTGATATTCTTGCCAAATTACCTTTGAATTAATGCAGTCATTTGATGTCACAGTGAATGCAAACCTGGGCTTAAGCTACATTCCGAAGCTGAATGTGTTAATCTGCACATATCAATATCTCCAACAAGCTTGATTGTCCACAAAAATTTTTGATAGTCCTCCAGATTCAGCCACTTTCAGCCTGCTTGAAGGTGAAGACGAGACCGACCACCATGTTGTTCGATATATGGCCGGAATGTACAGGAATACCCCATGCAGCCGCAAGAACTTTGGTACGACTATGATCGGTTCCATCAATGGATTGGTCATTCACCTTATCTGTATAGTTGTCGCGATCACAACCTCCATTTGAATGGCAATCTTCAATGGCTCGTCTATGAACATCAATACATTTAAAATAAAGTAAAGAGCATAGATACAATCACGAGCATTACTTATGCTAAATTTAATGTGCCCCTACTAATAAAATAAGACATAAACTAGAACAAGGTTTCTTCCTAAATTGTATTTCATATATACAAATAACTAATCTCTAGTGTATTCAAATAACGATAAGTTCTGAAATGTAGCAGCAGAATACAACTCCAACCGATGACTGTCAACTGCAAAAATAACACTTCATCAAACATTTTTCTCGACATAAAAGAAAATAGAGAATACTGATCATATACCAAATTCATTAACATCAAAGAAAACAGAGAACATGGGACAATTTCCAGTTAAAGGGGCAGGTGAAAAGTAAAAATAGACAATTCCATGAGCCTAACATATTCCAAATCCCCCTGCCTAGAACTAGTAAGCAAATTACTGCCTTTTTGTGTTTTTGAAACTGAATTCTGATACATAGTGGGTAACTCCACCTGGCGCCTACTTGAGTGTTTCGATGTATACGGTCGCAAGCCAATATGAAGGAGTGTTACTGACGTTCAGAGCAAAATTCCACAGCCCGAAGGAAATGTGGATCAAATTACTCTACTAAAATAAAGCTAGCAACAGAGACAAATGATATATATATATATATATATATATATATATATATATATATATATATATATATAGCGACCTTACAGAGTGGTTATAAGTCTTGAGTGTTGTCATCCAAAATAGTATGAGATGGGTGACAACTATGTTTTAAAATGCCTAATGTTTAAGCAGATGTATTAAATTAAACAAATTAATGCATGAAGAAGCAGAGACAATGGGGTTCCTCTCATTGTGTTCTGATAAAGAAAGTTATAGTCGAATCACAACTATTTTCATATCTAATGGTAGACATGGAAAGTATGAGATAATTTCTAAAAGAAAATACATATACTTAACTAGTTTATACCTTGACAGGTACATGACCCCTGAAGATGTATGAAATAAAATCAGTTACTTATTTCAGTACTTGAGCCTTATGCAAACTAGTAAGGATAGCTATTGAATTTGTAAAACAATATACATATACACAGATATATGTGCGTAGGGGTATGTGTGTGCATAGGTAGTAGTTATAAGTACTTAATTTAAAACACAAAGGTGATCCTAAATTCACATTCAACACTTCAAAACAAGATATATGCTACTACAAAAGAGCATTCCAAAAAATGCACTTTTAGAGACTAAAACAAATATGACCGATTTCCCGTTCAGACTATTTTATAACCCTCCCTAAAAAAGATTCGATTTAGCCTAAAAAAATTGTCCCTAAAATGTCGTTTTAGAATACAAAAATATCCTTCGTAAAAAAAAGAATACTAAACTATCATTTACAAGTTTTATTTCTTCTCAATGTCGAATCAACTATTTTACAAATATGTACTTCAAGCATTATTTTGTAAAAGAATTTTACCAGTAACACTTATGTCCATGAAAGTGGGCATGTTCTCAATAGAACATAGTTGTTATGTGATTGAAGCTTAACTCTGCTCTGTTCCATAATCGAAAAACAATCATTATTATAAAACAGTAATATTTTAGCTACCCTCAATGCAATTATGCATGGAAGGCATTGACATTTCATTGCCCACCATAAGGCTTAAAAATTTATCACAAAGTATGACATAATTACCTTAAAACATAACCACATTTGATTCCTTACATCTTCATCTACGACCTCTCAACGCTCTAATGTATATGTCACGAATTCCGTGGTCAAGGCACCAAGAAATGAAGATAAATCCATTGACGCATCTTCCACTGGTTGTCCATACTCATTGTGCTTCAACTCTCTTGGCCATTCACCACTATGTGGCATTTTCAGATTTGCGACTCCGAGCCTTTTTTTCTTATCCTTTGACCAGCCACCGATCGCTTTTTTCTACTGTATTAGGTGAACAATAGTCGTTTGAGTTTATGTCTCCAGCCTGTTTTAAAAATCACTTCAAATTAATTTAGAAAACAAGCACAAAAATTATTTACCTCCTTTTATTCATGTCACCCAGAATGGGTGTTTATAGTATCAAATACACTATATGTATACCTTTTTTCGTCACTTCGGCCAAATCACGATGAAGTAAAAAAAGAACAAAAAAAAAGTCGCTAAAGACTCACGAGCTTCATCTCCATGTGTTTTATTCCGCTTTGATCTACTCTGGAATGTAAATAACAAGTCCTATTCAATATCCATCAATTCAAAACAAATATATAATCCTTAGCATCATTATAAACAATGCATACACAGGAAACATAGATGCACTATGCATACTGCATACATATTTGATGATGTTATGCCAATACCGAATACTTTACCAATCCTAGTAGTGCAATAATTATCCATATCATTAAATGGTTGACCCTTCCAGTGGTTTGCCCTTGTGCAACATGTTCTAGTTAATTGACCTCTTTTTGCAAAGTTTGTGTTGCTTTCACCATTCCTATTTATTCTAAAGCAGACATTTTTTGTCCTTTTCTTTTTCATATATTCTTACACTAGAAAGTCTTAATTGAGATATGAAAGACTCACCATTGATTTATAGGCAGGGTTGTAATGTAAATTAAAAAATTCAAAGATTCTTATAAACCTGCTCTGTTGCAGCTCACAATTCACAAGAAACCTGTCGAAAAATTGGAACACATATTATGCCTTGACTAACCCTAGAAAGTGCATACATTTACCAAATCTAACAGCAACCGGTAAGCATACTATCACATAAAAATCACACACCACTATACCCCATCCTCTGGGAAAGGAAACGTATTTCCTATCAGCAACTAATTCAGCTTTGCGATACGTGCAATACCTAATCTCATAGTCCGATGTTCAAAATAAATTTTTTTTCTCAAAATAAACATAAAATAGAAATAATAATTATATACGACAGAATGCAAAAAGAAGAGAAAAACGATTAAAAAAATCAGGAAGAGGGAGAGGGGATAGATCAATTAATACCTGTGCGAAAAGGATATGGTAGATAACTAGAGCGGAGCGGAAACAATGAAGAGCTGAATTAGGTTCTCAACCGGAGAAGACAAAGAAATGGGTTTTGTTAACTCAGTGAGCGTTTTAATTTTCGAAGTAGGGAAATTTTGGGAATCTCCCTCAAAAAAAAATTGGGAACCGTGGGAAGCCGGGAAATTTTCCGAAACGTGGGAAGTGAAAATAAAGCGCCAAGGGATTGGTGGCATGCTCCTCACGCTGTGGATATATATTATGTTGACGGCGCACTTATGCAACCCGCTAAAAGATTTATTAACAGCGCGTTTCATAACCACGAAGCCATTTGATGTAAATATTATATTTCCGCAGCGGAAGAACCCACGCAAGCTGCTAATGCATACATTTGCAGCGTATTTTATAAGTGTGCTGTCAATACCGAGCTGCCAAAAGTATATTTTCTTGTAGTGTTTGGTTATTTTGATTTTCAGGAACATCATCTTCAGTAGGGTCTGCTGTAGCTTCTTCTACAGGGGGGTCAGCAGATCCTTGAACTGCTTCAGTTGTTGCATCAGTAACATTATCAGCAGGGTGTTCAGCAGGGGCAGTATCAGAAACTTTCAAGTCATTGAATCTTTCCAAAACTTCAACACAATCTGGATCAGTGACTTGTTGATTCTCAGCAGGTCCACAATCTTCATCTTCCATACCAGTAAATTTAGGTTCATCAAACACAACATGGATTGTTTCTTCATGTTTCAGTGACCTCTTGTTCAGTACCCTGAATGCTCTGCAGACTGAAGAATATCCCAAGAATATTCCTTCATCTAATTTTGGTTGGAATGTTTTCAAATGTACCTTATGATTTAGAATAAAACATTTGCTTCCAAATGGATGGAAATAGGATATGTTAGGTTTCCTTCCATTCCAAACCTCATAAGGTGTCTTTAGTAGCTTCTTGTTTCATCGATGTTACTGCTTGTGTGTAGCATGTCAGTATTTATTGCTTCAAATTAATATCTTTCAGGTAGCAATGCTTCACAAATCATTGTTCTTCCTGCTTCCTTTAAAGTTCTGTTTCTTCTTTCAGCAACCCCATTTTGCTGAGGTGTACCAGCAGCAGCAAGTTGATGTAGTACACCATTCTGTTCACAATATTCTCTTATAACTTTGTTGAGAAATTCAAGACTCGATCCGATCTTATCTTTATTACTGTTAAACTTTTCTCATTTTGTAATCTTTTCAAAAGATTAGGCATGCTTTGAAGTGTTTCACTTTTCTTGTTCATAAATATCACCCAAGTATACCTTGAATAATCATCCACAACCACTAAAGTGTACTTCTTTCCTGTTACACTTGTTGGAGTTATTGGTCCAAAAAGATCCATATGCATCAACTCCAACACTCTATTAGTTGATTGTTTGGTCTTTGATTTGAAACTAGACTTTATCTGTTTACCTTGCTGACAAGTATCACATATAGCATCCTTTTTGAATGTGATCTCAGGTAAACCAATCACCAGCTTCTTCTTCACCAACTGATTGATGTCATCAAAGTTTAAGTGATTTAACTTCTTGTGCCATAACCAATTGAGTTACGATTTGGTGTGTACAATCAGCAGAGTTTCGAACTATGATGAGACCAATCCACAACATACATATTCTCGTTGTCTTCGCGCGCAAAGTACAACTTGATCACCTCTTTCACTAATGACAATGCGATTGTCTTTGTCAAAAGTGACTTTGTATCCCATATCACGAAATTGACCAAATGCTCAAGCAAGTTGTATTCCAAATCCCCTCCACATATGCAACATCCTTGATTGTAAGTCCATTTCTCACAAGTGTGCCATACCTCTTGTATATCCAGTGTATTCTTGTTGCCAAAATTCACCCTTGGACCATCTTTTGCTACAAAGTTTGACAGATAAATTATTATTCTTTGTCATGTGTCCGGAACATCCACCATCAAAGTACCGGACACTACAAAACAAAGTTAATGCATTTTAGGTACCCAAACTGTTTGGGTCCATAATGGTCGATGGTAAGCATGACCCTTGGCATGTCTCCATAAGGTCTTCTCTAAATGTGTCATACTTTGGTTCATACTTTGGTTTATACATGTATTCCACACATCCATAAGTTCTAACAGTAGGTTGTGTAAGAATCACATATGTTTTCTGGCCTTTTGGTTTGTAATGCTGTTTGATGTGATTCTTGATGTTAGAAGCATAAGTATAACCATTAGTTTGCTGTCTGTTAGGAACAGCCCTGTAATATGGAGTCTGCTGAGGTCTTGTGTAAGTCCTCTGCTGATTCCATTGCCTAGGTTTTACCCTAGCTGCATGGTTATACTTGTTGTATCTAACAGTAGATGCAGGAATGTTCCAATCATCATCAGTGGGAAATAGTCTACCTTTCCCCCTGAGATAAGTATCCCTTGAATGATTAACATTTTTGGGTTTAGATTCTTATCCTTGGAATATTTCTGCTTCTTACCCTTCCGTGGTCCAATGAGACTTGGTAGTAGGTCCGCTATCGGCGAGCTTAGAAGGTACAAAGATCCTACTTTTAGATTTACTCTTTTTATTAGAGTCGTTGACTTCTTTGACTTCTCGATTTTGCTTCTTTGAAGCATTCTCATTGGGTTTAATCGCCTCAAAGAACCTTATCGGGAGTTGGATCTAGTGCGGTACAAACTTAGGACCACCTCGGTACTAGGTTCAGTAACCTTACTGGATCCACTCTTGTTGGATTGCTGAGTTCCAAATCCAAGCCATGTTCTATCTCCATAAGGCTTTCCATGATTTGTATGCGATTTGGAACAAGATGGTTCAAATAGATTCGGAGAGGTCTGCTGGATGTTCAAAGCAGACTTATTCGATTCTCGTCCAACATCTTTTCCTTACCTTTGAGAACCCTCAATTCACTTTCAATCTTCCAACTTCCAATTCAAGAGCTTTTTTTCACCTTTCACAATGTCATAACCAGATTGTATTATCCTTAGTTGATTAAGGATGGCATCCAAAGTCTCATTGTTGTCGAAATTCTAGGATTTGAACCACGGGTTGATTCACAATCACTTCCAAGCAGAGTGTTGATGGATACAAATGTTGTATACCTCCTCGCCTTCATCCATATTGGCCATCAACGCATAATCCTCCATATCGACAACCAATGCGGTGTCATCACGGTTCATTTCCCTTTCGTATTCCACTTCATACCCTCGATTCATCTTCAAAGAACCATAGCCTTCTTGCCATGTCTTCTTTGTTGACTCTTGGTCTTCAGTAGGTCTGGACAATCAGGTCTAAAATGTCCAGGCTTCTTGCAGTTGAAGCAAAGATAATCAGGTTCCTTGCCTTGTTTTAGCTCAGGACAGTCAGGTTTGAAGTGTCCTGGTTTCTTGCAATGAAAACACAGATAGTCATTATCTTTCCTTGGTTCTTCTTTCCTTCTTTCAGTAGGCCTCTTTGTAAAATTTCTTGCAGGGGCCTTTCCAGTCTTCATCATCCTGATTTTCTTGCTCAGTAGGGCAATTTGTTCTTGCATCTCATCCAGCATATCATCCTGTCCTCCTGATGTTTCTTCATGATGTGAAGCAGCCAATGCAGTGGTCTTTGGCTCTTCCTTTTCAGTTTCAGGCACAAGCTTTTTGCTAAATTCATAAGCCTTTAGATCTGAAAACAATTTGAAGTGTCTTCTTCATGCAATTTTCTCATTTCTTCAATTGCAGTCACCTTCATTTTCCAAACATCTTTTGCATGTAGAGCTTCCAAGATTTTGGTGTTTATTTCCTCTTTTGAATAACTTACACTTAGCAGGGTAAGTTCATCCAGGATTGCATTGAATCTTGATTCCATTTGCTCAATGGTTTCATTAGGCAAGATCTTGAACTTTTGGAACCTCTTTTTTGGCTACACTGATTTTGTTCTTCTTTATTGCATCGGTGCCTTCACAGGATCAAGTGAATCTTGTCCCAAAGTTCCTTTGCGTCTTGCAATCTTTGACCTTCATGTACATAATTGCTATCCAAGGTTCTGTAAATGATATCAATAGCAATGTTGTTGAGGTTTGCTCTTTTTATATCTTCTGCATTCCATTCTCTCTTTGGTTTAGGAATGTACTCGGTTGTATCACCAATCTATTCGCCTTAGTAATCTCCAGGTGGTCCATCGCTAATACATCCATCATCTCATCATGAGTAGCGACAAGGTATGCATGCATTCGACGTTTATACTCATCAAATCTATCAAGAGAACACATTAGCATAGTTCTAGCATACTGAGTGTTGTCCATGATGCAAGTCTTTGAAAATCAGTAACTTGAAAGAAAGTTTTAAAGAATTTTCACAAGCACAACAAGTAGGATTACTTGCAATGTAAGCCTTTGCTCCGATACCAATTGTTGGTCCCTTGAAAAGGCTTTGGTTAAGTTTAGAGGGGTGAATAAACTTAACACTTAAAACTTTGGAGTTAACAAATTCTGCAACTGGCGGTCTCACGATACTTGAGAGTCTGCTGAGACCACAGTAGTCTGCTGATAAACAGTAGTCTACTGACAGTTTAGTTTGCTGAATTTGTGCAGCGGAATTATATCAACATTAAGCCTTAATACTTGTTGTTAAAAGTGATACTAAGTATTAGATACTCATGAGTGCAAGTGTGTGGTTTCGATTTGCTAGATTCAGTTGATTCATGAATGAAATAAACTAAGTGCGTAAAGTAAATGTAGAAAGTAAGTAGGCGATTTTATAGTGGTTCCAGGTGATGTAATCCTGCTACCCACTCTTCTCTTGTGATGTTGGAGGAAATTCACTAGAGATCTTTGATGCAAATTTTACAAAGATTCCTAAGTTGTTTGTCATTCACCAATAACTATGGCTTCACAAACTGGCGGGAGAAGGTAGGATTGTTGCTCCCGAGTCTTCCACTTGGTCCTTGAAGGGTAGGATTGCCTCTTCACCACTCCACCACAAACAACGATCTTTCACACCCAATGAGATGCTTCACTGTCTTGATGAGTTCTTTATAAAATAAAGAGTGAATCAAATAAATGATTGATTCTGCAGACTTTATTAGGATGATGTAATCAAGACTTGCGAGCCTCCAAGTGTGTAATCTTGATGCGGCTTGAATACGTAATACACTTGAAGAAATTTACTAGATCAGCAACCTTATGCTCAACAAGTTCAGCAGGGTGTTTTTCAGCTCAGATTTATCACTTAAAGTTTATCAAAATTCATCATCTTTTTCTGAGTTGAAAGTCCTCTATTTATAGGTAGGAATGCATGTGACTTGTATTTGAAATTCAAATGTGACCGTTCTTTGTTTTTGTCCCATCCGATTTGCGATCATCACTATTCATGGGATCGACACTCGTCGTAATTCCTTTTGACAATCAAGATCATGTCACCCCTTTGACTTGTATCCAATGGATAAAAATAAAAGTCATCCCAACGTCTTTTTAATCTCACTTTTTGATTTTCTTGATAAGTCGAGGTAGTTGGTCGTCTTTATCCATGTGATTTTCCAAAATAATCTTGAAATAATCGAGGTAATACATCAAAGTTCATGAGTCTCATTTGAGATACCTATCAGTCTGCTGATCATCATATTACTGTATATGAAATACAATGCAGCTGATTACTTTTATCTAACTTTTATCTAACTTTTATTTGTGAAGTTAGATTACATCATTTTAATGATAACTAAGTTCCAAACATCATCCAACTTATGGAACTTAGACCTTCTACACAAGGTATATGTAATCGCTTTAGGTCATCACAGACTTGCCTAAATTCTGATTCCATATCCTTGACTTTAAATACTAAGTTTGATCCCTTAGCCTTCATGGCGAGTTTGAACCCTCACCTTTCGAGTCTTGAAGAGGTTCAAAAGCGAAGTCTCATGACCTATCTACCTACCTCTTCGACCTGACCAGATCTCATCGATATCAATCAGCAGGCCTTTACAGTGCTTGTTTGATCAAACCTATTTATGAATCAAACTCTAATAAACCTATACATTTAATCTAGACATCTTTTTGCCTTTGCACTATAACAAATGTAGTATGGCACTCATCATCAAAACTAAGAAATAAGTCCAACAGATTTTACTAAGTGCTCATGTCGACTAGTGTCAATGCCAATTCTTACTATTAGGCCTCGAATTAACACTTAGATAAGGTAATTAGTCGTAAATTAATCAACTCATTAATATCAATCACAATGACTTGAACAAAATAAGAGCATATAAGACTACACAACTTGACTCCAAGCAATTACAATGTTTGTAGCTCATTTTCTCATCATCCAGGCCAAAATTAACTTAGCTACTCATAATTAGTGCAATATCCAAGCAAATTACACCGACTAAAGCCTTTAAAACAAGAAATTAAAGCCAAAAACGAAATTGTACCTCAATTGAATGTAATAAATGAAAACTCAAATCCCATGCATGAAGAATCACTAAAGTAGAAGATGAATACACCATTGTAGAGTAAAGACCATGCATTAATTCATCTCAATAGCTAATATAGATGACGGAAAATGAGGGTTGAAACCCTCCTTCTTCGGCAAAAGAAACCACAGGTCCAGCTCACCTGTTTTCCGTCTGTCTCGTAATTGTAGTATTATATTCTATTGAGGTATAATAATCTAATGTCCTAAGTCTATTTTCCAGGTTTTCTGAAAGGGAGGGAAAAAAAAACAAAAACAACAACAAATTACACCCCTCCAAGTCCGCTAACTAATATATATATCATAAAACTTAGACATTTCCTACACACCAAATTAATTTATTTAACATGATTAATATAAGAAACAGAAATGGACTCTGATGTGCCTAAATCGTACTTCGGTCTGCGGATCCTTATTCGGGGCTGACCGGTCACCAACATTAGTGTATGAGGTCACCGGCAATTACTGCCCGCGAGCTCACAAGCCAAATTAGGACCGTGAGCCTTCGGATCAATTCCAAACCCTTAACCCTATACGGCGACAAAAAGGATTAGGGGGCCGACACGCGATCTCATTCGATAAACTGGTCCGCCAGCGATCCCTCCCATAATATTTAGAGGAAGAACTACCTCAAGTTGGGAAGACAATGATATAAAAGATACATGGATCAGCGAGGCCATTAGGAGCGCCACCTATCGGCTAAGCTACGAGCCCGCTACTGTAGATAAATATCTACTTGTTATTATGTGTCCTTATTTGTAAATAAACCAACTCTAGTCGGTGGCTCCCCTATAAATAGGGAGCTTTGTAACCTCATTTCATGATGGACAACAATTATATAAAACACAAGGCAAAAGCCAAATTGTCCACCTTATCTTCTCTCGATAAAGCCCCACCGCCGAATCATCTGGCACACGCCCGTACCACCGGCCTTAAAACACTTCAAACAAATCAAATAAGCCAGATATCCATTCAATACACTACATTTGGGCCATATATATATATATATATATATATATATATATATATATATATATATATATATATATATATATATATATATATATATATATATATGGCCAAATGATAGTGTATTGAATGGATATTCTAACTTATATATATATATATATATATATATATATATATATATATATATATATATATATATATATATATATATATATATATATCTGATACATCGGGCCCAAATAAGCGGACTCGAAAAAGATGGAATATTTTGAGCAAAAGTAAAGCGCGAGCTCAAAAATACTTTGGGAAAATCATTACCAAAAAACAAAGTAAACTTTTATTACAAGCTCCATATCAACGAGCTCTTTTATTACAAGCACCATATCAGCGAGCTCTTTTATTACAAGCTCTCTTATTACGAGCTCTCTGCTACAAGCACGCCATCAACATGGATTTTCTCTTCAACAAAAGTCTCTCCGCTTAATAGCACAGCACAAAAAGGCTATAAGCCAAACGCTTCGAGGCCATCCGCTTAATAGCGCGGTCCTAAGTAAGGCCGGACTCAACGGTGAGGTCTCCAAAGAGCCAAAAATTGCTTCGAGGCCATCCACTTAATAGCGCGGTCCTAAGTAAGGCCGGACTAAACGGCAAGGGTGCCAAAGACCAAAAAATTGCTTCGAGGCCGTCCGCTTAATAGTTCGGTCCTAAGTAAGGCCGGACTAAACTGCGAGGTCGCCAAAGACCCAAAAATCGCTTCGAGGCCATCCGCTTAATAAGCGCGGTCTAAGTAAGGCGGACTAAGCGGCGAGGTCGCCAAAGACCCAAAATTGCTTGAGGCCGTCCGCAATAATAGCGCAGATCCTAAGTAAGGCCGGACTAAGCAAATGAGGTCGGCAAAGACCAAAACAACTTCTTGATCGTCCGCAATAGCACGGTCCTATAAGTCCGTCCGCTTAACAGCGCGGCACCATAAGTCCTTCCGCTTAATAGCGCGGCACAAACAGGCTACGAATGCCAAGACTAAGGCTTCATCTGCCAAACTTTATAAGACCGACCTTTAGGTCGGCTTCATATTTTGGAACTCGCCTTTGAGCGAGCACTTTATAAGACCGACCTCAGTCCGGCATCATATTTGGAATTCGCCTACGAGCGAACCTTCTTGTAAGACCGACCTCTAGGTCGGCATCATATTTTGAAACTCATCTTCGAGCGAGCCCTTTACAAGACTAAAGGTTCTTAAGCCACCAAAAGCAAAGTCGATCAACAACACAAGCAACGAAAAGACCTACTTTGAGTACGGCACTTAGGCAAACCTAACAGGCGATCCGCCACAATAGCGAGCCATCACAGTATTTTAAGGCAACAGATCCGCAAATAGACTTTACTCCCCGCTGAACATTTCAAGAAAATGATTAAAGCACGGAAGTAGGGGGCCATTGATGTGCCTAAATCGTACTTCGGTCTGCGGATCCTTATTCGGGTCTGACCAGTCACCGATATTAATGGATGAAGCCACCAGCCATTACTGCGCGCACGCTTGCAAGCCAAATTAGGACCGCGAGCCTTCGGATCAATTCCAAACCCTTAACCCTATGCGGCGACAAAAAGGATTAGGGGACCGACACGCGATCTCATTCGATAAACAGGTCCGCCAGCGATCCCGCCCATAATATTTAGAGGAAGAACTGCCTCAAGTTTGGGAAGACAATGATATAAAAGATACATGGATCAGCGAGGCCATCAGTAGCGCCACCTATCGGCTCCGCTACAAGCCCGCTACTGTAGATAAATATCTACTTGTTACTATGTGTCCTTATTTGCAAATAAACCAACTCTAGTCGGTGGCTCCCCTATAAATAGAGAGCTTTCTAACCTCATTTGATGATGGACAAAAAATAGATAAAACATAAGGCAAAGCCAAATTGCACCTTCTCATCTTTGATAAAGCACCACCGCCGGAATCATCTAGCACCGCCGAGCACCACCGGCCTTAAAACACTTCAAACACATCAAATAAGCCAGATATTCATTCAATACACTACCTCTGGGCCATATATATATATATATATGTACATATCTGGATACATCGGGCCCAAATAACGGATTCGAAAAATATGGAATATTTCGAGCAAAAGTAAATCTGAGCTCAAAAATACTTTGGGAAAATCATTACCAAAAAACAAAGTAAACTTTTATTACAAGCTCCTTATCAACGAGCTCTTTTATTACAAGCTCCATATCAGCGAGCTCTTTTATTACAAGCTCTCTTATTACAAGCTCCATATCAGCGAGCTCTTTTATTACAAGCTCTCTTATTACGAGCTCTCTGCTACAAGTTCGCCATCAACATGGATTTTCTTTTCAACAAAAGTCCGTCCGCTTAATAGCGCGGCACAAAAAGGATATAAGCCAAACGCTTTGAGGCCTTCCGCTTAATAGCGCGGCCCTAAGTAAGGCCGGACTAAACTGCAAGGTCGCCAAAGACCCAAAAATCGCTTTGAGGCCGTCCGCTTAATAGCGCGGTCCTAAGTAAGGCCGGACTAAATTGCGAGGTCGCCAAAGACCCAAAAATCGCTTCGAGGCCGTCCGCTTAATAGCGCGGTCCTAAGTAAGGTCGGACTAAACGGTGAGGTCGCCAAAGACCCAAAAATCGCTTCGAGGCCATCCGCTTAATAGCACGGTCCTAAGTAAGGCAGGACTAAACGGCGAGGTCGCCAAGACCAAAACAACTTAATAATCGTCTGCTTAATAGCGCGGTCCTATAAGTCCGTCCGCTTAACAGCGCGGCACCATAAGTCTGTCAGCTTAATAGCGCGGCACAAACAGGCTACCTATGCCAAGACTAAGGCTTCATAAGCCAAACTTTATAAGACCGACCTTTAGGTCGGCATCATATTTTGGAACTCGCCTTTGAGCGAGCACTTTATAAGACCGACCTCAGCTCGGCATCATATTTGGAATTCACCTACGAGCAAACCTTCTTGTAAGACCAACCTCTAGGTCGGCATCATATTTTGGAACTCGTCTTCGTGCGAGCCCTCTACAAGACTAAAGGTTCTCAAGCCACTAAAAGCAAAGTCGATCAACAACACAAGCAACGAAAAGACCTACTCTGAGTACGGCACTTAGGCAAACCTAACAGGCGATCCAACACAATAGCGAGGCAACAGATCCACAAACAGACTTTACTCCCCCCCTAACATTTCAAGAAAATGATTAAGGCACGGAGTAGGGGGCATTGATGTGCCTAAATCGTACTTCGGTCCGCGGATCCTTATTCGGGTCTGTCCGGTCACCGACATTAATTAGTGGATGAGGCCACCGGCCATTACTGCCCGCGAGCTCACAAGACAAATTAGGACTGCGAGCCTTCGGATAAATTCCAAACCCTTAACCCTATATGGCAACAAAAAGGATTAGGGGGCCGACACGCGATCTCATTTGATTAACAGGTCCGCCAGCGATCCTGCCTATAATATTTAAAGGAAGAACTACCTAAAGTTTGGGAAGAAAATGATATAAAGATACGAGGATCGTGAGGCCATCGGGGCGCCACCTATCGGCTCAGCTACTGAGCCATTCTTGTAGATAAATATCTACTTGTTACTATGTGTCATTATTTGTAAATAAACCGACTCTAGTCGGTGGCTCTCCTATAAATAGGGAGCTTTGTAACCTTATTTGCTGATGGACAACAAATATATAAAACACAAGGCAAAGCCAAATTGTCCACCTTCTCTTCTCTGATAAAGCACCACCGCCGGAATCATCTGGCACCGCCGAGCACCACCGGCAATCACCACTTTAATACACTTTTATAGCCAAATATCCACCATACAAACACCGCTAAAAACAAGATGATGATTTCGACATCATCAGACTGAAACATTATGTAGAACAGAAAATCTGATTTGATTTCTTCGTCAGCTGTTGAGTGAAAAAAAACTTGACCTGCATACCTCCCACTCCATGCAAACCTCCATAGAATCACACTCATTGTCAATGAATGGCCAAAGGTCTGATAAATTTGTACAAACAAGGCTTTATGCATCATCACAAACAACAGAGCTGCAATGATTGAGTAGATCATATGAAATTAGCTTTCTGGTTGGTGTTAAGTAAAGGAATTTCTGCTTCTTCCAGAAACACATCGGTTTTAGGAATTGAGTTAGCGGTCCGATCGAATAGAGTTTGGTCCATGTTTCTTCATCATAATGGCTATTATGCTCATTCATTGTCCAGACATTCACAAAGTCTCCCGAAGAAACGGGATGAGAGTAGGAGAGAAAAGCCAGGGACTCTTGGTTCAAAACAAAAAGACAAAAGCATATGTTATTTTCACTTTCTTTTGTTTCTTGAGGGAATTCCATTAGCTGAAACAATTGTAAGTGAGGATTCCCCAGTCGGATTCATCGGATTTATCTGTTATTGCACACCAGTGAATGACCCCATTGAGGAAGGTGGAATATTTAACTAAAGCAGGCCCCGGATATGTATAATGTAAAGGAACGCTATTCAATTCTTTCCAAGTATTTGATTTTAGGTCGTATACTTCAGCCATTTGTATGGGAAAGTTCTCCAGTGCTTCACGATCAAATATTCTAACAACCTTAAAATCCATAGTCGTGTTATCAAATCCAAAGCCAACGAATGTGGTATAATCATGTGGAGACATGATACGTCTGGAGATCGTTTTTACCTCCCTGGATGAAGGATAACAAAATATTCAAATCATTTGACAAGCACATAATCATTTGCAATATCCTACCACATGCCGATGCCCACTAATGAGATGACGATGACCTTTCAAATCATTCAAATCATTTGACAAGCACATAAACAACTTGTTGGGACCTCCAAATTACGCCCCGGCAATATATTAATCACGCCCTCGTGGAAACGTGTCGTAGATGTTTCTTGATCAGGTTACAGCTGTAAACCGTGAATCCCATAGTGCACTATCAAAAACAGCCATCTCCTTACTTTCGATGTGGTGCTTGTCCCTGAAACGGCTGCTTCTTATGAGATCAAACCATGATTTATTTATCATCTGAAATCGGATGATAGATTTCACAGGCAACTTAACGAGGATATTCTCAATGATTTCTTTAGGAATATGACTTCGACTATTGATCGATAATCTTATTGCTTCTTATTCCCGACGATCTCTTCATTGTGCAGCAGGGATAACAAAGGAGGGTTTAGGTTAACGCTTTATTTACCGGCGGTTTAATGACGATTAAGCGGCTTTTATTTTATTTTTTCTTGTAGGTTTGTATATATGTGTAATTTCTTAAAAATTAAAACCATCTATGCCAACAGGGCATTGCCCGTGGTAATTATTGTGCCTCGTAACCATCAGAGGTTGTAGGTTCGAATTCAGGGACAAAAGAAAAAGTGTGTGTGCCGTAAAAAAAATAAACCATCTCATATATTATCAAGGGGTAATGAGGCATATGACAAAAATATTTCCCTAATTAGTAAATAGGACAAGTTTGAAAAAATGTTATATAAAGGACAAAAATATAGCTAAAAAGACTCTTTTACCCGTCATAATAAAAACAAACTCTGCTTTAGAGAAAAATGACGTCTTCATCCCAAATTTCTCTCAACCAAATCCCATGCTCAACCATCCCTTATTTCTGCGATTTCTAGATTCACCCTCTTATGGTAGCTCCTTCACAACATTCAACTACGACAAAGGCTCCAATCGACACATTTCTTCCGGCTGCAAATCCCGAAATTTCTCTCAACAAAGGCTGCAAATTTTCCGGCTCCCAAAAATTTATTCACGGCACATTTAAAGGTGAGCGGAAATTACTATTCATGAAAAATTGAAGCTTCTCTTGCAGTGAAATTCGAATACATTGGTAGGAAATTATCTCAAGAAACCGGAAATGGATTTGATCTGCAAGTTCATTGCTCTACGAATTTTAAAGTCTTGTTCTTTCTTTGTGAAATCACTTGAGGATTATGTGCTATTAGTGAAATTTTGATTGTTTTCTCGGTGAAATTAAGCTTTGAATGCATATTCAATACTTGGCTTAGTGAAATTTTGATTGTTTTCTAAGTCAAATTCACTTTAATATGCATTCATTGTTTATAACGACAAGTTTTAGTGCTGACATTCATAATTAGACAAATTCACTGCTCTGTTTCCCTTTAATTAGTAATGACATTCATAATTGGACAAATTTACTGATCTGTTTTCCTTTATTTAGTGAATGTTATATCTATCATTTTGATTGTTTTCTCAGTGTGAACAATCAAGGTGTTTAATGTATATCCCAGCTTCTTGTACATATAAAGATTAGTTCACTTGTTAAACATTAATGTAGCTCTTTTGTCCTACATATGTCTTTCATTTTTGTTTTAGTTCATTAAAGTCGATTCACTGAGAAAATTCACTAAGCCAAGTATTGAATATTCATTCAAATTCACCTTAACATGCATTCACTGTTTACATGCAATGATGGTAATGGTGTTCAGCTTTCTTACAACACCAAGTTTTGGTTCTTTAAATTCAACTGATTCCTTACTTATCATGTCTACTTTAGCTTTACATGCTTGCTAATTAGGCTCATGGTTAACTGTTTCCTAGCACTTTTGTTCCTGAAAAGTTTGATTCAGTGAGAATATTCACTACAGTGAATATTGAAAGTACATGTATGTGAATGTCATATTCATAGTACTAACCTTGATTCAAAAGCTAAATATATTAACTAACAAAAAATGTGTTGTTTGCATTAATCTATTGCAGGTATGATCAATAGTATCACATAGCTATTGGATGTATATGACATCATAAAGAGAATATTAACAAACAGTCACAAGACCCTTATTCAAGAAACTCCTTTCAAGCTTCTTCAAAGTTATTGAAGAGAAGGGATATGTGCCAACAAGCGAAAAGACCAAGTGTTGGACAATATCATAACATCATACGTACCAGAAAAAAGGGCATTCACAACTTATCTTCATATGTAGGCCATACATCACTGTTAATGGGTAGATGCCAAGTGAACACCAAAGCTTATTTTCATATGTGCAAAATTGAAGTGATTTGAATTATTGGGGAGAAGGAAACAACTATTTTAATCAATGTTTACATATTTCAATTATTAAATAATCTCTTTTTTTGTCTCTTGGTTCATTGGTACATGTATGATTTTGAGTCATAACTTCAGTAACTACAATGCTAATGTCAAAAATTACGGTTGTTAGAAATTCATTGTCAAAATTCACTCATATTCAAAAATTCACTATTTATATTCACTAGTAAATTTCAACAGTGAATCTCATGAAAAATGGAGTAACACTATCAAACCAACTCCCAAAACGAAAAAAAAGACTATTAAAACAAGAGTTTGGTGAAATTCTTATCACTTTTGATTGTTTGGCTGCATTATTTTTTTACATAACATATGTTGGAGAAAATGTGGAATTGAATTAAAAATGATTTTATAATCATTTTATTCATGACTTTGTAAGCGTATTTGGATATATTCTTGTATAGAATATATGTAATGTTTTATTAATTCTGAAAACTACGTGAGTCGTAGATGAATTCAGGATTTGGAATCATTCAATTCGGATAACAGTGAATGAGAAATTAGCAACGCTTAAAGTCGGTTTGTTGGAAAATTGATGATATGTCATATTGGGCCTATTGGGCTTAAGTGTGTGTTATGAAAAGGAAAAATGGGAAGAAACTTTTCTCCCATTGGTTGGAAGAAGGAAAAAAGAAGCAATATTTATATGATATTGTTTTAGTGTAGTTGGAATAAGAAACCAACATTATACACCGTTCTCTGCGAGCGCGAGGGGTGCAAATCAATCGGATTTACCCCAGGCTTGTGCATGCCTTCGTGTCCTGCGTACCACGAATGCGACTCGATTTGAAGGTTCACGATCGAGTTCGGTTTTGCATTGCAACTGTTAATTTATTTTTCAGTCTGCTGAACTGAATCAAGGTTGAGTGAGGCTGTTCATGTTCCTATCCAACTTTAAGTCGTGATTAAAGCTGAGGCTTTTAGCTTTCCAAGTTCCAACATAATGCTGATATTTATGACATTCAATTCGAGCTGAGGCTGTTCATTTCCATCATTTTTTCCATGTCCTCTGCTATATAAACGAGCTAGATGAATGAGAAGAAAAACACATAGACACTGATTTACAACACCAGCAAATAGCATACATATCACTCTTTTGCATAAGTCTGTTCTTGCATCAAGTGAAGAGAAATCTCTGAAGCACTGTTCGAGTTCGCCGGTGTTCAGAATCTGTAGTACCACTATTCTGAAAGGTAATCTGAGAATTCTTGGGAGACAATTGTTGTAAACCGGGGTACATGCCGGAGCAAATTTGTCTTAAGGAAAGAGTTCGTCTCGGCTCAGATCGTAGCATATCCTTTTATCATTGTTATTGTATTTTCTTTTTCTATTTTGTTGTATCTGCTTCGTCGTCAAAATTAATAAAATTGTTGATTAATTCGGTTTGATTATTTTAATTATACATGGGTAATAACAGCTTAAGACAAATTTTTTAGAACCATAGTTCTAAATCAAACCTGTGTGTAATCGAAATATCTTGACGAATTTGAATCTTTTTTATTGGTTGTCTAGTCTGTTGCAGTCTGTAAAACAACATGTTCGTCTTTTTTGATTTCGTTTCAGATATATAAAATAAAATAAAAAGAAAAAAAAACTGAAATTCGGCTAAGGGCCATTCCAGAAATTTCGGCTAAGTGAAGCTGAAATTCGGCTAAGGGCCGCTCCAGAAATTTCGGCTGAATGAAGCTGAAATTCGGTCAAGTGCTAGCGGCTCAGTGAAGTTAAAATTCGGCCAAGTGCCAGCGGCTGAGTGAAGCATAAATTCGGCTAAGTGCTGGCGGCTGAGTAAAGATAAAATTTGGCCAAGTGCCAGCGGCTGAGTGAAGCATAAATTCGGCTAAGTGCTGGCGGCTGAGTAAAGATAAAATTCGGCCAAGTGCCAGTGGCTGAGTGAAGCATAAATTCGGCTAAGTCTTTGGCGGTGAGTAAAGTGAAATTCGACTAAGGGCGTGATGAAGTGAAGTAGTAATTGACCAAGTGCAATAAGTCACTAATTCTTTGAAACTGTTTCAAGCTGTCATCACTAATATTGTTCGATTTCAAACTCGTTTTCTCTTACGATTAAAGTTTATCTTACATCTCGAGCGAGAAATGGCATCGACGGTCAAGTGACTCCTACTCCGGATGGTGCGCCAAGCGGAGGACAGACTTCCCATACTACGGGGTTGTAACACAGACGACCACGATTCTTGGTGCAAACCATGAGAGACCGGAGAAGTTCAGCGGTTCCAACTTTAAGCGTTGGCAACGAAAGATGTTGTTTTACATCACAACACTTGGGCTAGCAAGAATGTTTGGTCGATGACCCACATGTGGCGCCTCACGAAACACACGAAAAGAGCGGCTTTTCTTGCTTTGTAGAAAATTTGGAAGCACGGTGATTTTACATGCAAAATTATATTCTTAATGGTTTAGATAACATGTTGTATGGTGTGTCTTGTACTTGTAAACGACTAAATCATTGTGGCAAGCATTAGAGAAGAAATATACAACGAGAAGATCTTTGGTGCCAAGAAGTTTCTTGTCGGTAGGTTTTAAAATATGAAATGAATGATACTAAACCTATTGTGAAACAATTGGAGGAGTTGCAAATTCGATATCGAAATGATAGCGAAAGATCCGAGAATTAATGAGAATTTTCAAGTGGCATGTGTGATTGAGAAGCTTCCCGACTCGTGGAAGGAATACAAGAGCTATCTCATGCATAAGAGAAGCGGTGGCGATGGATGATTTGATTGTCCGACTCCGTATTGAGGAGGGCGATAGAGCATCTAAAAGAAAGCGTTATGTGCACATTGGACAAGCAAAGGCTAATGTGGTGAGTGGAAAAACCAGGAAGAGAAAGAAAGGCTGGAGAAATTTCCTAAGAAGGCGGGGAATCGTCAAGAAGCCGACACCATATAAATTCAATGGTGATTGCATTGGCTGTGGCAAGTTTGGACACCGTCTTTGCGGAATTTGTCGGTCAAAGAAGCCTTACAAACCTACGGCTCATATGGCTGAAACGGGGAGATGATGACAATCTCTGCGCCATGGTGGTGAAGAGGCAACACCGTGGGAATCGAGGCGATGGTTTGTGGACACAGTGCCACTAAACATGTATGTCTTGACCGTGAGATCTTCTCAACCTACAAAGGTGGCAATGGTGAGAAGGCTGTGGATGGGAAACTCTTCCCAATCAACCATTCGAGGAAGCTGAAGCGTGATTACGAAGATGACTTCGGAAAAGAAGGCGACACTCACGAATGTTCTCCATGTTCACGATATACGTAGAAACTTGATTTACGGTGGTATCTTTGAATAAGAATGGTTTTAAACTTTCTTTTGGTAATGACAAGGTCATTTTGACCAAAAATGAGATGTATGTTGGTAGAGGTTATTTTACGAAAGGTTTATTTAAAAGCCCGAATGTAATGGCTATAATGCCTAAGGCTACTTTGTGCCACCGAGGCGAATAAAATTGCTTCTACTACCTTACTTGATTGAGTCTTGTACTTTATGGCATAATCGTTTAGGACACGTTAATAATAAATCAATTCAAAGAATGATGAATTTGGATTTGTTACCTAAACTAAAATTTAACCAAAGCGGTAAATGCCAAGTGTGTGTTGAAGCAAAAATGACTAAAGCGCCGTTTCCATCCGTGGAAAGAAATCTGAGAACCATTAGAATTAATTCACCAGATTTGTGTGATTTAAAGTTTAACAATCGAGGCGGTAAAAAGTATTTTGTAACTTTTATCGATGATTGTACAAGATCTTTGTTATGTTTATTTGCTAAGTAGCAAAGATGAGGCTATCGAGGCATTCAAAATTATAAAAATGAAGTTGAGAATCAACTTAGCGAGACGAATCAAGAAGGTTAAGTAGTGATAGAGGTGGAAGTATGAATCGCCTTTTGAAGGATTATGTCGGTTCGGGCATTATTCATCAAACTCTTGCTCCATATGCTCCTCAATCTAACGGAATTCTTTGAGCATAAAAACCGTACTCTGAAAGAGATGATGAATGCTATGTTGATCGATTCTGTTTACCTCGAGAACTTGGGGGAGGCTCTTCTCTCCGCCAATGTAATTCTCAATAAATTCCATCTAAAAGATGGATAAGACCCCATATGAGTTATGGAAAGGCCACAAACCAAGGTATAAATACTTGAAAGTGTGGGGTGTTTAGCAAAGGTGGAAGTGCCTAAACCTAAACAAATCAAGATTGGGCCTAAAGCGATAGAGCGCATATTCATTGGGTATGCACATAACAAGATGAGTGCATATAGATTTCTTGTGCACAAATCGACAACCCTGATGTGCATGTAAACACAATCATGGAGTCAAGAAATGCGGTGTTTTTGAGGATGTCTTTCCAAACAAAGAAAGACATAATGAAGACTCAAATTCGACTAAGAGGGCACACGAAAATGTGGGGATGATGTTTGAACACGAGGAAGTGGAACCTCGAAGGAGTAAGCGGGCTAGGACTTCAGCGTCTTTTGGGCCAGATTTTCTCACCTACATGGTAGAAAATACTCCAGGACATATGCGAGGCTATGTCTAATCGAAAGCACCTTTACTACGGAAAGAGGCAATTAATAGTGAGATAGATTCCATTATGCAAAATCACACTTGGGAATTGGTTGATATTCCACGGGACATAAAGCTCTCGGATGTAAGTGGATTTTCAAGAAGAAGCTTAAAGGCGATGGATCTATTGATAAGTATAAGGCCAGGTTGGTAGCTAAGGGTTATCGGCAAAAGAGGGTCTTGATTTCTTTGATACTTACTCACGATAACTAGAATCACTTCTATAAGGGTTCTAATTTCTCTTCTTTGCGATGTACAACTTGGAAATACATCGGATGGATGTTAAAAGCGCATTTACGAATGGTGAATTAGGCGAAGAAATTTATATGGAACAACCCGAGGGTTTGTGGTTCCAGTCGAGAAAAAAACAAAGTGTGTCGACTTCGTTAAGTCGTTGTATGGACTGAAACAAGCACCCAAGCAATGGCATCAAAAGATCAACGAGTGCGACAAATGTGTCTACATCAAACATACACCTAATGCTTATGTGTTAGTGTGTTTATATGTTGATGATATGCTGATTATGGGAAGTACTCATGATATTATCATGAATACCAAAAGATCTTGACACGTAACTTTGATATGAAAGATATGGGGTGGCGGATGTAATTTTGGGGATTAAAATCTCGAAATATCGAGGACTAGTGTTATCACAGTCTCACTACATTGAGTCCGTCTGAGGAGATTCGGTGTTTATGATAAAAATCTGTGAAAACACCTATTGACTTAAGTCTTCACTTACGTCAAAAATAAAGGTGACCACGTGTCTCGATTAAAATATTCTCAGTTATCGGTTGTTTAATGTACATAACGAGTTGTACTAGACCGGATATTGCATGTCTTTGTGAATAAAGCGAGCGAGTTTACAAGTAATCTAGTGAGGATCATTGGAAAGCTCTTATTAAGTACTAAAGTACTTGAAATATACAATGAACACAGGATTGTGCTACACAAGATATCAGCGATATTAGAAGGATCTTGTGATGCAAATTGGATTTACGATACAAAAGAATCAAAATCCACAACTGGATATATTTTCATGATTGGTGGTCTTTGCGGTGTCTGAAGTCCACTAGCGAGGCGTGCATATCTCGTTCCACAATGGAAGGTGAGTTTATTGCATTAGACAAAGGCGGTGAAGAAGGCGAGTGGCTTGAAATTTCCTGAAGGACATTCCATGTTGGACAAAACCGATTGCTCTATTAGCATACACGGTGATAGTCAATCGGCTATACACCGAGCACGAAATAGTATGTATAATGGTAAGTCTAGACATATCGTCGGCGACACAATACCATTAAACAAGCGATCTCTGAGTGGTGTGATTTCTATCGATTATGTAAAATCGAAGGAGAATCTTGCGGATCCGCTTACAAAGGTTTACTAGAGATCAAATGTCGGTTTGACACTCGGAATGGGGCTGAAGCCTATTGAAAGATAAGCTTTGTAATGGTAACCCTACCATGTTGTTGGAGATCCCAAGATCTTGGTTCAAAGGGACAACTAAGTTATGAAGGCTGTTGATGAACACTTACCCGTTCAGTGAATAAAAGTGTTTATGCGCCAAGTGAAGGTTAAGTGAAAACTTTTAATGATTCCTATAACTTGATTAAAGTCGAGTGGGGTATGGCGAAATACTCTTGATAGGAGATCACCTATGTAAGTGCAGAAGTGGGGCGCTTCAAAGAGAGTTCACAGGCTAGAATTCTCTAACGCACTTTACGAAACCAGTGTGATTCGGGGCCAAAAGCGAATCGATCATGAGAACCAAGCACAGTGCTAAGGAAATATTGTGTGAGTACTATTATGCGGTTTTACACTAAAGGTGAAACGATTCAAGACTTAAGTTCAGCGATTAGCGAGTAGATCCGATAGTATTTCACTAAAGCGGAGTTCAAAGCCGAAGCTACCTCTCTGATGCAATATTTTTACATCGAGAATCTCTTGATCTGCATTTGCATTAATTTCCATTCATGTGGGGATTGTTGGAGAAAATGTGGAATTGAATTAAAAATGAATTAAAAATGATTTTATAATCATTTTATTCAGTGACTTTATAGCGTATTTGGGATATATTCTTGTATAGAATATATGTAATGTTTTATTAATTACGAAAACTACGTTGAGTCGTAGATGAATTCGAGGATTTGGAATCATTAAATTCGGATAACAGTGAATGAAAATTAACGCTTAAAGTCGGTTTGTTGGAAAATTGATGATATGTCATATTGGGCCTATTGGGCTTAAGTGTGTGTTATGAAAAGAAAAATGGGAAGAAACTTTTCTCCCACATTGGTTGGAAGAAGGAAAAGAAGCAATATTTATATGATATTGTTTTAGTGTAGTTGGAATAAGAAACCAACATTATACACCGTTCTCTACGCGAGGCGCGAGGGGGTGCAAATCAATCGGATTTACCCTTGGGCTTGTGCATGCCAGCGTGTCCTGCGTACCACGAATGCGGCTCGATTTGAAGGTTCCGCGATCGAGTTCGGTTTCTTGATATTTATGACATTCAATTCGAGCTAAAACATGTTCATTTCCATCGATTTTCCATGTCCTCTGCTATATAAACGAGCTACATGAATGAGAAGAAAAACACACAGAGACAGCGATTTACAACACCCGACAAATAGCATACATATCACTCTTTTGCATAAATGCATTCTTGCATCAAGTGAAGAGAAATCTCTGAAGCCTTTGTTCGAGTTAGCGGTGTTGAATCTGTAGTACCACTATTACGAAAGGTAATCGAGAATTCTGGGAGACAATTCTTTGTAAACGGGGTACATGCGAACAAATTTGTCTTAAGGAAAGAGTTCATCTCGGCTCGGATCGTAGCATATCCTTTTATCATTGTTATTGTATTTTCTTTTTCTATTTTGTTGTATCTGCTTCGTCGTCAAAATTAATAAAATTGTTGATTAATTTGGTTTCATTATTTTAATTATACACGGGTAATAACAACATATAATACAATAATGAACATAATTCTACTAACAAAAAAACAGAACATAAAAAAAATGCATAATTTTTGCTGGGCTGCGGAAACCAAAGACTCGTTAGTGTAACGAAGGTTGTGATGGATTTCATACCGCTCTCGCAGCCCTTTCAAAATCTCAATAGTCTCATCCACAGAGGATTCTGGTACCTTAACTGGCTGGAATCTTCTCTTTAATGCTGCATCTTACTAAATTTGCTTTCCATGCACTGGAATAAATAACAAGGGAGCTAAAAACCAAAAAAACACAAAGAGAGAAAACAGCTCTAGTTTAAAACAAAAAAACAAAAAAAAAAAAAAAAAAAATCAAAACAAGAAAAATCAACAGCTTCGAGAATTATGAGCCCCCAAACTTTATCTGACCACCAAGAGAATTTAATCTTGAGAAGAAAGCAACAACATCAAGCGGCTGACAAGCAACGACCCCAATTGGGATCTCCCGACATCGAAAAACCAGGAAATCCAACGGCAGGCACCAATAGATACAAAAGACAAAATGAAGTTCAACAAGATGTTAAAAAAAGCACTTGCTTGCACTCTTCATAAATGAAGAGTGCAGTGCAGTAAAAAAACAACCATTGTGAAACAAGATATCCTCATCTACACAGCACCAAGATTGCACTTCAAAAGCCTTTAACACCTGCAATCACTTTGGAGGCTAGAAAGAGCACAACTCTTGAATCAGGGGAAACAAAAAGAAGAGATAAAAATAAGGGTGCAAGTGCTGCAACAATTAGTAGGGTTGAAGCTATCACCAAAATGAGGCACTCCACTTTCCCCTTCATATACCTAAGCCGTCTCATATTTGTTGGCAGGGCTAGAGCATCTTATTTCCAGCCTCTTATACATATATTTGAGAAAAAGCTTCAAGGTTGGTACTCCAAACTTCTCACACCATGGGGGGAAAATCATTTTGATCAAGCATGTGCTATCTTCTATTCCAGTAAACCTCATGGCAGCAATGCAACTCCCATCCAGGGTCAGGCATAAACTAGAAGTCGAGTATGCAAGCTTCACCACATAATCGACTTTAAAAAAAGCTGATTAACATAAGAAGTCAGATCATTAGTGCAGTGCCTTGATAGTGTTGCAACACACTAGGTTGATGTGTTTCATTTAAAACCCCTCACATAATTGTACAGTAAAACTATGGTTACATGTAAACTCATCGTCTCAAAACATGAATATCAGAAACATAAACATCATTACAAATCCAAATTCTGAATTCGTGCAAAAGGTAAAGGGAATAACGAAAATAAATATCACATTGAAGAAAGAAGCAATAATAGTGAAATAATGTATCAATTGGTCACTATCTCTAGTACCTTCTTCCCCTCAATTGTCTACTGGAACATCACCATTGGCAATCTGGCCGAGCAAGGCCCTCAACGATAGCAGATTTTCTAACCAGGCTTACCGATAATGCAGGGATTGTTCTTTGTCCTGCGACCTAATATTTGAGTATCACGTTCGATTTGCTCCTACCTTCCGACCGTAGGGTCTAATTTTTCCTAAGCAGACACATGAGCAGATAAATAAGGCACAAGAATTCAAATGTTACTATTATCACAACAAGTACACTAAAAATAGAATGCAATGAGAAAAATCAAGTACAATAGAAATTCAAATATTACTACTAGCACAACAAGTATGCTAAAAATCAACGGTGAATCAACAAAGTAATCGAGAGAAAATCAACGATGAATCACGGTATTTGTGATCAAACATAAAGTATCTGGAAAACAAACATCAAACTCATGATGAAGAGCGAATTAAACTTAAAAGATCATTTATGTTCAAATTCATTAGGAAGATTGAAATTTAATCTATAAAACTCGGGGTCTCCCAACACAAAATAATGGATATCCAGCGCCATTTTGATATACAACTGCGCCACTTTTATTAAAAAAGAAGAAAAATTAGTTTACGGTTGAGGAGGCTCTACTACGAGGATCGACGTCCACCAGTCATCGCTCGGAGATACAATCCGGAGGATCACGGCTTCTCTTCTGTTGGGTAAATCATCAACAGTCTTGTAGTTAATTAATTAATTATGTGAATTAAATCGTGGTAAAATCGCATGTAAATTTAATTCATAGTTTCCGTTGTGCATGATAGAGTGTCTCAATCGGTGTTGTGAATCAGATTTGGCGTGATCAATTATGGATCGGATCGGTTTAGTTTGAGAGAAAAAGTTAAAGCGATTTTGCGATCTTGATTGCATAATTAATTAATAAGTGAAATTGAATAAAAATTGCATCTTTTATAGGTTTATTATATATATGCATGGTTGAATGTTTATGGTCGACGAGATGGATTCGGGTTGGTACTTGTTTACCGTTAGATCTATTGTAAACCCAATTTTTTCCGGGTATAGGAAATTATGTAATTTATTTGCTGTAATTTAATTTCCTAGTCATTAGAATTTATTTTAATTTCGGCGGCTCTGTTGCTATTTATTTTAACGCGTGGCTTTCCATCAACAACGAGATGGCGGCATAGTGGTGAAGGCGCAAGTTCTGCATCATGAAGGATTAGGTTGGATTCCTCTGGATGTGATTTTTTTTAGAAAAGATGAAGATTTGGTGAAAAAGGGGGAAATAGTTGCAGCAGCCGGGATTCGAACTCGCACTCGGCTGGGAGCTCGTTTGTTCAAGAAACGAACCAGTTAATTATTAGACAGAGCGGCGGCAAGATCAATTAAAGATTAGTAAATCCTTTAAACTTAGGGTTTATTTATTTATTTAATTTTCTTTTTATAAATTAGATGCGAAGTGCCAACGGTCCATCTCGATTGTTTTATTTTTAGCATTTTTTCTTATGTGGTTATTTATGTGATATAACCATGCCATGCATCATTTTCATGAATTCCACTTCACAGCATATGCATACATGTAGAAAATTAATTTTGGAATTAATTAGACATGTATGAACACGATAATTAATTTAGATTAAATAGGTAATTAATTAAATTAATTGAAAAATGGACTTTATCGAGGATATAAAATTAACATGTGATGAAATAAAATTTACGGGGTAAATTTAATTTTTTGATATAAAATTCTTTGAGAATTTCGATTATGTAGTGTCTACATAAATAGGATTTTAATAACCGAAAAATTGGAAAATCGTTAAAAGATGGACACTAACTAGGCGGTATTTGGAACCGATAAGTTGGTGATTGCTTTTCATGATTTATTGTTTTGGATTATTGAAAAATCTAAGATCAAAATTTTTATCATAATTTTTTTGTGAATTTTAGTTGTGTAGTGTCTACAAAAGATTTCTACCGGAAAATTGAAAAATCATGAATAATGTGTCACTAGTTAGGCGGTATTTGGAACCGATAAACTAGTGGGAGCTTAATTTTGTGATTTATTGTTTTTGAATTTATGGAAAATTCATAAGTCCTAATATATTAGGATTATAAAATTCTTGGTGAATTTTAATTGTGTAGTGTCTACACAATGAATTTATAAATCCGAGAAATTTGGAAAGTCGTGAATAAGTGACACTAGTTAGGCGGTATTTGGAACCGATAAACTAGTGGGAGGATTAAGATTTAATATTCATGATTTATTGTTTTCCGGATTGTAAAGAAATGCAGAAAATCCTAATAAGACTACCTATTTTCAAAATAGCAGTGGGAGCGGGAAGGTGACAAGCGACCCCACGGCCTCTCTTGTTGACACAAGCAAGTGAGAGAAGGGTGGCGCATCGTGCGCTTTGATTTATTTTTGAGGTGGCTTTCACCTATCAAAATGCATGGCTTGGTCTCCGAAAGGGCGAGATTTTGGGTACTCGTCAGTCAGCGACCGACCACTAAGGCTGCATACTCGGGGCTTACTTTGAGATCTGAAACAGTAGGTCACACTCACAAGGATTTTTTTGGAAATATCTTGGCTGAAAAGGAAGGTAATCAACAATTAAATAGAGATGTCTGATTCTTAATTAATTGTTGAGATAGATTGTCTCAATTTAATCGTCACCTCTTGGACTAGCTACCCCTAAGGCGGCACCGTGGGTGTGAGATTAAATCCTTGGAATGGTAGGATAAAGCGCATGCATGACATCACGTTCATTATTCTAAAATTATTATATGTTGTGGTGTGTGATTTGATTTATATTTACTGTCATAATTTATTTTACAACTACATCTCATCTCAAGGTGACTAGGCTTTGCTTAAGTAATTAAAATTGGTGATCATGGCTTCGTAAAAGTGGAAAAGTAACAATAACGTTGAACTCAATAATCGAGAATGCAAATTGATTTTTAGGAAGAGGGGCGTTCCTCTTGAGCCTACAAACTTAAGTGTCATTGATGAGTATGTCACTTCTTTGTCACTCGTGTTGAATGAGAGACAACCAATATTAGTTCAAAGATGACAAGAATGATTTGGTATCAATCTCACGGACATCCCACAGTTCTGAGTAGTGTCTACTCTTATAAAGCTGCTAGTTCAAAACCGTTTCCTTTTATAGAAAGCCGAGAATGGGAAGGCAAATGTCTACAGGTGTATGTCATCTAAGCTAAATAAGTTAAAGGCTAAACCGAAATATTAATAAAAGAAAGTAAAGGATAAGGAATGTGATTTCGGATCACTAACCTATGAATCCTTAGAGACTTTCTTAACCGAGTAATTTGACTCGGAAGCTAAAGTTCTTTTGTAAGAACAAGGTGGCTGGGCATTCATGATGAAGAGTAGACAATGGGCGATTATTTATTAAGATAGTGGAAGTGATATAAGAAACAAATTTGGATTTTAATCCTTGAATATAAATAGAAATTTAATTTACATTTTGGATTCGTTGGAGCGAATGAATTCACTTTCAAATCGATAATATAGTTGCCTCAAAGAAAGTGAATATGACATTTGTATACGATTACGAGACTCGGACTTTTTACGGAAAATTCAGAACCACTAAGTAATGCTAAAAAGGTATATGTAACACGTCATAAACTATTTAGACAAGTGGTTTCCGTATTAAGATAAACAATTCTTCAGCATCTATTAATTAGAGCATATATCCTAAAGATAAGATGTGACGACTGGCTAAGGGTTATTCCTATCTCCCAGTCTAAGAACACTTTCTCAAAGGAAAAATGACTAAGTAACCTTTCAATTGGTAAAGGATAATAGAGCTGAAGAAGTATGAAAGCTTCTTCATATTGACCTTTGGGGTCTTATAAAGGATACAAGCTTGCGGGAGTTTTTGAGTAATAGACATTTTGTCTAATGACTACTCAAAATGCCGATTAGTTTATCTAAAAATTTGAAGGAATCTCTGATATTACCAGAGAAACAAGTATTCCATGCTCAGATATAGGCTATAGCATAGTATTTGGAACTGATGCTCGGCCTACCTCCCGGTGAAAGCGATTTATTTGAAAGGATAAACCATGTATTGTCTTGTATAGTTATTGATATGCTTCATTGCCTTTGCTTAACTCAATTAAGATATTGGTTGTGAAATAACGGTTTACATTATAATATGTGATACCGAGAAGTGCCTAAAAGATGCTTATGAATTTATGGATAAGGAGTGAACTAGATTTACTCCACTTCCGTAAATAGAGACATTTAGCACTTGGTGCTTGAAGGTAGGGTGGAGATTTTACATACGTTCGGATAATTCTTGTTAGTGAAATATCTTAATGCAATGAGAAAAGGTTGGTTATATGATTCTAAGATCGGATAATGGCGGTTGAAGTCACAACCTTTACGAAAGAATTTTAAGATAACAACCTTGGACCTTGAAATGCGATTACTCCGGGAGTTACTATCGATTTAATCGAGACCACATCCAACATTGGTTGTTGGGATTCTGATAAATACTTACGAACGAGATCAAAATATTGATCCACCAAAATGCGATGGGAGTATGGTTTAACCATTGATCTTACTGTGATGATACATACTTTACATTATGTTGGGGTGATTAATCACCTATAGTCTATTTAGGTTTGTGTATAGGATTACGAAAATATGAGGTTGGTTTAAAGCCATATACACCTAAATAGAGTTTTGGTACTCAATTCTATTCATACTCATGTAGAGCCACCTGAGTGTCTCAGGCCCAATGGGAGTAATTGGATCTACGTGGAAAAGAGTCGAATGAATGAGAAAGATTGTCTTTTGAAGCAAATCATGTGGTCTAGGGGTAATTCCCTAAGAAGAAGAGAGTTAACCAGGGGTGATGCCCTGAAATTTTCTCACCATTCAGCCTTGCTTGACTCTCATTGGAAAGAAGAAAGTTTACTATGGGTGATGCCTTGAAACTTTCTTGCCGTACAATGGAGCTTGAATTCATTCGAAACAGAAATGTTTTTAGCTTAAAGCCAATGGCAGATTGACTGCCTATGCTTATATCCATCGCTGGATTAAAGCAAACATCTAGATCATTAAAATCCACATGTTTGAAATATGTGAACTTGACCAGAATATTTATGAATCTTTTGTAGACCGAGAGAATCAATATTGGTAAAGTAGAGCGTTAGTGTTAATGAAGGTGACAACTTACCAGCGATTGTGAACAACATGGGTGTGTTAGCGAAGTCAAAGCCCGACAAGCCAAAGCTTCTCTGAATCGAGATAAGTTGACTATATTCTTAGAATTTGATTCGGTCAAATTCATGAGAACAAGTCTTTGGCAGTATCCCATTCATCTTATTGTTAAGATGATGATGCATTTTCGAATGCTAGATTCAACGAGAGTTTCCTACCCAACCCCTCACGTAATAATTCTCTTAGTCTTGGATATAGAAAAATAAATGTCAATAACGATCGAATCTTGGATTCGGACGTTGAAATAACACTATAGTGCATCCTCGAGTACCTTGAGAGCGAGGAGTAATATCGCGTCTATATTCGGTGCATACCTAAGTATTGTTGACTACTGCTGATTCTGACTTACAGTCAGATTAAAGGATGATCTTTAATCTCGGGCTCAGTGTTTTCTCATAGTGATGAAGCTATATTCTGGATCAATCCAGTACCGCCAATTTGACTCTGTTAGTCAAATAAATAGTAGCTTTCGGAGCATCTAATGAAACAGTGTGGCTTGAGAAGTTCTTTGTTGGATCGGGAAGTGATTCCAGGTCTCGATCAGCCGATACCATTTTACTGTGAAACCAGTTGAGAGGTAGCTCATGCAAATGATCTTCACAGACACAAGAGGTCAAATCATATTGAGAGAGAGTACCACCTGATCAGAAAGACCGTGTAGAGAGGCGACTTTTCAGTCCTAAAAGATCGCCTCGAGCCGACAACTTAGCTGATCAGTTTACCAAGTCGTGTGGCATCTAATGTCACTGATAAGCGCTTGACGGGTATGAAATTGAGAGATATGTCTCATCTGCTTTAGAGCGAGTGAGAGAATGTTGTGGATAGATAGAATAAGGGTGTGGTGTGATGCTTTGTAAGTCACTAACGTCGATATTACTAGCAAGAATACTAGGTACATCGTAGTATAGTAAATCGAGTCAAGGTCGATCCACATAGACAATGCAACTATAAGTATAAGCGATTCTAACCTAATTAAGAAGCAACATAGAGGCGGTCAACAATAACATAAAAGAAAACAAACATTGTATTCCTCTCCCTCTCCTCACGGTCTACTAACTTGGATTAGTCAATCGTTATGTTTACTTCCCACATAATTTCCTTAGATTAATCGCGAGCTTTCGTTTTAATTATCATTATCATTTCTGGTGCAATTCATACTCATATCTACTCCGACAATGGCGTTAGACAATCTATATAAAGCTACCCTCCTTAATTGGTCCGTAATAGCCCATACGCATAAAGAACTAGAATTGCCGTTATTGGCGCTAACTCATACATACATTAACCGCTGAGGCAATTTATCGACATTGATCGACACGTTCTGGGTTCATTCTAGACTATGTCCAAACTTAGCACTTCACTATTAAGTATTTCATGCCGGTTTATGATTACAATAAGCGATTGGCGGATCTAACCTCTTTGTTAATTAAACACAGCCGCTCAGCGTATTTGTAGTGAATCCAGTTATAGGTTTTCTAAATATTGCCTCGTTAAACCGGTATAGACCGCCGGGTTACGAGGCCGGCTTTCTGATTTACGGATCTACATTGCTCACGTCACGATTAAAATAAGTAAATTATAGGGTCTTTAAACATGCAGATTAACTAAAACACATAAATCTGAAACAGATCTACCATATTGAAGACAATAAAGGAACCTTCAAAGCTTATACCTTCAACAATGGAGATCTAGATCAATCTACTCAAGCTAGAGATGATGGAAGAAGGAGAAACCGAAATAACTCTCCAAAGCTCAAGAAAACTTTATTTCATCAAAATATATAATGTATGTAATGTAATATATAAAACTTATGAATCATCAAAAGCTTTGGTATATGCGGCTTTATATAGATACAATAGCCGACTTAAGACTCTAAAACCACTAACCGACCTAGATAATGCGGCGAATCAATTTTGTGTCGAACATGTAAGCGGTTTACGGGCTAACCTTGGGTTACGGGCCTTGGCCAGACTCTCTCTTTCTTGTGACTCTCTCTTGGACTTCAACAAGCGATTTGGTCGAGATCCATTCTCCAATGCTCCAGTTAGGTACATCCTATAAAACACATAAAAGCGAGATAAAAGCAGTGCAAAACCTCGGGAAAATAGCACGGATGCATAATTACGATCCTGAAACACTCACATAGCATTTAACATATATTCCATATAATAACTAGCCTATTTATCCTCTCTTGGCGAATCGGGGTGAATATATGTATAATTATTGGTACCATTTAGGGCGTTATCAGGGTGCTCTAAAAACAATTTGTTGCTTGCCTTTACGGGCAAGTGGGAGATTGTTGGATATAGTGCCGAAAGACAATTTTGCTTGTCCTTACGGGCAAGTGGGAGATTGTTGGAAGTAGCACCGAAAGACAATTTACGCAATTGTTTTTGTATTTAATTAATAATGATTTATTCTCAACTTATTATTTGCTTCGTGCTCATAAGTAATACACCGCTGAAAACCCCAAGTTGTATCATATGTAGCCATATAACTTAGTGTGTCACACGTGAGGATTAAGTTTATGGTGATACACTTGAACTGTAAGTCTGTGGTGAACTTAATCAAAGTATGGGGTCTATTGATTAAACCACCATTAATGCGGCAGAACACTTTATGGTGTGACCGTCTTATCCGGACCGTCGATATTGGTTATCTAAGTGGGTATTTATATATGGTGTAGTCATATAGGACTGGACCGATTTAATCTGCAATTCTCATATAATTCCGTGATTGAGAAATCTTATTAAATCACAAGATGATCATATATGGAATCCTGAAGTGATTGCATAGTCCTACTTGTTTCAAGATAGGGTTTGATGTGTTCGTTAAGGATTGCTAAGAGGCGCGGTCGAATCACTATCACATTGGCACTATTCTAGAATGAGTGAGGAGTGTGTGTCTCACGAATATGGAATTCATTCCTTCTGCGGGAAGCGAAAGACAATCCCTTATTTGTTAATCCTAGAAGCGGTCGATCGGCCGAGTTCATATTGGTTATGAACTAATTGATCACTAGTGGGTTGATGGTAAATAAGGATAAGATGTAATGAAGAAGGTTTACGGAAATAATCCCGCTTAGTTACGGATAGTCTATGGAGGGGTTAGTTTGTATGTAATGATTATATCAATGGGCGATTATTGACTCGAGGCTTTGAGAATAAGTTATATCTATAGTCGATAGAGTTGATTTGGTTTATGGTGGCATAATTCGGAATTAATAAGTTGAATAGAAATGTTACATTCGATGAATATTTTATTCAATTTATTGTAACTCTCAGGTTATATGTCCATGGTCCTCGGGTTGGCTCTAACACGTGAGTGAAATCTCGTATTTTGGAACCTCGAGAATAAATTAAATAGTTGGTCTATTTAATGAATATGCGGATATTATTTACGGTAAATTATACATAATATAGAAAAGACATTTTCTATTATCCCAAATGGCATAAAAAATGGCGCCACGTTTTATTTATTTTGGGAAAAGAAATTTACTCCTAATTAATTATAATGTAGATAGTATAATTATTTATGTGTTAAATAATTATAAATAAGAAATTTATTTTCTTATTGATAAATTGGAAATTTGTTTTCCTATTGGATAAATGTTTTATTTTTCCTTAGAGGTAAAGATAAATATGTGTATAAGAGAAACTCTCAAACTATTTGGTTATTATCTATATAAAGAGAGTTTCTCCCAACACAAAATAATGGATATCAACCCCATTTTTGATAGACAATCTGCGCCACTTTTATTAAAAAAGAAGAAAAATTAGTTTACGGTTTTAGTCATTGGGAGAAGAAAAACTTGGAGTTTTTCTTGAGCATATTTGAGGAGGCTCTCTTATAAGGATCGGCGTCCACGATCATCGCTTGGAGATACAATCCGGATGATCACGGCTTCTCTTACATTGGATAAATCTTCAAGCTGTCTTGTAGTTAATTAATTAATTATGTGAATTAAATCGTGATAAAATCACATGCGAATTTAATTAAGTAGCTTCATTGTGCATGATCGAGTGCCTCGATCGGTGCTGTGAATCAGATCTGACGATCCAATTATGGATCGGATCCGAATTCGGGTTTCTGTATATCCAGCAATGCTGTGCCGATCGGGACAAAAATCTATTTAGGGCGGCCATTCTCCCCGCCAACCTTTGAACTTCTTTGATGCTTTACGGTGGCGGCATAGTCTAAGGGCATCTATTTTATCTGGATTGGCCTTTATCCACTTATTTTAAGATCTTGTAGCCTAAGAAATTGCCCGACTGACCCCAAATGTGCATTTGTTTGGGTTAAGCTTCATCTGGGTCTCTCTGAGTACCCGAAACCTTCTTGAATGTCAAGTAGGTATTGATCAAGACTACTCTTGATTAGGAGGTCATCTACGTATACCTCATTACATCACATAATCTGTGGTTTTCATATTTTGTTTACCGCCTTTGATATGTTGCACCCGCATTTTTTAAGTCAAAGGGCATGGTAACGTAGCAGAACATCCCGAACTCCGTGGTAAACAAAGTTTTCTCCGTATCTTCAGGGTCCATGGCAATCTGGTGATAACCTTTATATGCATCTAGAAAAGCAAACACTTCAAAATCCACTGTGGAATCCATGAGCCTATCGATTTTCGGCAAGGTATAACACTCCTTAGGACATGCCTTGTTGAGATCAGTGAAGTCCACACACATCCTCCAGCTTCCATCTGGTTTCTCAACCAAGACTGGGTTTTCCATCCACTCCGGATATACCATTTCCTTTATGATATTTTTCTGAAGTAACTTAGTTACCTCTTTCTCAATTGCAAGAATCCTCTCCTGAGCGAAGTGTCTCTTCTTTCGCCGAAATGGTTTCCTGTTCGGATCTACGTTCAATCTGTAAAAAGCTATGTCGGGTAAAAACACAGCATATCCTCGGTCTTACATGCAAACACATCTCTGAATTCCCTGAGCAGGTCGATGAGTAGCTTCTTATCTTTGTCTGGGATCTAGGTGCCATTGTTACCGTTAAGTGCGCTTTATCTTTCCAAAGGCTAACATTCTTAACCTTGTCTTACGAGGACAAGGTTTCTTCATCTTAATGGAAGAAATTCTTCATGAAGAACACATGTTGTTCCATCGCCTTACTAGTTTAGCAGCGGCGAATTTAAAATTTGATTTTCTCTTACTAGATCGTTCTTCGTTTAACGCAATAAACACGTTAAGTAGTTTGACGGTTATACCTTGATGATCTATAAGATCGTCGCTTTGACCGTCAACAGAGAGTAGTTCGGTCATAAGCCGACCACACGTCGGCCTCTATCGCTAATCCACACGAACCCCTTGCCGAATCCTCGGCCCAGATTGCTATCGGAAAAACTCCGGTTGCTAGACCGGCCCTTTTCTTCCCTCACAAACTCACTATGGATTGCTCTCTATTTTACACAAGAACTATGAGCTCTTGTACAAAAAATCTTGACACCCACCTCTTATTTACAATCAAAAGTGGCGCCCCATATGTGTGTTGGAGAAGAAAACATTTTCCCAATAAAATAAGGAAAATCAACTAGATTGATTTATCTATTTAATTATAATTTATTTTGCCAATATCTTATACTGATTATAATTATCTTATTACCATAAATCTATTTTTCCAAAATCAATTAATATCTTATATTAATATTATGGCAATCTTATTAATTAATGTGCACAATCCAAGTGTATCTTATACACTCAATTGTGGCGCCCCAATAGTCAAAAGATTGACTTCCGGAATATTCTTTAACTAATATAATTTGTATATAATTAATATCTTGTATTTTATTTATTCATAATAAATAAATACCACCATATTAATTTACCACTATAACCTTTATAGTCTAGAGATAAACTTTCCTTATTTGGTTATCAACTATAACCACATTTTAATCCGACTCGATGTTCATATGTGTGTGACCCGATAGGCTTCCGAATATATTGGCCATAGACACAAAGTGCAATTTACTAAAATGCCCTTCATACCTAACGATCACGGGATAGCGTCTATCAATTTACTACTACCTTTCATGTGAAGCAGTTACCGTGTAACTTACAATCCTATCGTTGTAATAATATCTATACGATCGTATCTCGAGTGTCAATACATTAACGATCGTATCTTATAATCTGGATATCATGCTCTCTCGGAATAACACATTTACTCCCACTTTGCAAAGATTCTCGAGAGCTAGACATTCCTTATAAGAAGGCCATTTCGGATATTCGATCACAATCATAGGATACGCGATTCCCGGACGACCAATCATGTATACTCCGCATGCTTCAATATCACACCCAATCACTACCGCATGATCGCTCCATGGTTAGTAGAAATCTCAATAGTGTCAAAGCATGACAATCCACACCGTGATGCCATGAAGACTCGGTCAAAGGATAATTACACAACCGCCACATAGTGTGACACTTAATGTAAGTGGAGTCGATCTAACGTCGCATTCTCACAATACCGTCCACGTCACGGTCCAAGTGTCCACTACACTTTGATGAAGCGAGATCTATCCTACCTTCTAAAAGATAGAAGACATCCAATAAGTGCTAGTGCGATTATGCTATCAATGTCCCATTTGATAATACATAAGACTAGAGACATTTAAGTACCAATCTTGTTATAGTGATTAGAGATCTCATCAACCATAATCACTATCAAGGTTTCTCTATCATGATTGACACTAGGGGCGTTACTATATATATACAACAAATAATATGAAGACAAACAATATATATAATAACATAAGTGCTTTTTATTAATCATAATAAAGTTATTACATGAACTAAATAGGCGTAAATGACCCGACCGGTCGGATCCGGTCCAACCGATTGGGTTTTAGGACACCTTTCAACAATCTCCCACTTGGCCTAAAGCCAATCACCCATATACCTAAGCCCGTGCAAGTGAACATGTTTCTCATGCTTTGCTTGAGACAATGCCTTAGTTAACGGATCGGCTATGTTATCATCCGTGTGGACTTTCTCTATCTTTACATCTCCTACTATATACTCTCTCTAATCAAGTGATAGCGCCGTAGCACATGTTTGGACTTACGATGAGACCTTGGTTCCTTTGGTGAGAAATCGCTCCATTATTATCACGATCTGAGAGCCTTTGGACCTTGATGGAGGAGCCACACCAAGTTCGATGTGAACTTCTTCATCAAAGCTAGCCATTTGCCGCCTCCGAGGTGCTATGTATTCGGCTTCCGTTGTAGAGTCTGCGGTAGTCTCACCTTGGAACTCTTCCGACTCAACGCCACTGCCATTAAGCGTAAAAACAAATCCAGTTGTGACTTAAAGTCATCCTTGTCGATTTGAAGCGGCATCGTGTGTAACCTCGTAATACTAAATCATCGTTCCGAAAACCAGGAACATATCACTGAATGCGTCTCATGTACTTAAGGATATTCTTGGCGACAATCCAGTGACCCTCACTGGGTGGGTGGTACACTACTAGTCATACTAAGAGAGTGCGAGGCGTCGGTCTTGTGCACAACATGGCATACATGATAGACCCGATTGCCGAAGCATAAGGGACTTTACTCATTGTGCCCTTTCCTCCTCTGTCTTAGGACTCATTCCCTTTGTGAGTAGACCCCATGTGACATGGGCGGCAATCCTCTCTTGGGTGCTCCATCTTTGAATCTCTTGACATCTTGTCTATGTAGGTGGATTACGACAGGACCAAGCAACCTTTTAGATCTATCTCTATAGATCTTTATTCCTAGAATATAGGATGCATCACCCAAGTCCTTCATTGAGAAGTTCTTGGATAACCAAGCTTTGTTGATTGTAACATAGGCACATCATTCCTATGAGCAATATGTCATCTACATAAAAACACTAAGAACACAATGGCACTCCCACTAACCTTCTTGTAAACACGGGGGGCTCATCTTCGTTCTTGATGAAATCAAACTATTTGATTATCTCATCAAGCGAAAATTCCAACTCCGAGAAGCTTGCTTTAATCCATAAATGGATCTTTGCGGTTTACACACATCCTGGCGTCATTGGTTGTGAAACCCTCAAGGTGTGTCATATACACTTCCTCAGAGGCGAGTTCCCGTTAAGGAAAATTTGTTTTCACATCCATCTGCGATTTTGTAATCATGGCATCTTTGCAATAGCGAGCAAAATTCTAATGGATTTTAACATGGCAGCGAGATGAAAAGGTTTCGTCATAGTCAACTCCTTGTCTTTGCTTATAACCTTTTGCCACAAACCAAGCCTTGTAGGTGGTCACGTTACCGTCCATGTCGGTCTTTCTCTTAAAGATCCATTAACACCCTATAGGAACTATTCCTTGAGGTGGATCAACTAAGTTCCAAACTTGGTTGTCTTTCATGGATTCTATTTCATAATTCATGGCTTCCAGCCATTTCTCTTTGTCATGCCTCAATAGCACTTCCTCATAAGTTCTAGGGTCCTCATCTTCCATGAGATACACGCTAGTGTACCTTTCGGGTTCACGGCGTTCCCTGGTGGATCTTCGAGGTGCTAGTGTGTCCCACGATGAAAGTGGTGTCACATCATCTGTATGTGGCAAGTCCTCTACTTCCATCAAGCGATATTATCCGTAAGTGGTTCTCGAATTTCTTCAAGATCAATTTTACTCCCATTGACCACATCCGGGATAAACTCTTTCTCCAGAAAGTGGCCATTCCTGGCAACAAACACCTTTTGTTCCTCAGGATGGTAAAATTGGTACCTTTTGGTTTCCCTAGGATAACCCACAAATAGACATTTGTCAGACCTGGGCTCTAATTTGTCAGGCATCATCCGCTTCACGTAAGTTGGACAACCCCAAGGCTTTAGATGACCTCGGCTCGGTTTTCTCTTAGTTCATACCTCGTATGGCGTAGAGTCAACCGTCTTTGATGGAACTCGGTTTAGTGTATAGGATGCGGTTTCTAGAGCATACCCCCAAAACGATTTTGGAAGAACTGCATAGCTCATCATGGATCGTACCATGTCTAACAAGGTACGGTTCCTCCTCTCGAAAGCGCCATTCATTTGTGGCGTCCGGGAGTGGTCCATTTAGGTAGAATCCCATTCTCCTTCAAATAATCTTGAAACTCTCCGTCTAGGTATTCTCACCTCGATCGGATCGAAGTGTTTTGATTTCTTTACCTAGTTGTTTCTCCACTTCATACGAATTCCTTGAACTTTTCAAAGGCTTGGACTTATACTTCATTAAGTATATATAACCATAGCGAGAATGGTCATCGGTGAAGGTGATAAAATAAAGTATCCTCCTTTGGCTTGAATTGGCATTGGGCCACATACATCGGTATGTATGAGCTCAAGCAATTCATTGGATCTTATCCACTTTGCCCTTTAAAAGGTGACTTTGTCATCTTGCCAAGTAAACAAGCTTAGCATGTATCAAGCGTTTCTTAATCGAATTGATCCAACATTCCATCTTTATGGAGTTTGGAAATGCGGTTCTTATTTATATGGCCAAGTCTACAATGCCATAAGTAAGATTCATTCAAGTCATTTGTTTTGGCTTTCTTGTTACTTATATTAAATCGTCAACATTCATATCTAATATGTAGAGACCATTGCTAAGTATGCGATTACCATAAAAGATTCCATCACGTGAAAAGAACAACATTTATTCTCAAGCGTAAAAGAAAATCCATCAACATCTAATGCGAGAAATAGAAATAATGCTCTTCGTAGGCGAGGAACAAAATAACGATTATTGAGTTCTAGTACTAGCCCCTTTGGCAATGAAAGAAAATAAACTCCTACGGCCGTCACGGCAACACTTGCTTCATTTCCAACGCGTGAGTCCACCTCTCCTTTCCTCGGATCTCTAGTTCTTCTTTGTGCTGCATATTACGTACAAATATGAGAACCACAACGATGCTCTAATACCCGGTGGTTAGACTTAGAAGAAGTAATGTTGATCTCCATCATAAATATACACAAGTCGAAGCATCATAATGCTTCTTCTTGGTACTCAAAAGCCTTTGCGGTTTCTCCTCCAATGTCGGTCTCACATGATGGAAGCAAGCATCCTTGGATTTGTCTTTTGCTATCTTAGGCGTTGGCTTAGGTGCGACCTTCGCCTTCTTGGACTTCTTACGGGCTTTTACCTTGCCCTTGCTTGAAGTGACCGGCAACACTTGCTTTCCACTTTCCCACGGTGCCTCGGCGATTTTCAACATGTTCAATAACTCCGCTGAGAGCAATCTATCTTGTTCATGTGATAGTTCATCACAAACTGCGAGAATGAATCAGGTAGAGATTGCAGAATCAAGTCAATACTCAACTCTCGTTCCAACTTGTGGCCCGGCTTCCCAAGCCTCTCTATGTACCCGATCATCTTAAGCACATGTGACCCCACAAAGATCCCGGATGCCATCTTACAACCAAGCAGGGCCTTGAGACCTCGTACCTCTCGGTCACGAGGCGAGAAGCATAGAGTTCCTTTAGGTGGACCATGATTGAGTAGGCGTCCATAGACTCATCTTTGTTTCTGCGATTCGGTGTCATAGAAGCAAGCATGATACATGTAGCATCGATCTTGTCGAGCGATTGCTTGTTGTACTTCTCGGCGACATCTGCGGCCGAACCCTCGGCTGGGCTTTTCGGTAGGGCCTCGTCCAGACATAGGCAATCTTCTGCGTGCCTCAAAAGATTTTGAGGTTTATTTCCCAATCGAGAAAATTAGTTTAAATCAAGCTTGTTTTCGATGATAAAGCGAAGGTTCAATTTGTTTGACATTTTACGCAACAATGAATAAAGATAGAATAAGTAAAAACTCATGTAAAAAAACCCTAAATTTGCACTTAAAAATTTTATAAGGTTTTACTCCCACTAGCCAACTACTCCCAATTGGCTTTCAAGAAAATAATTTCTTTAGTGGGCAAGATCCATCGAACTACCTCGACCCCCAGCTTTGGCTGATGAGCCGAAAATAATTAAACAGGTGGACAACGATTTGTCGATCATTTCGTATATGACTCTTGTTGTTTGACCAGTCAACTCTTTGATAATATTTCATCTTATGAAAATGGTCAAACCCTTGCCTCTAAAATCCAAACGACCCCGCTTTGGCTGGTGGCCGAGAGAATTCTTAGTCGAGTCATAACCCCAATATTCATGAGATCTCTTTCGATCATATCTCGATAACGACGATATACACGAGGTAGGTCAACCCCTTTTGGTGGTGAGTTGGAGTCCGAACAAGGGCTCTTCACCGTCATTATAATATGGGAGGCAATTTAGACTTGATTTTTGATGTGGGAATAATTTTTAAATTAATTCACTTAAGTTTAATTATGGTCTCATCTACTATGTGCATATTACTACTATATCATATAAAGTAAAACATACACAACATTCCATGCGGACAAAATAACCGGTATGATCATGGACTTTTCCTGAGTGCGGTTTGAATACAAGCCCAGCGAAACCGCGGGTCACAAACTAAGGGTATACGCAACCGTCAATAGGATCTTTATTCTTTGTCATACGCCAATGGGTTCTTTATCTCTCCTTGGTCTTCAACTTCTTGCTCCATTCTTGTTACATAATAAATAATTACACCCGTCGCTGCGGGAGAGCTAACGGGAATGGGATAAATGCAAAAAAGTAAACTAGGTCGCGTTCTTCATAACGACCTGGGACAATTTTCATAAAACCAACATAAAGAAAACATTCTCATCTATCCTATTGGTTGAGTCCATGATCAATCGGGTCCATATAATCACATTATATCTACACATCTAATCCATACAATTTTATCTTATGAAAAAGATTAAATTATAATATTTAACTACTTATCGTCTTTATTTTATCACGTCAAATAATTAAAAACATTTAATTAATTATATGACTTAATCGAAAATTAAAATAACATTTAATTTTAAATCGATTTTAATTTCAACTAAATTTGAACTTTTCAAAATAAATTAAAATTTAAAGTCTCTATTTGTTTCCTTTTCAAAACTAAATTTGGCTAAGACACAGCCACTTTCCAAAATCAAAATTTTGGAAGTGGCCATAACTAAGCGCTTTTACAAATCAAATATTTGAAAAGGGACTGGCTATTCCAAATCAAATATTTGGAAATGCCAAATAATTTTGGTTTAGGCACAGCCACTTTCCAAAATCAAAATTTTAGAAGTGGCTAGGCTGGTCTTTACAAATCAAATATTTGAAAAGGGCTGAGTCTATTCCAAATCAAAATTTGGAAAGGCCAACATGCCATATGGTTTCTAATGGCCCAAACTATTTGAACCATTGGTTGGCTATATATGACACAACTAAACAAGCGAGATATCATGCACAATAAATATCACAAAAGCGAAAGGTCGATCACCCCATTGGAAGAGAGGGCGACCGACGGACGGCATCCATAAGGCCACCGCCCGCTTATTTGCCCATGAGAGGAGGGCGCATCCGCCGATCGGCGAGCACCCCATAAACCTAATTTTTTTGTTTTAACGTCTCGTGATTTAAATCTTGCATCCATTGATTAAATACAAGCATAATTAAATTATGCTTATTGCTTAAGCTCGAAGTCATCTCCGATACCCTTTGTTAGAAATCACTAGTTTAGCATAGCAAATTTAAAATTTGATTTCCTCTTACTAGATCGTTCTTCGTTTAACACATAAACACGTTAAGTAGTTTGGCGGTTATACCTTAATGATCTATAAGATCGTCGCTTTGACCGTCAACGGAGAGTAGTTCGGTCGCAAGGCGTCCCACGCGTCCGGCCTCTATCGCTAATCCACACGAACCCCTTGCCAGAATCCTCATTGGATTGCTATCAGAAAAACTCCGGTTGCTAGACCGGCCCTTTTCTTCCCTCACAAACTCACTATGGATTGCTCTCTATTTTACACAAGAACTATGAGCTCTTGCAATTGTGATGTACAAAAAAGCTTGACACCCACCTCTTATTTATAATCAAAAGTGGCGCCTCATATGTGTGTAGGAGAAGAAAACTTTTTCCCAATAAAATAGGGAAAATCAACTAGATTGATTTATCTCTTTAATTATAATTTATTTTGCCAATATCTTATACTGATTATAATTATCTTATTAATATCTTATATTAATATTATGGCAATCTTATTAATTAAAGTGCACAATCCAAGTGTATCATATACACTCAATTGTAGTGCCCCAATAGTCAAAATTGATTTCGGAATATTTTTAATTAATACAATTTGTATATAATTAATATATTGTATTTTATTTATTCATAATAAATAAATACCACCATATTAATTTACCACTATAACCTTTATAGTCTGAGATAAACTTTCCTTATTTGGTTATCCACTATAACCGCATTTTAATCTACTCGATGTTCATATGTGTGTGACCCGATAGGCTTCGAATATATTGGCGTAGACACAAAGTGCAATTTACTAAAATGCCCTTCATACCTAACGATCACGGGATAGCGTCTAGCAACACACCGTGACCCCAATCATCGGAAGAGTCAAAAGCAAGGACTACTACCTTTCATGTGAAGCGATTACCGTGTAACTTACAATCTATCATTTGTAATAATATCCATACGATCATATCTCGAAAGTGTCGAATACATTAACGGTCGTATCTTATAATCTGGATATCATGCTCTCTCGAATAACACATTTACTCCCACTTTGCAAAGATTCTCGAGCTAGACATTCCTTATAAGAAGGCCATTTGGATATTCGATCCCAATCATACGATCTGCGATTCCCGGACGACCAATCATGTATACTCCGCGTGCTTCAATATCACACCCAATCACTACCGCATTATCGCTCCGTGGTTAGGAGAAATCTCAATAGTGTCAAAGCATGACAATCCACACCGTGATGCCATGAAGACTCGGTCAAAAGGATAATTACACAACCGCCACATAGTGTGACACTTAATGTAAGTGGAGTCGATCTAACGTCGTATTCTTCTAAATACCGTCCACGTGCAGGTCCAAGTGTCCCTACACTTCGATAGATGAGATCTATCCTACCTTCTAAAAGATAGAAGACATTCAATACGTCTTTGATCTGATTATGCTATCAATGTCCCATTTGATAATACATAAGACTAGAGACATTTAAGTACCAATCTTGTTATAGTGATTAGAGATCTCATCAACCATAATCACTATCATGGTTTCTCTATCACAAATTGACACTAGGGACGTTACTATATATATACAACAAATAATATGAAGGCAAACAATATATATAATAACATAAGTGCTTTTTATTAATCATATTAAAGTTATTACATGAACTAAATAGACTGTAAATGACCCGACCCGGTCGGATCCGGTCCAACCCGATTGGGTTTAGGACACTTTTCCAACAGCAAACATATCTCTGAATTCCCTGAGCAGGTCGATGAGTAGCTTCTTATGCTGATCTAGGATCTAGGTGCCGACTGTTACCGTTAAGTCTGCCTTATCTTTCCAAAGGCTAACATTCTTAACCTTGTCTTCTGAGTACCAGGTTTCTTCATCTTGTGGAAGAAATTCTTCATGAAGAACCTGTTGTTCCATCGACTTTCCATATACAGTGGCTGTGTAGCCACTCCTGGCTGCTTCCACGTCATCTTTGAATTCCACCGAACCTTTGATAGTGGGGAACTTCATGCTGACATGAGTTAGGGAGATTACAGCTCAGAGGTCGATCGGGGTCGGCCTCCTGATTATGATGTTGTAAGAGAATGGAGCTTTGACGACTTTACATAATTTACTATAAGGGAAAAAACCATTATGACCGAATAAGCGCGAGGCAAAAACCTTTTTTTTTTGAGAGGTCGAAGAAGGTGAAGGAAAGGGAGGATTGCGAGATCTCAATACCATGACAAGACAATTGAGAGAATGGGATTTGATTGATTGTATTGGTTTCTGATTTATACGATATACACACTTGTGTCGGCCTAATTACAATAAATGAGAATCATCTAAGTATGTAAACATCTACGTAATTGGTAATATAATATACACAGAATATACAACATAAATGTATTCATATGCCTAATTGACATGTGCGTATTATTCCACTAATTGATAGGCACCCTCAATGTAATTTGAGGTATATGCCCATCTCTTGTAAACCTCGGATAGTAAGGTATTGAACCATAAATGAATTAAAGTACCCAGCACGTAACTAATTAATAACCAATCGATGTTTAAGCACAAGCAAACCTTATTGTCATAATCTCTAATTTCAACTACTTATCAAATTACAATAATAATTATCACGAATTATATATTACTAAAAATAATGCCTAAAACTTAAGTACAATTTGACTAGACGTTGACTAGAGTCAGCTGGGACCAAAGCCAACTCTTGAGCGGTGATAGCCCGCCGCTAAGCCGGTGGCCAAGTTGATTACAAGATCATTCAACGATGTATTATGTGAACCCGGTGCAACCCAAACTCTAAAATTCTAGGCGAAATGCAATAGAAAGAAACACCAATGCAAAATTTTATAAGAACATGTAAAACCTAAAGAACCCCTCAATAATGTTCTTTCTTAGGGCATTTGTACCATAAACCTTAAAATTAATCCTTAAAATAATGAAAAAAAAATACGTGTCCCTATTTTTCAACCGCTTTATTAAATATACTCTTCACGAGCATTCCTATATATATCTCTGTATAATATTTCAAATCTATTAAGGGCCAAAGACCCAAAAGTATACAAGACGGACTTATTGGACTTATAAGGACAAAAAGGAATCTGTTGGACTTATAAGGACACACTTTTTCCTTACTCCCCATTCTACCCTTAATCAATACTAATTAAATCACCAGCCATCTTCAAACACACAAAGATTCACGCTTGACGGTTTCACAAAAACACATTAATGCTTTCCGACAAAGAAGATCTTAGATCCTTGCATTTAATAGCTATGAATATTAAGATATTTCGCTGAATTTTTCTGCTAACTGCATCGCGAAATTGTGTGCGTCGTCATAGAGTTTCATTGTTGAAATTTTTGTTGATGAATCCGGCCTGAATTTTCAATCGCAATTGGTTTAGTTTGAAGACGAATCTGTGGACTGAACCTGCATTAACTAAATCGAAGTCATTTCTGTCATTGCTGAATTTTCAATTGTTGAATCCGCCATTAATGAATCCTTCATTGCTATTACCAGGTTACATTTGTACTTCAGTTTTTTTCAGTGTTTTTATTGTTCCATATCTTTCTCTGGATAAAGCAGCTTTCTCTGCATATTTGCAGTGTTTCTGTTGATTTATGAATGTTGTTGGTTTATGGATCTGATTTTGACTAAATCCTACGGTTGATTGATGATTTAGATGAAAGATGCATCTGATGACATAGTTCGTTGATGCGATGACATGGTTTAATGCTCTGGATTTTGTATCTTCATTTTTATAATTTCTTCATTTTAGAACTATATTTGCTTGTCTTTGTTGATTTTCATATTGTTATTGGTAGTATGAGAACATATTTGTATTGTATGCTTTTCTAATCTTTGGTTTATATATGCATCGATTTTCAATAATTTATGTAGTGAACAAAGCTGTTTTATGTGCTTGATTGATGATTTACAGAAAGGTTTATGCGATAACATAGTTCGAGGGATGCGGTGACATGGTTTAATCTTTGTCTTGATATGTCTTCTTTACTCCCCACAGGTATTTAGTCATGAGTGTGTTCTTTGCTTATGTGTGGGTATAAAGAGGAAACATGTGTTGTTTCCGTTACCGTGATCTTACTATCAAGTTTATTCATGATAAACTTTCACGGTGATGCGATTTGAAGGATGGGTGCATCGGTTTGTACTACTTGTTGCTGATAACCCTAAGTGGTTAATATGCTCGATTATGATGTTAAGGCAATGATTTGATTCTTTGAATCATACAATAGTAGTCGTGTGAATATGGAAGTTGTTGGGAGTCTTTGTTGTTGGTTCTTCATCTTATTATAATGGTGGTAGTGTTCTTGCACTTGAGGATAATGTGGAGTCTGAAGTTTATATGTATTCATCTTGGTATCTATGGTGAAATTAGTCGTTTGATTTGCCGGTTGGGATAAAATACTTGTGAAGGAGGGTCGGTTCAAGGGTGGTGTAATTGCTTTTAGGGAGTGTTGCAAAAGCGTGCATCAAAACGGTTTTAAATATGTTTATACCAAGAATTCCAATGATAGGATTAATCTTTGTTTGTGCTTTGAAGGATTCATTGAAATGTGGATGGAATGTTAGTGGTTCGGTAGAAAAATCCACGGGACATTTTGTTGTAAAATAGCTCTGCAATGTTCATACTTGTGGTACATCTTCAAGACATTTTGGCGGGATTGTCGTATGACTTCGATCTTATTGGCAAGCAAGTCCTTAGAAGGTCCGTGATGATCCTAGTTATTACACAGCAGATTTACGGCGTTCATCGATTCACGATTATGGTCGTCAATGAATTATAAGCTTGCTTGGCGTGCGGTTAAAAGGCTCGGGATTAGTTATACGGTGATGTTAAGCGATCTTTCAACAGTTTACGATTTATGTTAAGTATCTTGTGTGAGACAAACCACGAATCTGTTGTCCATTTAGAGATTCATCTGTTTACCACGCCATTTCCAACGTCATTTATTGCATTTGATGCTTGTGTTAAGTGGCTTTGCACATTGTCGACCGTTGTTATTCCTTGATGGGGCTCATTTGAAGTTTGATCAACATGGTCATCACATTATTTTACTCTTTGGAAAGGATGGTGATAATGGTATGTATCTTGATTATGTGCAATTATATGTCGATTTTATGCGATGACATGCAATGTTCGGTCTGATGACATGCAATGTTCGATCTGATGACATTGAACATTATCTGATGACATTGTATTTTCGATTGCCTTGAGTTTATATTAAATGTATATAACTTTGATTTTATATATATTTAGACTTGCTTTTAGTCACCGGTATATTTTAGTGTATTCATTGTGCTTTTTAAGTAGGAATATATCCTTTATGTATTGGTGTTGTAACCACGAGGATACTACCAATTGGACATGGTTCTTGTCACACTTGAGGAATTTACGTATCCTGTTAAGTAGAATGGCGTTTATTCTGAGATAGAAATCACAGGGGTAATTGAAGCTATAAAGGAGGTGTTTCGGATGCATTTCATTCTCTTGTATATACCATTTGCAAATGAATTTGAAGAATCATTTTAGTGGTAAATTTGGCAATAAGGCTTTGCGTGATAGATTGGTTCATTTGCTTTATGAATGTGCTTATGCTTCAACTGTTGAAGAGTACCAGAAGCATATGGAAATGTTTTTACTTGAAGGTGGAAAACGTGCATCGAAATTCTTTGAAAATTTACGTCCGGAAAATTGGGCTAACGCTTATTTTGAAGGTTGTCGATATGGTCATGTCGCTTCCACTTTAGCGAGTCGTTCAATTCATGGATCTGCATCGGAGAGGCACTACATCTTAAATATGGTTGATGGCATCCGTATTAAGCTAATGGAAAGATTTTGAAAAGACGTGCTCTTCTTTGCAACTTTCAATTCGTCAATCTGTCCGAAAGTTGATGCTATTTTGTATAAGTTGATGGATGTAGGGAGGGGTTTTGGTGTTTACTTCCGGTTATTATATATATGAAGTTTTTCAAATCCTTACGCAAGTGTTGATCTGAATCTTCGTAGATGTTCTTGTAATGGCCCAGCAGCGGAATGGCTATCCTTGTGCTCGTGTTTTGGTTGTGATTAGGAGTGCGGAGTTTCCATTGGTGATTATGTTGATCCATGTTTTTGTCACGATCATTTCTTTGCTTCTTATAACTTTAGTATAAATCCGATCCTGGTCCATTCTTGAATAACAATCCACGAAAATCTTGTGCTACCTCATTTTTCCGAAGAGGCTGGTAGGCCAAAGATCAAGCGTATTCGATCTCGTGGTGAGTCGTCATCAAAGCATGCTATCAAATGTGGCGGTTGTGGACAGTTTGGACACCATAATAAGAAGACATGTTCTAGTTCAAAGTCTGTTTGAGTACCTGTGATAGGTTTGTTGGAGTTGTTCAGTATTCTGTTGCAGTGACATATGTGTCACTGCATTTCTGTTTATGTTTTTTTTTCTTTTTCTTGGTTGTAATGGAATATTATTGAGTTGAATAAGATTTGATGTATTGAAAAATATTTCTTTCCAATATTTTGCTGTTATTATTGATTATAATTCTATGTTTGTGCTATATAATTCTGATAATACATGTGTCAACTGCGTTGACACGCGTATCAATTACATCTGGTTTCGATTACAATTAGCCCTTTCTTTTTGTTTGTTTGTAAGGAAATGATTAATTATCCATTTCAATATGATTTGATATGTTCCAATGCATTTATTTCCAATTTAATAAATATTGTTAGGTTGAAAACAGAATGTAATTTCTGTTTATGTTTTTATTGCTTTTTCTTGGTTGTAATGGAATATTATTGAGTTAAATAAGATTTGATGTATTGAAAAATATTTCTTTCCAATAATTTGATGTTCTTATTGATTATAATTCTATGTTTGTGCTATAGACTTCCTGATAATACATGTGTCACTGCAGTGACACTCATCATCATCCTTGCATCTGGTTTCGATACAATTAGCCACTTTCTTTTTGTTTGTTTGCAAGGAAATGATTAATTATCCATTTCAATATGATTTGACATGTTCCAATGCATTTATTTCCAATTTAAGAACTATTGTTAGGTTGAAAGCGAGAATATAGAAAGAAAAAAATGCAAATTTAGATTATTAAATAAAGCAAAATAATCAATAAGTGATCATTGATGATATGTATCATACATATAAACCATTGAACTATTAAAAGCGATCCTTTGCATGATAAAAAAGATATATTCAAGATAATAACAACAAATTCATTGTCGATAACATACTCTTAGGCCAAACAACTAGAGTCTGCCAAAATAACCATTCCATTACAAAAGTCAAATTACACTATCTTTCATATTGCCATTTGTGCAACTTGTTAAGAACTAATGAATTCACAACCTTCCCTTTCCACTCCTGTACTTGTTCATCTTACAATCTTGGTGGAATCACCCGATCTTGTGCTAGTTTGTAGATGTAATATACTACGTATTACAAAGCCACGAGTTCTGCATTACGTTTATAAAATCTTTGTTAGTTCATACATTCTGTTTTGTTTAGTTTCTTATGTAATGGAATTTAGACTTACGTTTGATTGTCTTATAACGGAAGGTTTGCAATCTTTTCAACTTCTGCTGCTAATGTTTCTTTGTTGGTTTGGTTGTTGCATCGATATTGATTCAATACTTTTCAAGAAAATCACTTTGTAAGTACATGTAGAATTTTTTAGTAATATTTACAAGAACACGAGTTAAATTAATGCATTTGTTTTCTTTGATAACTTCTTGTTCTTTTGCACTCTTCGATGAATATGTCGACTTTCTTTTCGTTGTACAGTGCGAGATTATCTGATTTCCATGAATTATCTCTAACTTGTATGTTAGGAGTACCCGATGGTATGGTCTTGACTCTTTTCCCGAAACGACATAATGGTAGTAATACCTTCTTTCCTTTGAGGATTGTTTGTACAATGTTAAGTGATTCCTTCATTTGTGAATGTTTATAGCGTCTGATCTCTCAATAACGACTGCTTGATTCAATGTCAATTAAATTGTAAATTTAAATTTCACATATTGCAAATAAGTATATTTGTATACATTTATCTTTGTAGAGAATATGTAGATTGAATCCTTCAATATCTTTGTCTCGATTTATCAATTCAATGACTCCTTCAAGAACACATTTGACATTGCATTCAATGAAGTTAGTTCATGAATTCAGGCATTTTGGAACATTAAAATGTATTTTTATGCTTTTCAATAATTTTACGATATCGCAGTGACATGATCGATGCGCAGACATGATGCAGATGACATGATGCGATGACATGGAATGACAGTAATAGTTACCGCTTCATCTACGTAGAGGTCATTCAAAATGTACATTATAGAGTCCACATTCACAAATGGATAATCACCGAGTGTCTTTGCCCGGACTAGTGCCTGCATTTGTTAATTTGTTGTTAGTGTAGAATATATAAATAATCTAAATAATTTTGGATGATTAGTTCGAATGCTTACTCTTTGCCTTCCTTTGCATTTAGTTCTTGAATTGCAGCGTATATACGGAAGAAGCATGTGGTCCACAAGCATAATAATCTTTTCTTTGTGCACAATGAGTTTGCCTTCTTCATCACATGGATTTTCATCGGGTAAGAAATATGGTTGCTTTTTAACGACTTCTAAATTCTCTTCTTCTTCTTACATGTCTTTGAGTAGTGAAAGTCGTCGTCTCTGTGCATTTGCCTCTTTCTTGGTTCATGCTTAACCCTCTTTTCGATTGAGAACACATTGGTTGCTTGATCTGTACCTTCCTTCTTCTGTTCACCTACATGAGTGGCGGGGCTGGATGCACGAGTACTATCATCTGATTGTTTCCCTTCTTCCAGATTTTGGGACACCTTATGAGTTGCCAAAGAATCATATTCATCTTCCAATTGTTGGATTTTGCTATTGAGCTCTTGAATTTCACTTTCTTGCCTTTTGATCTTTTCTATCAGCTTATTATCTCTTTGGTTCTTCTCCACAAGTTCAGCTTTCAAAGAGCCAATTGTTGTGTCTTTTTCATACACATTATTCTCAAGTTTTTTGACTTCTTCATTTAGGGCCTCAGTTGATTTCTTGCTTTTCTCTAGCTCTTGCAATAGACCGGCAATCTTTTCTTTGTTGATGCGATTCTTTTTAGTAGCTTCCATCAGTTCTCAATATAAGCATTTTTCTTTCTTTCATTGTTTTGTTGCGGGTGAATGGTGGCCATGGCATTTCAAGATTCTTGTTCAACTCCTTAATCTCAAGCCGTAAGTTACTGCTTTTTCGAGACACTCTCCTCTAATTCATCGGTGAGTTGTTTACTTTCTTCCTCTAGTTTTTCATTCTTTGTTTGCATATCAATTTGCTTTTCCTTCAAATCTTTCAGACTGGATTCAAGCATTGCATTTTCAGCTTCTAGTTCTCCAACTCTTTTAGACATAAGCTCTAAGTTAGCTTGAGAAGTTTTGCTTTCTGCCTGCAATATATTCTAGTTAATTAATAAATTTGGATAATGAAACTATCATCAGTCATCTTGTGTAATGCAGTGACTTGATGCAGTGACTTGATGCAGTGACATCAGGGTATGTATTTGCATAAAATAATGTAGTGTGAATTGCAATATAAACAACATACATACCAGTTCTTGCTTGAGTTGTTGAATGTTTTTGTTGGCATCTTCCAATGCTTTTGATAGTGTGCTGTTTTGGTCTTTCAATTTCTCCATCTCATTGTCTTCTTCCTGCATGTGTTCTACATAATGTCAATTCAAATTTTATGTATTCATAGTACTATGTATTTTATTGCAGTCATTTTTTGTACCTCTGCTGTTGTATGCTCAGGACCATCTGGTGATGATGGTGTCAGTAGTTCGAATGATGGAAGAGGTCCTAATTTCGGTCTGTGTTCCTTTTGAGTTTGATGAAATTTCTTTGTTGTCGAACTTCTTCATTTTAAGTTACAGTTACGGTTGCACATTGCTTTCACTATCTTCCTTGCTCTCTTGACCCTGCATCTTCCTTCTCTCAATATGTTCTTCATTGTCTTCCAATTGTCCTTCATCTTCCATGTTGTGGCATTGATCTTCCATATCCTCATTTTCAGAATATGCCTCTTCATTTTCAGACTCTACTTCACATTCTTCTCCGGATTCTCCATCAGATCCTCTTCCAGATTCTTCTTCTTCTCTTTCAGAATGTTCTTCTGATTCTCCTTCAGATTCTTCTTCTGATTTTCCTTTAGATTCTTCTTCTGATTCTCCATTAGATTCTCCTTGATTCATCTTCTTACGTCACATTCTTCACTATTTGCTCCAGGACTTCGTATCATGAGTAGCTCATTCATTGTTGGAGTCAATTCTACTGCATTGAACTGTTTGATATTGCATTGGAAAAGTTTAAAATTAGTTTAGCATTAGAGTTGCAAACCATAGGAATGCAGTGACATGATATTGTAATGTAGTGACATAGAATTGTGTCGATTTAGTATGAACTATGAATTTTGTTTTATATTACTTACCTCATCTTACGCCATTTTTTGTAGCTTGCTCTTTGTTAGATTGCCTTGAAGGTCTTTCAAATTCCATTTTGTTATCCTTAGAATTCCTCTCCTTGATATACTCTTCGTCCCTCTTAACTTTTTACCTTTTTTCCGGTTTGAAAACATCTTCTATAATCATGTGTGCTCACAGAACGATCTTGTAACAATATAATATAGTATTGTTAAATAGTATACATTTTCAATATAATTCAAGTTGCAACAATAATGAAATAGAGTTCTTACAAGGAGGAAGACGATTGCATCCATTGGCGTATCTTGGATGTGACCATTGTCGATTAAGTCCATCTTGCGAGTTCTTTTAAGATATGAGAGGACCAATCATATGCACGTAATCTTTTGAGCTTGTCCACAAAGTATAGATACGACCAAGCAATGTTTTGGCCTGAGGTGGCAAAGAATACCGTACCAAGTAATAGAAGGCATAGTAGCTTGATTGTGTCTCTTCAATTGACGTTTTGTCGATTCCTTCACCGTCTCTTTTATTGTTTCTTTGAGCACTAACTTTTATTCTTCCAACATCAAAGAACAACCTTGTTTTCAATGAAGTTTCTTCCGTTGAGTGCTTGCTCATGTCTCCAACTACTTTTTGCCATCTTACATAGCAAAAATTAGCTTGACATCACTCTAGTTGGCATGTGATAATGCTTTCCAATCTTGAATGCTTGCTCGATCACATTGTATGTATTTATAAGGTCATCTAGTATGTCGTTCTTCTTTTCTCCAAAATGACCTTCTCATCTTCAAATGCCTTGAATATATGTTTAAAAGGAGTTTTGTCCATCAATTCACGATGCTTTGGTTTGATATGAGCCCTTATACTTTTGAATATCGATGCATCTTTGTTTAACGTAGATCATCTTTGTTCTCTTGTCTTGTGGATAAAAGCAGTATGTTAGTGTAAATACATGCAGGTGACATGGTGCGATGACATGGTGCGATGACATGGAATTATATTTTCTACTACTGATTTGAGAGACCATAGAAACCAAAAAAGCAGACATTATCGCGATATCATCATCGATTACTTTAAAACAATATATCGATTACAAAGTTACTTCAACTTCACAGACTTTATATAAACAACAACACACAGATATGTAATGTAATGCGATTGAAGCGATTTAATAACATCATATACTTGATTATCTGATGACTTAATATTACATACTAAATTCATTTCAAAACTTATGTACATGAAAATCACATTGACTACAACATCTTTTATATGTATGCACATGGTTTTTAGTCATCTAGACACCTTGTACAGTCACTTCACCAATTTCCGCAATTTTAAGTAAAAATAGTACAGTTTTTGCAGTGACATCTGCTATTACCATATCAATTTCATCTAAATATTTGTTCTAGACAACATGCAGTTGCTTTATGTTCTTCAAAAATGCATTTATATGATCTGGAACACTTTTTCGAAGAAGTTTCAGTACAATTTCAATAATTTCTGAACTACAAGTGACCTAATTTGAAATTAAACAAAATAAATTCATTTTTGTCAAAATTGCTCATTGTAATTAAGGTAAATGATTTCTTACTCGGATTTCTTTGGAGCTTCTTTTGTTCTCCTACTTCGTACTTGTGTCTGATGTTTTCTAACCACCTGCTTCTGTCTCACCATGTTTCCCGATTATCCACTGCTTTTTTCAAATTTTTTCTTCAATTGTTCTTCCTTTATGAAGAAACACAGATTCTTGCAGTTTGATTTTGAAGATCAGTTATGAATTCCGGTGTTTAATACTCTTAATTGTCTTTGTTGAAGGGACTTGAATGCAACTTTGAGCGATTTTTCCACGGATTGTGGCAGTTATTTTCAGTTTTTGGGCGCAAAAACAACGGAAAGAACATTTATGCCGTGGGTTTACTTTATTTGATTAGATTAGGGGTATTTTGGTACATGTAGATATATTATGTCCTTATAAGTCCAACAGATTCCTTTATGTCCTTATGAGGCTAATAAGTATAAAAAACTGTACTTTTAAGTAATAAACCCTACTATTAAATAATATATATTCTATTGTACAGCTCAATTCATACGCACTAAATATTTATTATATCACTCCAACAATATCCCTATCATTATTCCTATTATTTTTTTATTATTAAATATGTTTAGGGACGTGAATAGTGCGTACTCAGTTGGGTGCACTATTCATATCCCTTATAATAAATAGAGATGTAGACACTGCTGTAGAAGACATTTGAGTGTTATCCTTATATTTTATCCTTATTTTGGGTATAAGGCGTTTTATAGGGATTCTGCTACGAATCACTTTACCTTTTTTAAGACTTCGAATTTCAGCAAATCTTCAGAAATGGGGCTGAATGTGAGCAATCATTTAGAGATTGAGCTCCAAACAGACAAATAGCTTAAAAATGTAAGAACTTGAAGATTCCTTAGAGGATTTATATCTAATAAAAAAAACAAGAAAAAGACGAAGAACTTGAATTTCGTACCAATTAATTAAGTTTCTAAGAAGCTAATCTTCTTCTCCTTCAAGCATCACACAGTGGCGGACCTACCCCATGGAGAGGGGGCCACTCGTCACCTTCAGATCCAGAATATACACTACTATACATATATATATATACACACACACACACACACATATATATATATATATATATATATATATATATATATATATATATATATATATATATATATATATATATAAAATATATATATTATATGTATTGTTTCATTTCATAATAGTTATATATATTAAGCCTATAATAATCAGATAACTTGACATAAAACTTTTATCATATAAATAAAAGCAATGGTTACTATCAAAATGATACATATAAAAAAAATATATTAATTGGTTTCGGGATATTGGTTTTAAATAAAAATCATGCTTATTATCAAAATGCTACATATAAAAAAATATTAATCGGTTTCGGAATATTGGTTTTTTTTAAAAACATTGTTTGTAGTGTTTTAAATATTTATTGATAGAAATAGAAGTGTTGATGTGTTCGGATCATGCGATATATAGTCGTGTTTTTTTGCTGTGTATAATAGTGTTTTTTTTTCTAATCGTAGGGGATAGAAAAAAACACACTACTATATATTTTTTTAATTGCAAAAAAATCTTTAGGATTTTCGTCCCCGTCGCCTTGTTCTGCGTCATTTCTGGCATCACATGTTGATGCTTGAGCATAATTTTCTTTTTCATCTGGACACTTGAGATTGATTTGAAGATGGAAAGGGTGAGAGATTTGTGGATGGAGAAATAAATTTTTGGTGAGGATGGGTGTGTATAAGGGGTGGGATGGGGCTTGTATGAAGGGATGAGGAAGAGTTTATGCTAAGAATCACTACTTGAAAACGTTTTCTTGCTTCACTTAGTTTTGTCATTACACAACTAAAAAGTGTAATTTCATTTACATTTACTTTTAGGCGTGGGAGCATGGCAAATGAGTCTAACTTTGTACATATTGCACACATTTTTGTGTATGTGAAAAAAATCTAATGTAGCAATAGACTTTTTTTTTTTTTTTTAGTGAATGGTGATTTAGGCACCAAAATAGTTCACAAAAATTGTGCACCGAACCTTTTTAACCACATACTTAAAAAACAAAAACTTCAAAACAAATAGAATAAAAAAGGTGGGCCATAGAAAATACATTCGGGGATGAGTGGTGTCATTCCCCGATGCAAGAATCATTTTTCTTATGCTAACCCTAGGAGGAGGATGTAGTCAAATTAAGACGGAGCAGTGATTTTAACTTTAAAGCTTGAAGAAATTACATATACAAACTTAAACGAAAAAAAAATCCACGTTTTCTTATCATTAAACCAATGATTTTATGTTGTCTGGGACCACTATCATCTCATCAATCACTATTTTAGAATAGGTGATTTTTTCTTTCTAAACATTGGGATCCACATAAAATAAAAAAATATGATTGGTTTCGCTACTTGTGGTCCGACCACCATAAAATTTACTCATTAAACGGACTATAAATATATAATGCTTAATATTTAAGAAGCTCAAAAAAAAAAATCTCAAAGGTTTTATTGAGCTGTATTCCACCCGGAAAAAGAATTTCACTTTCCATAAAATCATTCCCACCTCTCTAGCTATAAGTAGTTTACTGAAAAGAAAAGGATAAAAATAATAATCATATTTTTTTTTAATAATCATATATAATGCTTGTAAAGTTGAAGATTCTTCGGAAAATCAGAACGTATTCCACTCGGAAAACAGAAATTGACTTTGCATAGAATCTCCACCTCTGTAACAACACGTTTAATTGTCAACCTAAAACCCTGCTTTGTTCTCCCTGCACAATGAAGAGATCATCGGGAATAAGAAGCAATAAGATGATCAACAGTCGAAGTCATCTTCCTGAAGAAATCATTGAGAATATACTCGTTAAGTTGCCCGTGAAATCAATTATCCGTTTTCAGATCGTAAGTAAATCATGGTTTGATCTCATAAAAGCCAGCAGTTTCATACACAAGCACCACGTCGAAAGTAAGGAGAATTTTCTTGCTATGTGTTTTGCTGTTGGCGATAAAGCCCCATGGCAACCGCGGTTTTCAGCTGTAAGCGTATGTGATGATTACGTTGATCAAGAAACATCAGCCACACGTTTCCACGAGGGGGTGACTAATTTATGTGATGGTAATTTCGAGGTCCCGTCTTCCGAAAACAAGTTTTTTCTAGATTTGGAAGGTCATCCGCGATCCTCATCCCAGTTGCTGGCATGTGGTAGGATATTGCAATGGGATTATGTGCTTGTCAAATCATGAGAATATTCTGTTAGTTAATCCTTCATCCAAGGAGGTGGTGAAAACAATCTCCAACCGAATCCCGTCTTCAGATGATGGTTCTCTATTCATTGGCTTTGGATTTGATAATATAACTATGGATTTTAAGGTTGTTAGAATATTGGATCGTGATAATTGTGATAAAAACGTTACAGTACAGATAGCTGAAGTATACGACCTAAGATCCAATTCTTGGAAAGAATTGAATGCCTTTCCTTTAAAGTATACATTGCCTGGGCTTCATTTAGTTAAACGTTCCATCTTCTTCGACGGGGTCATTCACTGGTGTGCAGAAACAGAAGAATCCGGCTGGGGAATCCTCACTTACAACTTGGCTAATAACTTGTTTCAGCTAATGGAATTTCCTCAAGAAGTAAAAGAAAGTAGAAATAACCGATGTTTTTGTCTATTTGTTTTGAACCAAGAGTCCCTTGCTCTTCTCTCGTACTCTCAACCCTTTTCGTCGAGAGACTTTGTGATTGTGAATATATGGATAATGAATAAGCACAATAATAAAAAATCATGGACCAAACTCTATTCGATCGAATCTCTAACTGAATTCAGAAAACCGATGTGTTTCTGGAAGAAGCAGAAATTCCTATACTTAACAACAACCGGAAAGCTAATTTCATATGATCTACTCGATCGTAGCAGATCGGTTGTTTGCTCTGTTGTTTGTGATAATATATCAAACCTTGTTTGTGATGATGTATCACACCTTTGGTCATTCGAAGACGATGCTCTTGACTCTATGGAGGTTTGCTTGGAGTGGGAGGTATGCAGGTCAAATTTATTCTCAATCAAGATGAAGAAATCGAATTAGATTTTCTGTTCTAATGTTTCATTCCATTTCTGTTTGATTTATTATTCATGATAAACAAATTAATTTAGTGTGTAAGAAATGTCTAAGTTTTATGAAATAATTTTTTAGTAAGCTTGTACTGTTTGAATGCTTATTTACTCGAGATTCAAAATTTTGTATGTTTGATTTGTTTCCTATTAATCTGTACTTATAATAAATTTAAAAAAAACCAGTGTTTCCCCAAAACAAACAGTGTTTCCAATACGAGTGTTTTCCAATATATATATATATATATATATATATATATATATATATATATATTCCTACACGACTAAATCCCGAAAATAAAATATATTCTTGTAAAGGTCAGTCGGTAAAATTATGCTATACAAGATGCTTTGACTTGTTTAATGTGCATATATAAGAAAGTAAACTAATTAAGAAGCTAAGACTAACTCTCGGTAACTATGACGATACATATGTAACGGTGATTAATTAACCATGTATGACGAAGATACGTAACAATGCATAGTTAAATAAATAATTATTTTAATAACTTGTACATATTCACGTTCCAAACATGTATGTTTGTGTTATGATTTTTGTATGTCAAAATAAATATACCACTTGATTACGTTATACGAGACTTCGTGTCTCAAAATATATGTTTCGAGGGATGGTCAAACGACTCGTAACCGTTATTCGCTCGGATATTCAGACCAGGCCCGGCCGTTGATTTTAAACCAATTTATTTATCATTTTGTTATTTGTATATTGTAGAAAATCTAGGCCCAAACCAGCGTTGTAAGATGAGAGAAATTCGAACTTTTAATATGGTGGATGATCTGATAGTAAGAAGTCGCCAGTGTGGGAGAGAACTTTAACACGCCTTCTCAAGTGTCTAATATGGTGGGTGATCTGATAGCAAGTGTCAATGTGAATGACCTTAACACGCCTCAGTGTGTGTGCGCCTCTGAGAACTCAGGTCACATGGCATACAAAGCATATAAAGGCAATATAAGACTAACAAAGAAGCGACAACACTGCACAATAAATTGGTGGCTCTCGATACCATGTATCTAGGTTGTGAGGTGAGGAAGTCTATCTCCTAATTTGATGGGTGATACATAGCAAGTGTCCAATGCGGACAACAACTTTAACACGCCTCAGTGTGGGCTATAAAGTGCTGGTCATATAACACACAAGGCATATAAAGAGCACTCTAAGGCCAACAAGGAAGGTCAACACTTGCACAATAAATGGTGTGACAATCGATACCATTTAGAAAATCTAAACTCAAACTCGTATAAGAGGAGATACATCATCCCAAAACCTATGTTATGAGGTGGTGGAAATTAATCTCTTAATATGATGGTTGATCTGATAGCAAGTGTCTGATGTGAGACAACTTTAGCATATATAATATAGATATTAAAATATGTTTATGTAATAATGTTATTAAATCTTAAATTTAATTGTGCTACCGTATATGTATCGTATTCATATGAGTATCATATGTTATTATTATCCATATTTTGTGTGCTTAGAGTTTGAGATAACACTGTAGTATGTTAAGGGCAATATGTGTTACTTTAACAATTACAAAAATTTACTTGTTATATCTAGCAATTATATATATATATATATATATATATATATATATATATATATATATATATATATATATATATATATATATATATACTTTAAATGATTTTTACATGCTAGATTTCCAATGAGTGAAACCTTATTTCATGACCCTAATCTTATTACTATTGTTTCTTTTGAAATGTGCAGTACATAGATTTTGCTCAATGCATTAGGTATATGAATTGTTGCATATATATGTTGATTGGTTTGATCACTCTTAGGATATTTAAAGGTGTCCTTGTTACAATATTACTCTCTTGATATTTAAAGGTGTCCTTGTGTAGAAAAATTATGTATGGACTCTCGGTGTAGTATATATATATTCCTTCTATTAAAATTATTTCAGTAATATTTGTTAGACTCATGGCATTTAATAGTCATTGTAGTAAAATAATTAGGAAATGAAATCCGATGAGTTAATTATGCCGAGTTTCAAAAAGGACAAAACGAATGGTTATCTTTGATTTGCTAGCATGATTTTGTATTTCATATTGAAATTATTTCCATGTCTAATAACATGTGTTTATCTGTTATTGTGATTATTTATACTGCTAACATATTTACACATCGAGAAATGAGTTTAAGATGCAGGTATTGAGATTTTCATTACGGGATGTATTGTTGGCCATTTCGCTTAGTGATTATACTTGCCTTTTACATCAGTTAGCAATAGTTGACCATCATATGGTTATAGCCTCGTACACGGTGATCAATCATATTCTACATGTTTATATACTATATTGATAAATCATCTACGGCACTGGGAAACTACAAATGAGGTAAGAATTTGAGGGAAATTTTTATTCATTATGATGATTATACAATTGTTTTTTATATGATATGTATGTAATATTGATGTTAGTGGACTTTTTAACATCAACACAATGATGGCTCAAGTGCGTTATTTTTCCCGATAAATTGGTAAATATCCATTCCATGTGGTGAATATGACTCTGTTTTCAAAATTTTGTAATGGTCGAGGACGAGGCAGTGAACTTGAATGTGGCCATAAAAATTAAAGCCAAATTAACATGAGATCGATTAGTGGCAATGACAACATATGTCTCTTTGATAGTGCGAAAATGCACATTAAAGATAATGTCTCAAAATATAATCAAAAAAATTAGGAGAAGCAAATAATAATGTATGCAAGTGCTATATTAATATAAGGCATCGGAAGAGCTATTGAAACATAATTGTTTGAAATAAAGCATGATGCTCTCCCAGATCTCGAATGTGACCAATAGTGTTTGTATGAGTCATGTAATGATGTATGTAATATTTATATATGATGCATCATATTATACAAGTCCATTCCGTGAAGTGAATGAGACCATATTAAATATTTAAGATATCAAAATGAGACAATGGATGAAACAATATTGAAATGTCATACTCCAGAAGAAAATTCAAATTCCCCTGCTTGAAATATATTCCTGAAGTTTGTTGATACCCGCGTAAGAGGATATCATATTAAAATGTAGAATCTGTCATGGGTTATTGCAAATATTCTGGATATCAATTGTGATAAAAGTATTGTCTGAGATTCGCGGGTGGAAAATAAATGCAAATAAATGATATCTCGTGACAAATATTATTATATAAATGAACTTGAAGTTCTCATATCTGAATAGTCGTGATTGAATCACGTAATACACACATAGTGTTGACAAAATTTACCAGATGAATTAAGAACTCTAAAAGAGTTATCAATTATGAATGTTCTGGTAATATAAAAGTCATGAAGGACATGTCCTAAAATAGCTATATTTCATATTAATACATGAAACACAATAAGTATTGTCAATCTCATGCTCTATATTCAATGAGTTTTGTCTACTATTACATTTACATAAGAAGATCGTTCATCTCAAAATTTTATAATATAAGTGGGAGAGCACATGATCATCAGAAGAGAAGTGAAATCGAAATGCGATGAATCAAGTCAAGGTGTTAAAAATCAAGCGCTTACCGTTATACTAAAACCGAATGGTGGTAGTAAAGGCGCAACTTTATTTTCTTATTATTTAAGAGTGTGGGCAATCTGTCCCAACACAAGGTGTTAATCCAACAGATTCATTTATTAAATGAGATTTTACAAAGAATGTGCAATCGACATATTTTTACGGACGATTTACAACCAAAGGCTCCCAACATTAATATCAAAGAGCTCAGAGAATGTTTTCATCAGAGGGAGTATTACAGACACAATTGAATATGTACTATTTTTCTTTCACTGGGCTTTTCCCTAGTAATGTTTTAACAGACATATTCATTGTGTAATGGACATCCAAGGGGAGTGTTATAAAATATATAATATAAATGGATGTCCATTATGAGTCCACATTGTGTATTATTGTATAAGTTATTACTACAAGTTTTATTCCATGAGTTACAAGTATTGATCGTAAACATAAGTTACAATCTCTTTTCTTCTTCCCTATCTTAAATACATAGAATGGTTCACATCCTTTAGACTACTATATAATACCAATATTCTTGTATTGTGTGAAGGATGCAGGTTCTTAGATCTAACCAAAATTAGATCTATGCGCAGCGGACGGATCACGATTTACATATCATAAAACATAGTTAAAGGACTTAAAAACTACAAGGGGGTTAAGATCATGTTACCAATATAGGGAAGAGAAGCCTTGATCTTCCGATGTGTTCTCCAAACGGCGGTTGGTGGACACCCTTCTTGATACACGAGCCTCCTTGATATGCAAACTAAAAATCCCAAAGATTTTTCCAACTCAACCCTAAGAATAGAGGCCAAATTTATCGGCCAATTTCTCTCGGTGAATAGTGACGTGAATAGTACCCTTCCTCTGACTTGGGAAAACTCTCTTTATATAGAAAGTAATCAATGTCCTCCAAGGATTAAATAATTAAGTGATAATTATCACATTAATCCTTTTCCAAATAAAAGATAAATAAAATGATTATCCCAAACAAATTAAGATAAATCATATTATTATCTATTATTCCATGAATTATCATTTAACAAATAAAAGATAAATCACATGTTAAATAATTATCCAAGAAAACTAATTTCTCTCTAATTATTAGGACATTAATGGCGCCACATATTGGGTCAAAAAGCCCACATAAAATGTCTTTTATGTGTATTATATTATTTAGCCCAACTAAATAATATCCATGCATATCAATTAATTAGCCCACCAATTAATTATCAATGAGGCCCAAATAACAAGATTATTAGTCCGAATTACGTGTTTCACACTGGGGACCATGACCTATAACCGAGTAAATTCCAATAATTAATTATTCATCGAATGTAATAAGTACATTAATTATTAATTCCGGGATTACGCCACCATAAACCCGAAACGAACTCTACCGATTATAGATGTATACTTATACTCAACCCATGTAGTAAATAAGCGTCCCATTGATATAATCACTACATACGGATTAACCCTCCATAGATCATTCCATTCGAGAGAAGAAGTCTCCGTAAACCCGACTCGAATATCTTATCCTTATTTACCATCAACCCCTAGTGATCAATTAGTTCACATATCCGACTAGTAGCTAATTAGTCTAAATATGAACTCGGCCGATCGATCACTTTCTTAGGGCTAACAAATAAGGGATCTGCCTCTCTACTTCCCGCAGAGAAGGAATGGATTCCATGTCTGTGAAAATCGAACTACTCACTCATCCTGAGATAGTGCCAATGAGAAGTGGCTTGGAACACATTATTTAAGTGAACCGTAACTAACACATCAAACACTACCCGGGACAAGCAAAGACCTGTGATCACCTCAGGATTAAGGTTGATCCATATATGATCATCTAATGATTTAATAAGATTCCTCGATTACGGAATTATACCGAAAATACAGATTAAATCGGTCCAAATCTATATGAATGCCATCATATATAAATGCCCCACGTAGGTACCTACCGACAACCGGATAAGACTATCACACCCTAAGGCGTTCAGCGCATTATTGGTGTTTTAATCAAGAGACCCTAAACTCGATTAAGTTCACCACGGACTATCAGCTTTAAGTATATCACCACTAACTCAATCCTCACGTGTAATCCATACACCGAAAGTTAAGTGGTTACATACAGATATACTTAGGGTTTGCAGCAGTGTATTACTTTACAAGCACAAAGCAAGTAATAAGGTGAGATAAATTCTGTCATTCATTATTAAAAATAATTACACAAATTGTCTTTCGGACACTACACCTAACATTGTGTAGATGAGAAGAAGTGATGTAAAGAAGTAAAGAAAATATAGAATAAGGAAATCTACCTTACATTTTTGTTTTCTCTTTTTTTTGTTGTTTGATTCATATCAATATAAATTCTTTTATAACAATATATCCTTTCATAGCAATTCCTTGTAATACCGTAGCCCCATGGGCATACTCAATAGAAAAAGAAAGAGTGACGGTGTTATAGTGACAACTTCGCCAAGACCGCCTCGGATTACCTGCTTTTGCAAAAAAAAAAAAAAAACCAAACCGGCTCTCAAGAGATCGACAGCTTGCAATGCAAAACCGAACTCGATCAGTGAACCTTCAAATCAAGCCGCATTCGTACGCACGCAGCATGCACAAGCCCAAGGGTAAATCTGATTGGATTTGCACCCCCTCGCGCCGCGCAGAGAACGGTGTATAATGTTGGTTTCTTATTCCAAATACACTAAAACAATATCATATAAATATTGCTTCTTTTTCCTTCTTCCAACCAATGTGGGAGAAAAGTTTCTTCCCATTTTTCCTTTTCATAACACACACTTAAGCCCAATAGGCTCAATATGACATATCATCAATTTTCCAACAAACCGACTTTAAGCGTTAATTTCTCATTCACTCGTTATCCGAATTGAATGATTCCAAATCCTGAATTCATCTACGACTCACGTAGTTTTCAGAATTAATAAAACATTACATATATTCTATACAAGAATATATCCGAAATACGCTTACAAAGTCACTGAATAAAATGATTATAAAATCATTTTTAATTCATTTTTAATTCAATTCCACATTTTCTCCAACAAGTATCAAGTATGTTTTGTACTTTTGTTTATGCATATGATGATATGAATTTGAATTATTACTTCTAGGTATGTTTCGAGGCTATTAATGAACTCGAATTTTGTATTTACGGATGTTATAAATACAATGTTGATATATTTTGTAAGTATGTGTTCAAGAGAAAAAAAAATTAACTGCAAAGGCCCACCGTACCGATTCGCCTTAAGCCTCGGGTTTGGTTGGGCCGGCCCTGAACTTCGCCTTTGAGTTAGGGTGAGAGAGATCGATGCCCAACATCGAAATCTTTCAGTAAAAGATGTTGGATCATTAATCCAACGTTAGAATTAATTAATGTGAGATAATTATTTATTATTGACTGTCAATAAAAATTAATCTACTTAAAAGTGATCTACTCCGGTTTTATGGTATGTATTGTTCTATAATGTGTCATTAGGATTGGGTTTTATGTATAGAGACTAATGGGTAATTTTTATTTAAGTAAATGGGTAGAAATGAAAATACCTAAATATATATCATTATATAAAGGGGTCATAGTCACTGCAGTCACATGATATTTTTTTCTCCTATGTCTCCCATCATGAGAGAGATTATAGAGGATTTCAAAATGGTTCTCTAAAAGGCTCTGGAAAGTCTGAAACCTAGAAGACCGAATCCTACGGGAGATTTGCAGCACTACGGATTCATGTACGCTTGTGTTTCATCTTTATTTTAAATTTTTGATAGTTTAACATAAACGATGCTGATAAAGTTATTACATCACATAAGATTAGATACAACAAAAATGTATGTACGGACAACCTTTTCAAGCTAGGGATCATTGAGAAATAACTTTCGATTTACATCATTAACGAAACTATAAGGACGGAGAAGTGGGTGCCCCTCTAGGTTGGGACTCAACATTTTCCTAATACTATTGTACAAAAAAATTGTCTCACCGCCCCCTATGTAGAAGTTCGTGGAGGATATAAAGCAATGATTATACATCAATGGTCTAATTTGTAAAAATTGGTTGTGCATATTTTTTTGGTTAATGATACATCCATTACGTGTAGTGTGAAGTTGACATACACTACACACATATTATCCACATATTTGAAGTAGTATACTTTAACATATGGACAAAATATGTGTAGTGTATGTTTGTTACACACTATGTGTAGTGGATATATCATTTTCCGATTTTTTTTCCTGGGAAATTTTGATATTGAGTATCGAAGTCTCATGCTTTTAATTAATAGACAAGACTATCACATAGTAGTGATACATTCACTACGAATTTTACCACAATATCCTACACAACACAATTAACACTATACATTTTGTTGGGACCCATCACAGTAAATAATTTATCATTTTAATCAATAGAAACAATACATGTAGTTCATATACCCTTTCCCTGTTTCTGATTACACATTTGCCTATGATTTCCAAAAATAAACCCCTGCCGGCCTGAGCTCTTTTCACAGTTGGCCTGCTGCCTATGCTTCTTTACAATAAAGAACGTCATGAGACCATGTGCAATCCCTGTCAATAAATTAATTGACATGAAATACCATCAATTAGAAGAAATAATAAGGTACAATTTTTATGATAAAATGACTTGCACTTATAATTAACTTAGAATAGGACCTTTACTTCTATAGGAAAAAAAAAAAAAAAAAAAAAAAAGGACCTTTACAAATCTAAATTAGTTTTTGGGGTATCATTAGTTTTATCCGAGTGGGGAAAATTAGCTTCAATGAGAGGTAATAATGGCGTGAGTTTGGTTATTCAAAGCACGAGGAGGCTTTCCTAAAACCTTCACGTTTTATATTTTGTTTATGTTGAGTTGGTGTTAAGTGCGAAGTTTCTAAATCATCAATGTCAAACCATATTCTCTCCGGCGATTATCTCTAAATAGAAACTTGCCTCTTGATAATTGTATCCTTGAATTCTTCTCCTTCCCGAGAAAGAAGGCATCAAAACCTTCACCTTAAACTGCCACTTCCCAAAGTTGGCTCTCTGGTGGAACTTAGAAAATAATACTTAGTTACCGTCATGATGACTAATTTTCAAATGTCGGAAAACCTCGAAAAACCTTGGCTTTGATACCAAATTGTTAGGAAAAATAAATACGAGCGATATCTCTTAATGACGATAACGCAAATAACGGAATGAAAAAGACAAAACATCCAATTTATATGGTTCGGTCAATGTGGCCTACATCCACTGGCGAAAGAGAGAAGAATACTATATTGAAGGTATACGAAAGATAACACTCTCTCAAACCTAAAGACAAAAGCCAAAATAGGCTAAGACAATTGTGTGTTTATCTTAATTGATACATCTTAATAGTACATTTGTACATCTTTAAATAATAGGCTAAACCGCTTTAATGTGCATCGATATCTCATCAATTAAAATAAAGACGTTATTATATACAATTCATTTGGTTTATCAAATAAACAAATATATAATACCAATGCGCTAACTATAATAACAATAATAATACATAAACAAAATATGCAATAACCGAAATAATCTGATTGGAGTTTAGGGTAATACACTAACAATGTTAAAGACACATTCTTCGACAAATGACCAACTTGCTTTCCAAATTCCTCAAAGAAGCCTTTAAAGTTTTCAATCTTCCTTCCTCATCTTTCAACTTTGGCACACCATCGGATCCCACACCCTTTTTCGGAGGGGGAAGGGGAGAAGATTGACTTGAGGTGTAATGTTGACTTAAATTATGCATGTTGAATATGTTTTGGTCAGCTGAGTGGTATGTTGAGCTAAGTCTGTGTGGAAGCCTATTTTTGGTCAACAGGGAAATGTGGATGATGAGTCTGGTGTTCAGCTGAAAGAGTCAACAAGGTGATCATCTGCTGAATCTGCTAGGTGTTGGGTTGGTTCTCAGCATTACTTGGGGAACACGTCTATATGGGTTTTCCGCTTTGGCTTAAGTTATTTCTAGGGTATTTCACCATTACCTGGTGATGAGAGTCAACTTTACTTTGCTCCGTGCATATTTCAACCCCCGTTTACGGCACTTTTGGCTCACTCCGGGCAATTCTAGGCCATGTTAAGGGAGAAAACACACAATGCATTCACGTTGAGGTGAACCATCATATAGATGGCAAACCGTGTTATTTGGTGGTGTTTTTAGTCCTCTCGAGTCCTATTTATCTTGCAAAATTATGCTCGGTATCTGTTTAGATGTCATGATGCAAGATATAGGTGCTCGTAAGCCTGGAATGAGAGGTATTGAGCTCATGAAGGCAAGACCGAGGTTCGGGGATGAGAAAAGCTGAAGAAAAGTGGGAAAGCTGAAGAATTGCATTCCATGCGTACGCATTATGAACAATGCGTACACACCCTTGGTACATGATGCAAAGATTTGTAAGAATGCACTCTATGCGTGCGCATTCTACTCTATGCGTATGCATCCTTGATACAAGATGATCAGGATTGGAAAATCAGAGACAATGCGTGACGCGATTCTCGCTTCTATGCTACGCATCCATCCCGTATAAACAACAAGCTAATCAATGAAGGCAAAGACGTTCATTGTGTACGCATTCCAAGCTATGCGTACGCAACCATCTCAGCAAAATCAGAATTTCCCAGACAGCCAGAGTAATGCGTGCGCATTCAGGCAGCAATGTGTACGCATTGGACAGCTTTAAGTACAATTTTTGGGCACATATAAATACAGGATTGCACAGATTTTGGGGATACTTTTTTGGATACTTTGGATACTTCAATTTTTACCTAGAATTCTCTCCTCATACCCTTAGATCGAAATTCACCCTTTCATTCTTAGATTCTCTTCTACATTAGTGATTACATAGAATTAGTTTAATCTAGCTCAAGTTTCTCCTTTACTTTTGGATTTCATCTTTTGTGGGTCTTCTTCATCGTCAATTAACTTTGGATGATGTTGGAGCTTGATGTAATTCAGATTTCTCTACGAATTTGGTAATCAATCTCAGTTTCTTCTTCTTTTATGGCTTTAATTTTGTCCTTAGTTGTTGTTTCTTATTTCATTATGAATAGCTAAACATCTCATAGTCAAATCATGTGAAGATTGATGAAATCACTCTCTAATTGATGAAATTGGGAATGGGTAGTGCTTAATTGATGTTATATTGACGAATTCATGTCTTAAAACTTGTTATCAATGCTTGAATTAGACTGTACACCTAGTTCATGAACACACACCACTTTTATAAATGTATGTTGCGAAGGGGTGTGGGAAAAAGGGGTTTTAAGATCATTTCTTATAATCAACTGAGTTGTTTGGATTGATTAGGGAGTGAGGTTCAATCGGTTGTGAAATCGAGCAACTCTAGCACGTAAATCTTGTTTCAGTCAATTAAATTCTTAAAGGCGAACTGTTGAACCGGGCAAAGGGTGTTTGATTGTTGAATGGCGTCTTACACTAGCTTAGGAGTTTACACCCATGAATGAGTCGATATAAGAGTTAGGTTGGTAGGTTGATTAATCCCATTCCCGAATAATCGATTAGAGGGGCGAAAGTGGTCAATTGAATCATGGTTTGGCTATGTATCTCCCTATCTTTTGTTTATATTTCGTTTTAGTGTAATTGAACTTGGAATATCGTGATTGACCTAAACTAAATCCTAAAACTACTTTGATCTCGATAAATTCCTCGTGGGATACGACCTTGCTCGCTACTATAGTGCATCCGACTCGGTACACTGCCGATTAAAGTTGGACGTTACTATTTTGGCCATCAAGTTTTCTGGCGTCGTTACTATAGCCCAACGAAAGTGGGACCCTCTCTTGCCCACAAATACCAAACCACCAAATCTCACCATCGTTCGTGAATTCTTTGCCAACTGGACAGCCTCTCCACAGCCTTGCACTTCGGTTAAAGTCTGGGGAGTCACCCTTACTATCTCTCCCGAGGCCATCAATACCCACTTTCACCTTCCTGGGGTCCCGATTGAGAAGGACTATGTTAGTGCCCTTGCCACCCTCAAAAATTCTAAGCCAAATTACCGTGAGGAGGGTAGACAAGTCTTGTGCCCCGAAGTTCATTTTTCATCTAAGTCCAAGAAAGCCCCAGGTCTCTTAATCAGCCTCAATGTCCTGATCCCACAAAATTCTTGATCAAGTTCCTCCTCAACCGCCTACACCCTAGCCGAATCTTAAGAAGAAGAGGATTAGAAACCTTAAGAAGAAGAAATTCAAGAAAGGTTGTTCCAAGGGTCCCAAGGCTATGGATGTTTATAACTACTGCAATGAGCAGAGACATTGGAAAAATGAATATCCAAAAAAGAAAAAGAATTAGGACAATCAGCAGGATACTGTTTCTTTGGCAGAACAAGACACCAACTTTGAAGAAGACACGGTCCTAGAAGTCTCAAAATCATCAGGGAACAAGGATGTATGGATTCTAGACACTGGAGCATCATATCATGCTTGTCCACACAGGAAGTGGTTCTCAATATATGAGCAGGTAGAGGGAGGCCATATTGCTATAGCTAATAGCAAGGTTAGCAAAATAGTTGGAATTGGCTCAATTCATCTAAGGACACATGATGGTAGATTATACATCTCAAAAGGGGTTAGACATGTTTCACAGTCATCAAAAAGAAATTGCATGTCTACTATTTTTAATGTATAGCAAAAGTAACTTTACAATAAATTGTCCTCATGACTATTTACTGATAGTACGGTACTTCAAGACTTTAACCAGAGGTCCATGACCATCTGCTTGACTACAACACACAAACAACCCCCCCCACCCCTTCCCCCCAACCCACACACACCCGGGAGATTACAAAACTTAAACAACCAAATTTGAATGAATCCTAAAGCTTTTGCATACTAAGGCTCAGTAAGACAAAAAGAAAGAAGAAAAAAAAGCTCTAGGCAAGATTGCAAAAATGGTGGATTTCACAAGCTTCCTTCACCTTCAACTATGTTCTCTGCATATGCATCCCTATCAGCTTCAATCATGCTAGTCCAAACCACTTTCAACCAACTTATCCCTCATCAACTGAAGGAATATATCTCCTCTACTATCAGTTACTACTTCAAGAAAGCTCATTCTTCAAAACTCCTTCTGATCATCGAAGAAAAGACCGGATTTCAAGCAATGAAATCTACAATGCTGCTGAAGTTTATCTGTGCACCAAAATTGATGCCAATCTTCATTGCCTCAAGGTTAGCAAACGCCCTAACGAAACAGGGCTACAAGTAAGATTTGCAGAGTGTGAAAAGATTACAGATTTCTATGAAGGGATTGAGATGACATGGAGGTTCCATAGTGAAGAGAAGAAAAAAGGAAATTCTCGAATCATGGATGAAAATGATCATGGGACTAATTATCAAGATTCTCAGAAGAGATCCTTTAAGCTGAGTTTCAACAAGGAAAACAAGGAGACAGTTATGAACTCTTACATCCCTTTTGTGCTCAAGAAAGCTAAGGATATCAAAGATGAGGAAAAAGTAGTGAAGTTGCATACTTTAGGTGGTGCGTCATGGGAATCCGTCATTCTTGAACACCCCACAACTTTTGACAACCTTGCAATGGATAAATCCATGAAGAAAGCCATCATTGATGACTTGGATAGATTTGTGATGAGGAAAGATTTCTATAGGAAAGTTGGGAAAGCATGGAAAAGAGGGTACTTGCTGTATGGTCCTCCAGGGACTGGGAAATCAAGTTTGGTAGCTGCCATTGCTAACTATCTTAAGTATGATGTTTATGACTTGGAGCTTGCAAGCATCAAAAGGGATTCTGATCTGCGTAGATTGATGCTGTGGACTCCAAATAGATCTATACTTGTTATTGAAGACATTGATTGCAGTGTGGACTTGCCTAATAGAAAGCAGCTTCCAAATCGGGATGATCTTCAAGTCGGAAAGCAGGTTTATTTTACACTTTTGTCTTCAATTTAATTTATTGGGATTTTCTTCTCCTATGTAATTAAGGTTCTTGTTTCTTCATGTGTTTGAGATGTGTAGAACGTTAAAGAATTCTTCTTTAATTTGTGCGCACACTTGGTAATGCTGCTGGCTATTGTGCTCACAATGTGTTTGGTGAAATGACTCACTGAAGTTTATTACTATTCAGTACTTTTTGAGCTCACTAATTGAATTAGGTTCATTGTTCCTCTCTCTCCTAGAAACCATTCACATTATCAGGGTTACTAAACTTCATTGATGGGCTCTGGTCAAGCTGTGCAAATGAGCGGATTATCATCTTCACAACTAACAACAAGGACAAGCTAGATCCGGCTCTCTTGAGGCCGGGTCGAATGGACATGCACATCTGCATGTCCTACCTAAACATCGATGGATTCAAGCAATTGTTATCAACATACTTGAACATTGTTGATTACGAGCAGCACGAGCACGAGGTTATTATTCGAGAGATTGAAGAAATGATTGAAAGCATGAATGTTACCCCAGCTGAAGTTGCTGGAGAGCTAATGAAAAGCGATGATCCTGAGGTTTCTGTGATGGGATTACGTAAATTTCTCGAATGCAAGAAGATTGATGATGATGATGATGATGAAGAAATCAAGATGGATGAAGGGGCTGAAGTTGAAATCTAAAATTAAAGGGCAAAAAAAAAAAAAAAAGTGAATCTTGATATCATTGAACATGATGTTCATAGAGGACATATGGATTCTTTTGGGGCGCTGACACGATTACGTAGTTTAGTTTAAGTGTGTTAATCTTAATTATGTTCTCTCTGAAACAGTTAATGTTGGTATTTGGTAGGCTTTTGTGAATCTGTGATTCTGATGATTTTTTTGCTCTTGAAAAATTGATAGCCCTTCTCATGTTTTGATTTGAACTAAAGAAGAAAGTTGCAATCCACCTTTTGATCTAAAAGCTTCTGTTGTTGTTAGCATTATAGGTAAATTAGTACTTTTTTTTTTATTTATTTAAAAACAATAAATTAGAAAACAGAAATTTTTTTTTTTTAAACAAAAAAGTAAAAAACGTAACCAGCTTGATCAACTTTTCTGGTTCAACCATCAAGTTCCATCAATTTGTCTAGAGTTCATGTAATCAACTTTCCCGCCAAAAATCAGTTTGAATGTTGTTCATTTCTGTATGTTTTGATCCATTTTAACTTGTTGTTTTCTTGTTTTTCAACAATAATGGGGTGGTCCAAAAGTTTAAGAATCTAAGTACATGCAGTCTGCTCCTCTACTGTATATGTACCTTCCTCTGCTGTCTATCTGCTCACAAGAAATTCCCAAAATAATGCTTAGTGTCTGCACAAACGGGAAAGTATTGGAGCATCAAATGCTAAAGAAAGATTATGTTAAAAGCTTAAAAATAAATAAGGCATATATGAATATATATAATTACCTCGTCCAAAAGTTTTATGAATAATATAAATCGAGTGTTATGTTTCAGTAGCGATCCAATTTGCAGAGACAGTATTTACATTCTTTTTTTTTTTTCCGTAAGAAAAGTCGATACGGTGTATCAAACTACCATGTCCCAACTCAAATAAAAGACTGCGATGTGGGCTTTTTAAGGCATGTAGATCGACCATCGTTCCTGTTCGACCTGTCTCCCTTTTTAGATTCCCTTTTCAGCCTATCGAGTTCTTCTCCCTGGCGGTGTTTATGAATTGTGTACATGCATTTCGCTAAAGAGTGAGGAAGCTTAGCATATAGTCCCCCCTCTCTAAGACCCCCAGCGATTGAAGTTACTATTACACGTTCATCGACATCCAGTAAATCCTTGGATTCGTCCATGAACCGCTTCATGTATTCCAGTGCTGATTCCTTCTCATTTTTCCTGATGGTGAGAAGGTGTGTGACATTCCTTTGGAAAGACACGCTGAGATGAAGGCTTGCACGAACTTCTGGGCCCACACTTCGAAATTGCCTATTGATCTAGGAGAGAACCTCTTGAACCACTATCTAACTTTCCTTATAAGTAAACAACTTATAAAGAACATGTGTCGTTGATACAACATGTGTCAACGAAGGGATCCATCTTGGTCATTTTGAACGCAACAGGTGTCTTCATCGTTGACACGCTTGATTGGATCGTAAACAACTTTTTCCTTAGTACCTTGATTGTCTCTTTTCCACCCACCTTGAGTGGCTTTGCTCCTACGAGTCATGCGTGTATGATGATGACTGTTCTTTTACAAACTTTAGCCTTCATTCTAGCGTCAATGACGATACTGTAAATCGTCCGGGATGAAATCAGGTTGTAAATCAGGTAACTGAACCTCGTGAGCATGATCCAATTAGTAATTTGGTGGTTTTGTTGATGATTGATAGCTGAGCCAATGTTTTGGCTGCCTATGTATCTAGAGTTTTGGGATCAAGTTATAACATAGTTCTGAATTATAACCCGATTTCAACCTGATTTAATATGAGGATGTATCCAGAGAGTTTTGTTGACTACATATAACCCAGATGAAGCTATATTATAATTAACTACTTATTAATTAGTCATTGAGTCAATCTATGTCTCAATGACTAATTAATCAACTTCTTGATCATTCTAACTTGGTAAACGAGCTGTGGTGTCTCCGATATGTGGAGGACGCAAAATCTGAAGGGCAGTAAAAAATTTAAATAGACAAATAAAAACTTAAAAGAAGGGCAAACAAGATACATATACTACATATATTAATGAAACTTTTTCCGAACCGAGGAGGCTATTGCCCCTTAGTTGTATATAGGTTCGCTACCTTCTCCGATAACCCCAAAGTTTTACAATCCAAGTACATGCAGTTGAAGTAAATTGATGGCAAGGTAAAAAAACAATGTGCATTAAATAAAAGAGCAGATGAAAATGACAATGATCATTCAATATGATATATGGATTCAAATAAAATCAGGATGATTGCTACTGCATATGTATGTATGTACCTTCCTATGCAGTCTACTCACAAGAAATTCCCAAAATAATGCAAAGTGTCTGCACAACAGCAGGGAAAGTATTGGAGCATCAAATGCTGTAGACAGATGATAGTAAAAGCTTAAAAATAGATAATAAACCCTTCAAAGAAAATTGTAATAATAATAAAACACGTAAACCCATCTTTGGTGAAAATTAATGTGTGAAAATTTTAAAATGAATTATATTTTGGGACGGATAGAGTATTTGTAGTAGGATTTTGGGGGCTTGCAGCCATCTTTGGTGTAGTACATGTTTAGCACAAGACCCCAAAATTATGCGTAAACTCAAATAACAAAGATATGTTATCTCCGCCTTAAAATATAAATCATTTTGAGTGTTTTCATCTGATTAAAATGCCATTGAATGTCATAATTGACTATTATTAATCAGTAGTTATTAAGTAATGAAATTTTGTTAGATTGATACTCCATCCGTTCCGAATTATCTGAGGCAGTTGCCAAAATCACACATATTAAGAAAGTGGGTTAATACATTGACTTTAAAATGAAATGACTAAAAAGTCCTTAGATATAATTAATGTGACATTGTTTTCTATCTATCTTATTTTAATAAATAAGGGTAAAGCAAGAAAAAATATTATTAATGTTGCATTGAAAATGTAGAATGACTTACATTGTGGGACAAATTTAAAGAGATATAATGACGTATATTTTGGGACGGAGGTAGTATCATTTTGGTTTTTAAGACCCAATATCCTATAAAAATATATCATTTCAGTATTTTTCGTAATAGTTATTCCCTCAAGTTTTTTTATCTGTTGCGGAGAGAAAAAATCACACAGACTAAAAAATTAATTAATATGTCTAAAATATAATATAAAATAACTAGGTTTTCATTTGATTTTTTTGAATATATGCATGGGTAATAGTGAAATAAATCGACTTTTGGAGCTTTTAGATTGGAAATATTTTTTTATGAAGATATAAATAATTTGTTAGTAAACGAGGGAAAAAAATAATAAATGATGCATTGTAAATATAAAATAACAGATAAACAGAAACATAACGAATTTTAAAATGTGACGGATAAAATAAACTGAAGGAGTACTAGTTATACTATCCTGGCGATAAATATGCCGATAGATGCTCATAATGATGCAAAAGTACTCATAAGCACACAGAAATTAGGATAAAACATAGCGAAATATTATAAAGTTGACTCGATCACATCAATGTCCTTTCTCGTTCGACCTTTGTTCATCAATTGTATAATTTCATTTGTTCATCAATTGAAATACTTCCGATCCAAAACATAAGTCATCCTAACAAAGTTACTTTGGTCCCATAATAAGTCATTTTGCATTAATGAATATTTTTCCTTATCTTACCCCTAATTTATATCAATCCAACTATTTTTACTTACTCCATAATTGTTGCATTTATGATAGTTAAGGGGTGTATTAGACATTTTATACATACATTAATTACATTTAATTACTTTCATAATCAATGTGAAAATTCTATGATGAATTATACTGTGGACAGGAGGTAGTATTTGTCTTCTAAAACGGCAAAATTCCCTCGTTTTGTTTAAATTTCCACTCGTTTCATGTATTTAATTATTTTGATACTCCTGAAATAACCACCGCTTCTCATTTTCTACTCTCAACTCTCTCTCTCTCTCTCTCTCTCTCTCTCTCTCTATATATATATATATATATATATATATATATATATATATATATATATATATATATATATATATATATATAATTACCATCTCTTATAAAACTTTATGTTGATAAGGAGGTAAATAATCAATATCATAATTACTTCAACACGCCACATGAAATGTAATTATTTAATGTTCTCTGTGTGCAATACGTGGCACGACGGCATATAAATGGCACATGAGAGCCAAACAAAAAGCACTCCAACACTCAGCATGAATATAAATGGGAAGATAGTGTTTACAGCAATGATTGATCTCATGACATTCCGCTCTCATACCATTTGAATTATCATCCAGGGCCGGCCCTACTGCTAAAGGGGGCCTAAGACAGATTGGTTGGCCGGATGGACCCTTTGTCGGTTAGTCGATCAGGCGTGATTGGTTGTTTGGTTAGGCGATACCAGTTGGTCGGTCAGGCGATATCGGTGTTGTATATAGATATATAATAAAAATAAGACAAATCATAAAATCTAATATTATTTTTCCACTTTTAGCGCGCAGCATTTTTTACACTTTTTATATAAGTTTATATTTTCCAATTGAATTACGTGTGTGTTCTACTGTGACATTAAGCCTTTCATTTTTTTTTTTCCGAATATCACACATAACACAAATCAATTCAGTAATAACTTTCATTTTTTTTGTAAACACATTATATTGGATCGGTTAGGATTGGGCATACACATTTTTTTTTTTAAGTAAAACATGTCATCGGGGCCACATCGATGGTGGGCTCATGCGATTGCCTAGCCTCGCCTAATGGGTGGTGGCCGGCCTCATTATCATCTCTCCCATGACCTCTCACTCTGATACCATGTTGAATTACTATCTCTCGTGGATATAGATAATAATTAACATCTTAAACACTACTTCAACATTGTTCAAGGATTTTATAAAGTAACGATGGCCTACTCAAATCGAAGAGTTAGTTGGTGATCGTTTGTGCCAAACCGGCCACCAGACACAATATAGTCGGTGTTGCATGATTGATGAAAAATCAATCTTCATGTTCATTCCAAATTATCCGGATGATGATGTAGTGAAACCAGCCAACACCGAGATTAGAATCAAACCCATATATAGAGAATCATGATTCATGAGCCCTCCCATGGTGCTCAAAGTCCTTTTTAATCTACAATGTAACCTCGATAAATAAATACCCTCAGGACTGGAGAAATTATTAATTTGACGAGGTTATTCATCTATCGAAAATTCATTTAGCCCCTTTGCCCAAGCCGGGACCAGAAAAAATTATTCATTTGACGAGGTTATTCGTTTATCGAGATTATACTGTATTGAGAATTTCTACTGTTTGAAATTTTCCTAACGGCAGAACAAAGCTAAAGCAAATTTTCTGAGATATGATTACGGAAAGAGAGTACTCTTTATTGCATCAAAACGTCGAATGTGTGAATACTCTCTTGTATGGTGTGCAATACAAGAGAGTATTCTTACAAGAAAAATTCCCAAGCTTTTGTGGTTGATGGGTTTCTCAAAGTAGAAAATCAACAATCATGCGGAAAAAAAAAACATTCGGTATCGAATAAACGAGAGTCGTTCGTAATCCATGTCCAAATTCATCATCTGCAGTACTTGTTAAACCAAACTCCAATATTCAGGAAGCTCTCAAAGTCAGATTGTGGTCTGCAAAAGTGGACCATTTCAATGAATTCACTGTTAAACAGAAAGTACCACACACACACACACACACACACAAAAACGAAACCTTACTTGTCGATTCCATGTATATCTTCTGGGAACACAATTATTTTAACTTCACCACCTTTCTCCTTTAGTACACGTGCATACTGTACATTTAAATAGCCAGGATATTAATAACCAAATAAAAAATATTTCTGAAGGGGAGCTTCGGTACAGTCGTTGACCAGATGTCAAGGATCGATTCAAGATGTCAAACCACGTCTTATAGATAAATAACAATGTATGCTGCATACAGCAGGTTCACATAGCCGAGATGTTTCCATGCATAGAGCCTACCCTTCGTTGATAGTAATTGTGCGGTGTATGTTCTCAGTAAGAGAAAATGCACAGAAAGATCTCCACATTTTCAAATACAATCATGAAAAATCAGCAGTTGTTAGTCATTACAGCAGATAACTATCTTTCAGTACATAATTATTTCTCTAATCGCTGTTAATTCAAGAAAGACATAAAAATGCAAAGCTTCAAGTTTGAGAAATAAGAACCTGCAATCCATTTGAAACTGGTACACGAAGGTCCTTGGCGCCTAAAAGAAAGAGCGTAGGAGTTTTCACCTGCAAACGGGTTTCCATACATCAAATCCAATCCCACTTTGTATGATTCAGATATATTTAGAAAACTTCCCCAATATATATATCACACAAATACACTTTTACCAAATAGTTTGAAACTCCTACTCTGACCCGCTGTTGTTTATGATATCACAATGCATGGATATGGATCAGGAATTCAAGCTTTTAAAAGTTTGATACGCGATCCGGATATGCATATCCATAACTTGAATACATGAAATAAAGAAACTCTACTGAAAATTGAAGAAAACTGCTAAAGATATGATAAAAAAAAATGCACAAAATGAAGAAAAACCGCTAAAAACTATTTTACTGACACCTCATATTTTCTTCGGGCATCACATTTTTTTTTCTTCTGCTTGAAGGAATGTCTAGGTAGCATACCTTGGAAACGTGCGCGATAGGAGACTTGCTCAAAAACAAAGAAATATGCTCAGCTGAAGGTGCTTCTGTAAAGATGGATTTTCCCTCTGTTCCAAATGCCTCCACGTAACACCAATCCGGGATATCAGAGGTACCAACCATCAAGCCAATATTGCAGACAGGGTTCCTGGCGGCTGCAGCAACAAATTTGTCTGGTGCCTGCAACCAGGAAAAAAAAAACGTAAGGTAAAAATCATCTTTCAGCACGAAGCAATATCTGAAGTTAACCATTCAAACTAAGCTACTTCCAAGAGTGACAACGGATATGTTTTTCATAGTGAAAATATGCTGAGAGACGAGCTCCAGAGGGGGGAAAAAATATAAACGTCTAGACCTCGTTGTAAACTACTGCACCTGGTATCTGCCAAAAACTAGCAGCAAAGTGAAGACAAATGGCAGCCCATACTGAACTGGTTGAGTCTGAGGTATTAAAAATTACTACGACTATATATCTCTAGTTTGAAAAGGGTCTTCGAGAACATACTATAATGGTCGATTGTTACTAGACTAGGACTTGATCCTCGCATTTCTGGAAAAATATGACACTACTGTAGCCCCCTTTTGTATGCTGGACCCTTTTGTAATTTTTTTCATCATATATATAAAATTCTCTGAATGTGCTAGATTCATCAAAGGTAAGGCAGCTGGGAAGAACAGTTGGGTGGACTCGGCAAAGACACGCGTGTTTTGATTTGACACGAGATAGAATACTAGTACATAAGATCAAACAATGTCAGATGTTACGATCTCTGCAGGGTTTGAATCCTATCTGTTTGAGCATGAGATATTTCACTTTTATTCTTCTTCAGTAATGAAATTTTGATGAAGATGTTGTTTGGATTGCATTGGGTATCGTGTCGAATAATGTGATTTGTGAGGATAAAATTAGAAGAGAAGATTACATTATTCAGATGAAACAGTGGCTTTATTCCAATGAAAAAAATAATGGTGCGAATAAAGTGAATAAAATCCATAAGCAAACGCACACCATATGTCTCTGTGAAACTCTGTACCTGCCCAATTAAGTGTGTGGTCAAAAAGCCACCATGGGAACCACCGACAACGGCTATTTTAGAGGGATCTGCAAGCCCCATCTCAGTCACATGGTCAATAGCAGCAAGTACATCATTAACATCCTGGTCAAACATACATTGAGGTCAGAATGAAAACTCAAACAACAATCTGGATTAAAATATTAATTATGAAAGCAACTTCTTATTTCAACAGAATATACTTGTGGAACTGAATGATGCACAACACCTGAGAACCAATTTTTCCTGGGAGAGATTGCAAAGCTTCCTCTCCAAACCCTAAAGAACCCCTGGAGTATGGGGGGAATCAAATCAAGTACCACTTCAGAAACTATATTCCCTCAATTTCAGAATGTGACGGCACAAACCAGACATAACATGCATACAAGCCTTTCACATAAAGGTGGTTACGAAATGAATAATCCTTGAAGAGATAAGAAACTACGAAGACAAAAAAGCATTAATTCATGGCTTAGGATACCTGTAATTCACAATTAGCAAGCTGTAACCAAGTGAGGTGAGGAATGCCAAGGATTTTGAGAAGCTTGATGTTGAAACAGAATGAGGGCCTCCATGAATTACCACAATCAGGGGATCAATGGTGTTACTTTTGGACTTGGAGGAAACAAATATGGCTTCATAGGGTTTGTTGGAACCTATAAATGGTTAATAAAAATAAAAATTAAAACAACACATTAGAGTTCTTTTGCTTCAGAGAGATAAAGTCTAGCAAACACAGCGAATCCCCCAACAAATTACCCTCTCACTTAAAAGCTCAATTTTATAAGTAGAACCGATATACTTCCAGGAAAAAGATTTGCATATGTTGGATAACAATGAGAACTAGCACTCTGTTCATGTAAAATATAAACTCTCCCTTAAAAATTCACCTTTTGAAATTTGCAGTTACCAGGTTAAAACTTAAACACAATCAATCAATTTGGTTTTATACAAGCATTTGCCCTCCCAGGGATAACTAACCCAACTAAGAAGTTGTACGTTAACAAAAGTATGCAAAAACTTAAACCACATGCAAACGTCTTAAATTTTGCATTGCAAATAGCCTTTCGGTTACAGAATATCAGAATTGAACTCTAAGCTTCATTTTTCTGTTCAGATTGCTCTCACAAACTAATGTGACTTTGATAAATTTATGATCATTATCCTTTCCTATTATTTGAAGGGGAGAGTCAATCCACCATGGTGAAAAACTATTGCAATGAGACTTGAGGTCACAGGTAATTAGTCACAGAAGATCCCTTTTATAAAAGAAATATATAATGGAAATTGATCAACTTTTTAGTTGCTCAATCACCCAATAAGGCAGTGAATGGGATAGGAATCTACCAATTCACTCTACCCAGTGTATTTCCCAGTTTCCGCACACCCTACTCATTTGGCAATTTCACGAAATTGTTCCAACTTCAATGGTGGTTGTTCAACGATAGATATAATATGTAGTGTTCAGTGGAACACTGGTCATTATAGACATATTGGAAATTTAAGATAAGACTGCAGATATCAAGCAGTGGGCGGATCAAGAAAACTTTTTCAATGGGGCACAAAGTTAACAATAATATATTACATTTCAAATCTTTGACATCATAAGTGTTTTTTTTTTTTAAACTACATCATAAGTGTTAGCTACGTGACATACGTTGTTTTAGGTATCAAAAAAATTAGTGGGGCCCATGTGACTCCAGACCTATATGATTGAGTTCGAGCCTGACCTTTCCACAAATTTAGCACATAAAAGGGTTACTACTTTTTATCTTTTTTTTCCCTCCTTCACTGTGTTTTAGCATAAGCTTCTCTTTGATACAATTACCTCTTCACATAAATCAATAATTCAAAAACAAAAGAAAGAAACTTATGCACATTCTTGTACCTGGTGTAGGATTCTCAGAGCTGCCCCTAACAGGAATCTTCAGTATGTCAAATTGTCGAGAGGTCAGCAAAGACAGGACCTGTGGACAACAGAAATATCAGCTTACCAAAAAAAAAAAATGACAAGTCAAATGTGAAAATAATTATTGTACCGAATATTGTAACCTTCTCAGAGCATCTTGAAACGGGCCCTGCAATATCTAACCAATTCCATGTCGCATCATTTGATGCCTTTTCAGCCAAAAAACCATACTTGAGTTGAGGGATGTCAATGGGACTGCTAGACACTTCAAAAAAAAAAATAATGCACATCATTCAAACCACGTAAAGACTAAGTAAGATTTACCAAAGCTAATTATTGAACACAAACACAAAGAGTTCCTTACCGGCAATGATGTTGTCAACATCAAGTGCAAGTACATCCCAAGAAAATGTCGAGTTGCTGGGACTGATTCGTGAGACAACTCCACTAAGAAAAGAAAGAGAAAAATTCCATTAAATGTAGAATATTATCAATATGCTTCAAAACAACAGAGAAATAAAAGCTCAAATCTGATTACCTCAATACATTAACTGCTAGAATTGCTTCAGTGCTGCCCCAAATAGAAGATAAAACCATAGTAGATCCATCAGAAAGCCAAGGTTTGCTAAGAATTTTGGAACAGTATAACCCTGGAAAACATCCGTCCTTGGGGCACATCACCACAGGAACCTATGTATGTCATAGACGTGCTTCAGGATTCTTTCTATTATTACTGAAATATCAAAAGAAAATGATGAATCATGTAGAAATATAAGCTCATGAGTGGTATTCTGAAACACGGAGTGATAATTATGCAACTGAATAGGCAACACAGACAAATCAGAAATACTGATCCGACAGAAATGCGACGTAAGCAAGAGAAAGAATCTGATACGATGGTTCTGAACCCGATTCCGGGAGTACATAGGGTTAACCTTTCTGCTTCATTGACTAAAAGATAACAAACAATAGTACTTTGTGGTTTTATTGCAGGCCCTACAATGAATTTCTTAAACAAAAGAAACATACCACATCAATAATTTTGCCAGATGAACATCGCTTTCCATTAGATGACCATTCAAATCTATGAAGTGAATTAGTTGCCCAGTGTGCCCCTGAGTCAACAGCACTTCTTGCCGATACAAAGATGAGGAACTTTCCGTCTGGGCTGAAAAAGTGGTTTGAAATAATAATTGAGGCTTTGGTGCATGCACAATGAAATTATCTAATAGCGTCACACTATTCGTTGGAAGCCTTCAATCTGAATATGAATAATCTCAATTCAAGCAAATGGTTCCATGATGTACTCAACGAATGGGCCAATCTATCTGAAAATCTATTAAAAAGATAAGCCTCCCAGAAGAACATTGAACTTCTCACAGTTTCATTTGCTTTAGAGTTTACCACTATTTTTTATTCCTACTTTTCTCCCCTTATCTTTAATTCTTTTTTATTCCTTTGTGTGTATAATAGCGACAGGGACAGGACGGTTAGGGGTATCCATGTTTGTGAGAAGTTTGAAAGAGGAGATACCTGAATCTTGGAAATAAAGCGCTACTAATGCCTTGTGTCAAAGGAACCATTGCAATGTCTTCAGCTGCAAGATTTCTGAAGATAAAAACCTTTAAGCATGACGAAAGGAGCAAGATGACAAAGTAACCAAAAGAACGACAACAACAAAATACACAATAAATAAATGGTGCAATAAATATTTTACAAACATTTGGGATTAAGATAAATTAGGGAATCACTTGAGGGGAAACTTCAAGGGATGGGGATATTGTTTTCAGTATCAGAGCTTATTTACATCATTTGAGATTAAACAAAGGCATCCACCCTAGAATGTATTGATTGTATGAGTATTAGCTAGTAAACAACCTGGATTGACTGTCATCTGATTTAGACACTGGAGCTCTAACTGCATATAAAGCACATGGCCTGTTATAACAGTATTTGATTCCCAGTTTTCTACCATCTGACGGCCACCCAATAAATACAAGATACTGATAGTCATTTTCAGTCGATGGAGCCCATACAACTTGTCCAACGCTCAGAGACTTCCCTACTCCTTGAACAGCATTAACCTCTCCACTGCGCAAAGCCATAATTTGAATCAAAAAAGGATGTGTTCACTCTTTACAAACATTATATCAGCAGATTTAGCTGAAGAACCTTTTCACATTGATCACAAAAAGTGCAGGCTGCCTTTTCCCAGCATAGAATTCCCCCCACTCCTCCTCAAACTCTCCTCGACCCTTCCAACTACTTGGGTCCTTTTCACCATGATCCCTTTTTACGTAACCAAAAGTGCTGAAAGTTGGTTTATGGGGAACTGGTTCCTCAGCAATGTAAGCAATATGTGTTTCATCTGAGTTCCAAGATATACCCTCAAACCTATAACAATCGAAGTAACAAGATCATACTCTGTTTTCAAAGAAAGTAGAGCCTGATAAGATGAACAAAAATGGGTAATCGTAATCAACTGAAAGTTCAAGCAAGACCAAAAATCATGTACTGTTTTTCTTGTTACCATCCATCTACATATACAGAGCCATGAGTGGAACTGGGAATATGAAATTCTTTTCCACTTGAGAAGAACTCCATATTTCAAAGCGAGTGGGAGAATCATTTTCAGGATTTCGGATGATAAGAAGTTTTGAACCAGATGGAGATGGAAGAAATGTTGAGACGCCATTCATCTCAACAGGGAAAGGGGACCATTGAAAGCTGACAGTCTCACTGCTTTCTTTTGAAATATAACTGGAAATCATATGTTTTCTCTTGATGTTAGCGAGGAGATTAGGTTGACCAACAGCAAACATAGCCCGAGATCCTTTTCCTACATCATAGAGCCAACAGAGGGTCATACTTGTCATGCCGGCTCTGAAAAGATGGATCAACTTAACAGCTCAAAGTACAGAAGGAAAAGGAATAAATCGTCACTTTCTTTCTTACTTTCCTCAACCTTATAATTTGGTGGGTCACAGATATCAAAGGAACATAATGATGCATTTCTAATGCAATTGGCTTCATTATTCTAGGAAAATATAGAACTGAGAAAAGCATCAAAGCACCTGAAGAACTAAAAGTCCATGCCTTCTCAATTGTTGACATCTCAGTAAAATCTTGGAGCAACTTTGACTGAGAAATATATGCTTCTTCTAAAACGCTATCTATACCATCTGGGGTTTTCAGAAGGGAGGTGGCTCGAGCAGCATCCATGTTTAAGCAAATTGAAAACCTGCATTTGCACATAAGAAAGAGATGAATGCCAGTCAAGACTAGAGCCTGATAACCGATGCACCGATTTCAACAGGGAAGAGTGATTTTGGTCAGAGCAATCACAAGCAACCTACAAACACTTGGCCAGGACTACACGAAAGATATTCAAAGTAAGCAATTGCTTAAGTACTTTCTGCTGCAATTAGCAAATTTACAACTGACTCACATTTATATTTCCTAGCATCTTCATATATAAAAAATTGAAAAAACAAATTTATCAGAAAGAACAATTGAATAACAACTAGACATTGCAAACAAAAAATAGCCAAGGAATAGGGAAATGGCAGAAAATATCTGAAAATGACTAATGAAACAGCTAGCTTGACAAGTGCCAAGAATTGCAGCAAGTATTTTTGCTAATAATAGTTAATAGTTAAGAGAGGAGAAGGAACTTCACTGGAAGCGCTCAGCCGGTGGCAACTGGGAGTCGGAGGGGACGAGCCGGCAAGGGGCAACAGCCACCAAGGCGAGCAGGAGTGCAGGACGCAGGTATCTGAGTTTTGGAACGATAACGGAATTTTATTTGGGATGACTTTATGATGCGTAAAAGGACGGGTAAAACGGTATATTCACTATTATTATTACATTTCGAAAAGAAAAAAATGATTATAAAGGACAAAAATAAGAAATCATTAAAAAGAATAAGCGGATTAAAAAATGGCGAAGAAGAACAAAATACATCCGAAATGGCGAAATTATCTTTTATGCGTGTTAACGACTTCAATTAAACTATCAAACAAATTCTTTAAAACTAATCCACTAAAACGTTCTAATATCAAACAAATCCACTACCAAACAAATACACTAAAACAAAAGCGAAAACAAAATACGTCAGAAAGGCATAATCGTCAATTGGAATAACAATTTGTCATTTTTTTTTTTTAAAAAACAGTCATTTATTTGTTCATCAATGAATGAAAATCCACAAAATACAAATCACAGAAAATTCAAAGGGGAGAAAAATAATTACAAAGTATTGAGATTCCATACTAGTGTAAGATTTCGAGCACGTTACTCCATCTTCGAAAGCATCACATGAAGGGGAGGTGTACTTCATGGGTTCCAGTGCCAAATAATATAAACCATGTCTTTGAATTGATATGGCCACTTGCTATGCCTTCCTTGTCCGGTTAAGTAAGTGCGAATCCACTCTTTGGTGTTCGTGTGAGAGAAGAAGTCGTTCCATTGTTGCCTAGGTACAACGGATCTCTAGAAACGCAGAGAGAAGGTGCAATCTCTGAGTGGCATAAAGGCAGGTTTCGTCATCACTACTACACATTACATCTCGTTGATGTGGAGACATGTCTTCTGTAAAGGAGGGACATGGTGGGTAGGGCATTATGGGCAGCTTGCCAATTCAAAAAGTTCAGACGGGCAGGACCTTTAAAATGCCAAATATGCTCCCAAAAGTGATCAGCAGGGCCAAGATTCGGAGATGAGAGAAAAAGGTATCCATCAGAGTATTTTTTGGTGCTCGCATGTTTCCAAACAATGGTGTCATCAATCACTCTAAAACCATTCTTAAGAGCTGCAGCTGCAAAACAAATGCTTTTCCACACCGAGGGGCTGGTCGGCTTAGGAGCCTCAAAATGACAGTTTGTCATTTTTGCTATTATTTCCATTTCACTGGACGAAATACCAATTAATACATGAATTTTGTCTCTTTTTATTTTGATAATTTTCTTTTGATTATTGACAAGTCACTTTCGATTATATGTGATGTATTTTTAAGGATAAAGTCACTTTCGGGTCAAATGACGTATGAAGAATACATCATGTACCTTTAAGGATAAATGATAATCTATCATTTTTGGTTAAGATATATATGAAATGCATTAAGTGGATCTGTAACATCCCGAATTTTCATTAAAGGGTAAAATAGTCATTGGGTGTATTTACTACGACCTAATTATTATTTGTCCCATTTATTTAAGTGAAAAGGAATTAATTAAAGGATTTAGCTATTAATTATAAAGGATTTAATTATTGGCTATAAAAAGGAAATAATCCCCAAATCACTGCTTTTTATTTCATACGCAACTTCTGAAGAAAAAGAAAAAAAAAAAAGGAACGGCGGCAACATAGCAACAGGCGCAGAGAAGAAAGCGAAATAAAAGGGAGAACCGTGTGATCAATCCGTTCATCTGTTCAAGATGCCACAGGAGAGAAAAGTGATCAGCGCGATGAGACGCGACTTTGGAAAATAACATCTCTCAATTTCGTAAACTTTCAATTTAGCCCTAGTTTTTTGTATTCGTAGAGTTCAATTCTTGAAAAAATCGTATCTTTCAATCCGTAACTCTGTTTTTCAGCCATGAGTAGCTGAAACGATCGTCTTGGAGCGTAGATCATTCTAAAAATAGTTATGTAGCAGTTAATCCAGGTAATCTGCAGTTTTATGGACTTTTTCAGTTTCGATTTTCTGCAAAGAAATAGGATTTTAGGGTTTCTCGTTGATCAAATAGGTTTTGGGTTGAGGATCAACAGTTGTTGCAGTTGCTTGACGTTTTGCTTTCGGTTTTTCTGGAAATTAAGGTAAGAGGCTCTTCCTAATGAGTAATTATAGTTTTATAATGATAGGTTGAGTTTTGGTGAGTTTTGGTGTTGTTTGGTGATAGAATTCATGCTAAGTTGTACTTAATAAGATGTGATATGTTTTGGTATATTTGTGTTGAGTTTTAAATTTCTATTTTTTTTGATCTAATAACATTAAATGAAAATGAACAAGCCCCGATTGAGTTTCTGATTCGTTCAGTTAAAACACCGAATGTACTCTTAAAGGGAGTTGAAGTTCGGATCCGTCGGAAGAGCATGAAAGGGCTTGTGCTTTGATGGATTAGTATTCATCAATGTCTGTGTAATTGCTAGGCCTTGTCCGTGTCTAATGGTCTAGGAAAGAGAGTAGTATGTGTGAGGGAGATTACTTTAAAACACTTAGGTGGCTAGTTAACAACATATAATAATTACATATGTGTAGTAAAAGATAAAACGTCACTTATTCTCGGTTAGGCACTCTTCCATATCGGCGATGTGATACGTTCATAAAAGGTGAACAACGCTGCTGGCCTATAAACGGCTGAATGGCAGTGGAGGAAATTCATCGGACGTATACGCATACCGGGGAGACCCCAAAGCTAATCGGTGCTAATCACTTTTACTAAGTACTTTGTACTTACCTTCTTTGCATTTTCTTTTGTATGCATTGTGGGGTGAGAAGACGAACAGGTTGATCAGGTAGATGACGACTTTTGAAGGTTTTGAAGTCTTGACGAAGTTTCTAGTTCCTTTTCTTTGTAAAGGTTGTACTAGACTAGTTGTATTTATTTTCTTAGACTTATTGTATTTCTACTTTTAAGACCTCGTATGGTATAAGTCTTTGGGTTTTTCGTCGTTTAATTTAACTATCCATCTTTAGAATGGTTATTTTCTATTCATAGTAGCATTTATGATTTTACCCGAGTCTTTTGGGCTTCCGTTTGCTTTTATTTGATTTGACGATGTAGAGGCTTGCGTATAATATTAAATTATTTAATGTTGTACGCGCCGTACATTTTCTTCCGGATAAGGGCTCAGTATCCGGGAGCGGGGCGTTACAGTTGGTATCAGAGACGAAGCGTCCTTTCTTTCCAATGCTTCTTCCCTCGAAGATTGGATTTCTTTAGACCTTTTAGAACCTTTCTGATCTCTCTTGATCTTGGTGGTAAATTCTCGTAGGATTAGGAATCCTTAGAATGTGGTTAAGTTGCACTAGGACCAAGTGAAAAGTCTCCTTAGGTGAAGGTTGAGTTTCAAGCTCATATCTTTTATGTGATCCTCTTAAGTTTTTTTCCTTTCGAGAACCCTTACTAGGATCTCTCTTTCCTTTTGGAATCTTCGAATCTTTCTCTATTTTTCTTTCTTTTTGAGGTTTTAATGCTTTCATAATGCTACATTTGGTTCAAATCACTTCCTTGTAACTTGGTGTTATGCAAAATGAGTAAACGATTTTGTTCACGTTTCTACATATCATGTTATATCATTTTTTTTTTGTTCTAAGAATTCTGTAAATTTTCATCCATATAGAAAGTTGTCTTATCTACAATTTCTCTCTTTACATCAATTTAGTTTTCAATATGTATTGTTCACAAATTGTTTAACATGAAGGGGTACTCTGTTCAGAAAATTCTGCAGCGGTACTCTTACTTATCATTCTGTTTTGAATAAGCTAAACACCTCAAAATATCTGAAAATGACTAATGGAACAGCTAGCTTGACAAGTGCCAAGAATTGCAGCAAGTATTTTTGCTAATAATAGTTAATAGTTAAGAGAGGAAGGAACTTCACGGAAGCGTTCGACCAAGCGGCAAGCTGGGAGTCGGAGGGGCGAGCCGACAATGGCAATGACCACCACCAAGGCGAGCGAGTGAGGCAGGGCGGTATGTGAGAGTTGGAACGATAACGGAATTTTATTTGGGATGACTTTATATATGATGCGTAAAAGGACGGGTAAAACGGTATATTCACTATTATTAATATTACATTTCTGAAAGAAAAACATGGTCATGATTATAAAAGACAATAATAAGAAATCATTAAAAAGAATAAGCGGATTAAAAAATGGCGAAGAAGAACAAAATACATCTGAAATGACGAAATTATCTTTGTCATGTTTAACAACTTCAATTCCACTATCAAACAAATTCCTTAAAACTAATCCACTAAAACATTCTAATATCAAACAAATCCACTACCAAACAAATACACTAAAATAAAAGCGAAAACAAAATACGTCAGAAAGGCATAATCGTCAATTGGAATAACAGTTTGTCAATTTTTTTTTTGAAAAAACAGTCATTTATTTGTTCATCAATGAATGGAAATCCACAAAATACAAATCACAGAAAATTCAAATGGGAGAAAAATAATCACAAAGTATTGAGATTCCATGCTAGTGTAAGATTTCGAGCACGTGACTCCATCTTCGAAAGCATCACATGAAGGGGAGGTGTACTTCATGGGTTCCAGTGCCAAATACTATAAAACATGTCTCTGAATTGATAGGGCCACTTGCTATGCCTTCCTTGTCGAGTTAAGTAAGTGCGAATCCACTCTTTGGTGTTCGTGTGAGAGAAGAAGTCGTTCCATTGTCGCCTAGGTACAACGGATCTCCAAAAACGCTGAGAGAAGTTGCAATCTCTGAGTGGCATGAAGGCAGGTTTCGTCATCACTACTACACATTACATCTTGTTGATGTGGAGACATGTCTTCTTTAAAGGAGGGACATGGTGGGTAGGCATTATGGGCAGCTTGCCAATTCAAAAAGTTCAGACGGGCAGGACCTTTAAATTGCCAAATATGCTCCCAAAGTGGTCAGCAGGGCCAAGATTCGGTGATGAGAGAAAAAGGTATCCATCAGTTTGGTGCTCGCATGTTTCCAAACAATGGTGTCATCAATCACTCTAAAACCATTCTTAAGAGCTGCAGCTGCAAAACAAATGCTTTTCCACACCGGGTGGCTGGTCGGTTTAGGAGCCTCAAAATGACAGTTTGTCATTTTTGCTATTATTTCCATTTCACTGGACGAAATACCAATTAATACATTAATTTTGTCTCTTTTTATTTTGATAATTTTCTTTTGATTATTGACAAGTCACTTTCGATTATATGTTATGTATTTTTAAGGATAAAGTCACTTTCGGGTCAAATGACGTATGAAGAATACATCATGTACCTTTAAGGATAAATGATAGAATTGGTGAATAACAATACTTTTGTCATTGAAGAATAATGTTGTGTACAATGAGTTTATATAGGGGACACCAAGGGCATAAACGTAAAATACAAATGATATGCAATATATTCTAATACGCTCCTCAAGCGGACGGAGTTGAGCGAAGTCAAGCTTGGAAACAAGTCTTTGAAAAAAGATAACCGGGGCAAGGGCTTGGTGAGAACATCGACCAATTTGGTGCAAGCGACAACACGAGCAACGCGAACAAGACCACGCTCAACATGCTCACGAATGAAATGATAGTCAATGGCCACGTGCTTCATGCGTGAGTGGAAGACCGGGTTGGCACTGAGACGAAGCGCTCCCAAATTGTCACAGAAAATCACCGGTGTGGAGCCAACCGAAAAACCAAGATCCGCAAGAAGATAAGTCGGCCAGGCAACCTCGGCGGCCGTATCCATAACGCTCCTATATTCAACCTCCGTGGAGGATCTAAAAGCGAGTCTTTGCTTCTTGAACTCCAAGAAATGGCATTCCCGCCCAAGAAAACAATGTAAGCGGTAGTAAGTGTGCCAGGCACATACTCGGATGACATTTGGATCACGGTAGCCGTCGTCTTTGTTACCCGCCCAATCGAGTCGAAAGCATGCAAGGCCGAGGAGACTCGATACAAATGCGCAAACCCATAGTGAGGTGCCGGATAAATAGCGCAAAAAGGCGTTTGACAAGCATCCAAAGATACTCTGTCGGTAGCATGCATAAAGCTGTGAGTTTATTAATCGCAAATCCCGAATATCAACCTCGTAAAGCATAAGTCTGCAGGGCACCCAACGTTTGGCGATCTTGAGTCGGATCTGAATAAAGCGGGAGAAAAACGGTGTCACCTGAAAAGGCATCGGTGGCATAGGGGTAGAAAGCGCCTTAGAGTCTTCCATGTGAACCTGCGAAAGGTGCTCACGTGTATATCTGGTCTGCGTCAGTAGCAACCCCGTGGTAGAATGAGTGACCTCAACCCTCAAAAAATACGACAGTGGACCAAGGTCCTTGATGGAGAACGGAGAACCCAACCGATCAATAATACTCAACTCCTTTCAGTGAGCTACCGGTAACAATGATATCATCGACATATACCGAAAAAATAGTAATCTTGTGATGTCGCGACAAACAAATAGAGACGGATCAGCCACAGAGTTAACAAAACCCATAGTGAGGAGGAAGGACTTAAGCTCATGGTACCAGGCTCGAGAGCCTGCTTAAGGCCATAGATCGCCTTGCGAAGTTTGCAAACAAAAGTGGGTTTAAGTGGCATCCTCAAACCGGGTGGTTGAGACATATAAACATCCTCGGCTAGTGTACCTGCAGAAAAAGCATTATTGACATCGAGTTGGCGAAGAGACCAACCAAAGGAAACCGCAATACCTAGAACAAGGCGGATCGTAGCGAGTTTAACAACGGGGTGAAAGCCTCAAAATAATCCAAACCAGGGCGTTATGTAAACCCTTTTGCAACCAAATGAGCTTTGTATTTATCAATAGAACCGTCCGGTTTCCTTTTTATTCGAACACCCACTTACATCCAACTATATTTAAACCCACCGCGGGGGGAACTAGAGACCACGTGTCATTGCGAAGGAGTGCACTATACTCATCGACATGGCAACACACCATCTGCGGGCACTGCAAGGCCTCAGCAAGGTCGAGGTTCCGTGTCAAGGTAGCGATTATGCAGATTGAGCTTGGAGGTTAAAGAGTTGGCGAGGTTTGTATATTTGGTTCCGAGATCGAGTAGTCATGGGATGAGGGGGCCGAGGGGAGGAGAAGGGGCGGGGGGGGGAGGACGAGTTGGAGGAGGAGGATGTGGGAGTGGCGGAAGAGGCAGAAATACCGAAAGAAGGAGAGTTGGGAGATTCGTGAGAGGGACGAGGAGAGGGCCGTGGGGGGCATAAATGCCGACGGGAGGTGTATGGGCCGTGGGGATGGGTGGAGAAATAGGAGCAGTGAGGTGTATAAGAGTCGCCGGAAGAAGGTCGAGTTAAAGGAGGTAAGGAAGGATCGAGAGGAGATGCTAGCAAAAGGGAAAATGTCCTCCACAAACCGAACATCACGCGAAATATGTGTAGGCGAGACTCGGAAATGTCGTAGCATAGATAAGCACTCTGTGTGAGGCATACCCAAGGAAGATCTGAGGGCTTAGAGGTAGGCGCAAGCTTGTCTTTGTATATGGTTTAAGCCAAGGATAGCAGAGACACCCGAAGACTCGAAGTTTAGAATAGTTAGGCGTTTTAGAGAAAAGCTTGAGATGTGGGGACGCCATATCAAGATTTTTGGTGGGCATGCGATTAATGAGGTAAACCGCGGTACTAACGGCATACGACCAATAGGTAACTGGAATTTTGGCATGTGCAAGAAGGGTGAGGGCAGTCTCAGCTATATGCAGGTGGCGGCGTTCAGAGATGCCATTGTGTTGTGGCGTGTAGGTAGGGGAAGTGAAATGGGAGATGCCATGGTCAGACAGAAAAGGACGTAATTTAATGTACTCGGTACCATTGTCAGAATAGAGGGTTTTGATAGAGGCATCTAAAAGGTTTTCAACATATTTTTTGAATTTAATGAACACATTATGGACATCAGATTTGCAGGCAAGCGGGTATAACCACATATATCGAGTAAAATGATCGACAAAGAGAACATAATATTTAAAACCATCAATGGAATAAACGGTGACGACCAAACGTCGAAATAAATAACCTCAAGGGTTGAGAAGTACATAATGTGGAATCGAGAAAGGAGCCTATGGCTCTTATTACACAAACAAGAATCACAATGAGAATGCTGAAGTAGTAGATAATTCTAAAAGTTTATTGTTTGCTAAATTCAATAATTGGAAATGCGGGATGGCCGCAGTGAAGATGCCAAGTGGCGGCGCGAGGCTTTAGAGGCAGAGAAGAAAGAGAGCCTTGGAAGACCACGAGATAAGCACCATCACCGACTTGTCCTTGGTGGAGGCATTTGCCCGTCTTCAAATCCTTCACCAAAAACGAATCGTAAGAATTCAATTGATCTGAAATTATCCTGGCAAAATTTTTGACGTGAAAGTAAATTGCGAGACAGAGAGGGAACACAAAGAACATGATTTAATTTAAAAGAGGAAAGAGTGGTAGAGCCAATGTGTGTGATGGCCAGGGAGCTACCATCACCAATGACAATACGATCCGTACCTGGGTAAGGAGAGTGAAGAGAGAGCAAGTTGAGTTCCTGAGTCATGTGGTGAGAGGCACCACTGTCAAGCATCCAAGGAGCATAAGGATCGAGTCTTCGCATAGGAGGACCTGGAGGGCGCATGGTGAGCAACATGGGCATGGGGAGGCTGTGGGGGCCGAGAGGTGGTAGGGTTACTGGGGTGGGCGAGGAGATTGTTGTAGAGCGGATAGGTGGTACAATGAGTAGCAACATGTCCTGGAGATCACGAGTTGGCGAAAGCCTTGATAACCTTTAGAATTACGAGGATTGGAATTTTGGAGGAGTGATTGGGTTGAGGAGGGTAGTGGGGCCTCGGGTTTGGGGGGGAGGGGCGGCAGGATGGGGTGAGGTGGCCGAGGGTGGGGAGTAGGGGTTATAGGTCGTATTAGGCGAAACATGCATAGGACGAGGTTGATGATAAGCAGGGAATGCAGTATACGCAGGGGGTGTAGCAGACTGACTTTGTGCAAGAGACACCTCATGCATTAACAATTTCTCATGCAATAGCGGCAGCGATATAGTATCATCACGTGCCTGAATAGCACTCACAAGGTTCACATAATCACTACCAAGATTTTTTAATATGATTTCAACCAGTTCGTCATCCGGCACTTTGGAGTCTAATGCAGCCAAATCATCCGCAATATTTTTAATTGCCGTAAAATACTGAGAAATCGACATCGTACCTTTAGAGATAGAATTTAGGCGCAACCGTAGAGGAACGAGTACGCCCTTACTTTGCTTCCCATATGTATTTAGGAGGGTGTCCCAAGCTTGTTTCGAATTATCTGTATGCTGAATGGAGGCAATGTAGTCCTTGTCGACCGAACCAAGAAGATGATGATGAATTAGGGCATCTGTTGCACCCATGACAAGTGTGCCGGTTAGGAGCTGCAGCACCGCGGCATCGATGAGGACGGCGGCGGGTGAGGGGTAGCGCGCTGTGGCGTACCCGATAAGACCATGACCCGTGGCGCGGTGGTCATCTGCGACTTCCAAGCGGTGAAATTCTTGTCATTTAGTTTAATCGGCGCATTGACCGCAGGATTCAAGGAGACGACGAGGCGGTCTGAAGAGAGGAAGGAAGCGCCGGATATGGTGGAGGAAGAAGAATCGGCGGTGGAGGAGAGGTGGCCATCGCAGCCGGCGGCGGGCAGAACCCTAGCAGCCAAGCAGGAGAGTGCCGACCGCATTTTTTTTTTTTTTTTTTTTTTTTTTTTTAGAGATCGGTTTGCTCATACTGGCGATAAATTGGTGAATAACAATACTTTTGTCATTGAAGAATAATGTTGTGTACAATGAGTTTATATAGGGGACACCAAGGGCATAAACGTAAAATACAAATGATATGCAATATATTCTAATAATAAATGATAATCTATCATTTTTGGTTAAGTTATATATGAAATGCATTAAGTGGATCTTAGAATGAAGAGAGTCATTGACTGTGACATGTCTTGGTGCCGTCTGGCCGGCAGCTCTACAACAAAGATCAGAGTCTTTTCATTTTCTATTATTAGTTGATGGTTTGTATACATCCTAAACTAAAGTAAGACTATATCATAGTTGATAAGAAAAGTTGGCATGATACAGACAACTAAAAAACAAACAAGTAGAGACGAGTGATTTTTTTTTTTTCTTATAAATTATGTCACAACAGAGGGAAGATTCATTCGAAATTATTTCGAATTCAATTCGAACGGCCACTTGAGAATCCGGAATGACTGTGTTGTAATTTGAGGGTGTGAAGATTGATCACCAATGTCTTGAATTCCTGCAAATATAGAAGATGTTCAGATCCTCGCAGTTTCATGATAAATCGTTGTTCTTCTTAAATTATTCGACCTTATACTTTGTCCCGGGTATCACGAATATTTAAGTGAGATATAAACTGAGATTTTTACCTTTAAGTCTGGACAAAGATCTTAAAGAGCACTTAGAAGTATTAAGTTATATGGAATGTTTTACAAGGATACTTACAATTGTTATTCTTATTTTTTTTAACAATGTAAACTTGCTTATATATAGCACTTGGTTCTGAAAAAAGAGCAAAGACACACGTCCCTTAAGTGATATACACCAAAGGAAAATGTACCATTTGGTTGTACCCACTTAAAACTGCCAAAAGACACCAAAAATCAGTTTTTCCGACCACAGGTGCCCATCCATACGGATGCAGTTATCATCCGGACGGATAAGTTACAGTATCAAAATTTTACATTTTCAGCCATCTATCTGTACGGATAGATTCTTATCCGTACGGATAACTCTCATCCGTATGGATAGATTCTTATCCGTCTGGATAGCTCTCAATCGAGAAAATTTGGATTTTCATTTCACATCCGTCACACTCGTAAAAACTTATATAAGCGTGCACACTCCGCACCTCCATACTTATATTTAGCTTTACGAGCATATATAACCACCCTTGTACTAAACCCCGATAACTCCGATGACTTGATTATACTTAAATCACCAACAGACTGTGCGGAAACCAAGCATCTATACTTGATCACATCAGGCCAATCCATTAATGCTGCCACCAATTCATTTCCTTCACGCTAAGTATCGCTCGTTTTCTGTCAATGGCATTGTTTAAGAATTCCTCAAGAGGTGGAAGCAACACCTCATCTTCATTTTCCCCTTGCTTTTCCTCGTATTACCTATTCCCACATCAAGAATAAATAGATTGTCGGTAACCGAAAGCATCTTTTTTACACAACATGAGAAAATATGTATAGAAGTAAGATATAAATTTTAAATTTTTTTTAACGCTTGTATCGAAAAATCAGTTGCCTACGTATCTTTTATATGCAATCCGACACGACACATATAAAAAAATAAAAACCAACGTAGTTCTATAGTTTTTAGTGACATTTCTATATAAAAAAATCAAAACGGACGTAATTCTATATAAAGAAATCAAAGCGAACGTAGGTCTATATAAAAAAAATCAAAACGACATGTTTAGCTAGGATTGAGTCTATTCATATTTGTCCGGGTGATTCTTCCTCATGTGTCTATTCATCGTTCCCTAACCACCTTAACAAGTGTATTTTAACAAGTGAAGACCAGTTCTCAAAAAAAACAAGTGAAGACCACCGTACTTTTATTTTTATTTTTCTTTTTTCATATTTTAAAAAAAAAGATGGAAATAATACTACAACATGGAAAAGAGAAAAACAACGAAAAATACCAATGCAAATCCATTTGAAATGATATGTCATGATTAACGAACTTTCTACAATAGGAAATAGTGTGTAAGCCTTGGTTGTTTTCATTCAGTTTCAAAATCTGTAAAAATGAACAAGACAGAAAAAGTTATATTCACCTTTGACCAAGCAAATAAGGACAATCAAGGTATCCTTGGAAATGAAAATAGAGCCAACTTCAACAAATTTACATGTAGTTGAAGTCCTTAATTGGCTATAAATAATGAATTGCCTATTATTTTTAGATACCCGATTAGAAGTGCAAACAAGGGCGTCAATTTTTTTTCCGGTGTTGCTTAGGTAATAAAACTTCTAACATGGAAATGAACTATAAAAACTTATCAATGGAATCTAGATAAACACGCTTGCATATGATAACATAGAAACAAATGAGAAAACGGTTGAGGGATGTTTCATTGTCAGATATTTATCACGCAAACAAGAAACGTAATTTAACTCAATGCAAATAGATAATCAATCTAAGCTTTTGTTGTTATGAAATTATGCTGCAGACTTTTCCGGTAGATCATGCCAAAGATTTAGACATTTAGTCATTAAATCATTAGTATATAAATTTCTTTAAATCATTAGAATCTTGTTTAACAGATCCTAAAATCTTCAAAAAAAACAATAACAATTCAACACGAAATCAATTTCACGGATGTTTGCTTAGAAAGAAAGAACATTAACACATCTTAAAAATCTCACTAAAATCTTCAAAAACAATAATTCACTGATCAACATTAATAAAGCAGCTAGAGCATTATTTGTAGTTCCTGAGACGAACATGGAAACATCAATAAAAGTACAAGGCAAAAAATTAAAGCTTCGCAAAGCAAAACAAGGATGTCATTCACAAGCATAAACTGAACAAATAAAGATGGGTTTAGAAAAATGACAATACTAGCACAGGAAAGAAAACAAAAATAGTGGAACAAATTCAATAAGAGTAGCATAGGGAATTTCAAATGAATATAACCTCATCTTGTGCTATTTCTCTTGTCTAAAAGAAAAGATGCCCGCATACGGAGAAACCCTACCCGTTTGGATCGAAGGAAATAAATAGAAAGGAAAAGGAAAGATAGTGACGGAGAAGAAAGGAGAGGGTAAGGAGAGATTGTGAAGTTTATTTTGAGTGTTTGGATAGAACTAGACGGAAAGGAAATGAAGGTTTAAAAGTATGTTTGGAATGTCAATGGAAAAGAAAGGAAATCACAAGATTATAAATGATTTTCCAATTTTAGACATTAGGTTAGTGAGATATTAGTATTAATTTTAAGGTTATTTAAGTAATTATATAATTTTTTTTTGAAGAGGTAATTATATAAAATATTTAAAAAAAATAAATAAATTCCTTCCAAATCTTGCTGAAAATGGACGGAAAGCAGGCAATCTAATTTCTATTAGATCATTTCCTTTGGTCTCCCTCATTCGCATTTCCTTTACTTCTCCTGTTGACATACCAAACACCTCAATTAAAATCAGTCCAAGCCTTTTCTTTTCTTCTCCTCCCTTTTCTTTCAATCCAAACAAGCTGAGACAAAAGTATAGTTGGGGAGGAAATGTGGCGAAATTGTGAAGTCTAGGGCATCTAAAAACCTATTTATAGCCTTAACAACTAGAAAAAAAAAAACGGAAATCGTGGTCTTAAAGAAGAATAAACCTATCTTAAACTTAATTAAAAGTGTTGGTCCCTCAGAAAGGCTAACACAAGTTTAAGGGGGGGGGGGGTGGTTGAATAAACTTGTCACCAAAAACTAGATTTATCATGATTAAGGTTTAGTTGTAACTTGTGTGGAGTTGAGTTGAGCTGACTAAGCTGAGTTTGAGTCAAACTGACTTATAACAAAACTGAGTCAACCGGCAACGGATTTAAGTTTTAGCCTTTATCTTGATCTTGTTGTTTCTATAAGAAAAATCTGAGTATGCAAAACTGAATTCTGGTGAATGTCAGTTTGTGAACTGCGAGTAAGTATAACAATCAGATTCAGTATACTGTAAACAATAATAAATGATGTATAAGTAAATGGCTGAATGTAAATGCGTAAAGTAAGTAGAGCAAGAATTATAATGGTTCCAAGTGGTGTAATCCTGTACGTTCACTCTTCCCCTGTGATGTAGGATGAAAATTCCACTAGAACTTTTTGATGTAAGATGTTACAAAAAGTCCTAAACGATAGTCCTTGACTAATCCCTAGTGTCACTATCTAAACAATCAAAGAACAGGTCGGATTGGTGCTCTCCAAATGCTTGAACCACTGGTCCTTGAAGGGTTGTATTGCCTCTTCACCAGCTACCACCACAACCACAGTCTACCCGACTGCAAATGACAATTGTCCTTGGCAAATCCTTGACCGGATTGCTTCACAGTCTAATCCTTTGATTAAGAATCAAAGTTGGGCTAAATTGATTCTCGATTGTGGTTCTTCAAAGTGTCGAATTCTGGATTTGATCGATATAGCTTAAACACTTGAAGAAATCTGGATATGATCTTGTTGAGCGCAGATATTGATAGCAATTCGGATCCCCTAGACTTGTGTACTAAAATGCTTGTAATCTTGTTAATTCGGTGTTTGATTCTTGATGCCAAGTCCTCTATTATAGTGTGAGGTCCAACGTTCATCTTGCTTGAATTTGAATTGTATCAACGTCTATATTTTCAGATGTAAGGTGTCAGTGACCATTCTGACATGTCAGTTCTTCATCCAATTAAAATCCTTGATTTACAACTTTCGAGTGTACTTTCAGTTGCTTGGATGGCTGACTATAAAACTGAATGTCCTATTTAGTTTTATACTGAGTGTGTCAGTTTTTAGTTTGTTAACTGACTTAGAGCATTAACTGAGTTTTTACTCTTCTTCAAAACTTAGTACTCTATTTATCTGATTTTATATGATTGAATCAGATTACACCACTCCTTAAACAAATCATCTAAGATATCATTGTCCTTATGATTTTTAGGTCTTCTTCAAGATCCATAAAGTCGATTCGAGCCATCACAGACTTACACGAATTCTAACTTTACGATCCTCGGCTTAAGTCTTCATAATCGAAGTCTCGAACCCTCGATTCTTCAAACCTCTGGCCGAGTATGTGTCCTCGATTCTTCATATCTTGAGTTTGTTCCTCCGGTTCTTCATTTAGATAAGTCAGCCGAGTCTGTGTCCCTCAACGAACGTACATGCTTGATTAAAGTCGACTTGATTTTAGGTGTACATCTTTAGTTTTATGTCATGTTCCAGCTTTTAGATGATTTCCGGTTTTGGTTTTTACGACACTTCTATCTATTACGATTGCTTTGTCCTGATATAACCTATACAATGATCAGACTCTAGTAAAACCTATACATTCAGTTCTAGATATCTTTTAGCTTTTCACTATAACAGCTAGTTTCAGCACTTCATCAATGGGGTGTAAACAAGTAAGTAACTAAATAAGATGAATCATCATGAAAACTAAAATTTTATTTCCAACAATTTCCCCCTTGTCAATTTTTGAAAGACAATTTTAACTTTACGAAATCATGATAGATTTTATTTTCAAAATGGATAAAAAAGGCGCATTGTTAATGAATTTCATTTTATAAGTATAACTTTTAATGGAATAACATATGGTGAAACACCGTATTCTGCTTCAAGTAAATTAATAATCAACATATTTCTCTTTAATATAATCATTATAATTTTACATGAAAATTAAATTACTATTTTACATCTATTATATCATTGTGTAGTTATTTTTTGCATTACAAAAAAATGTTGTAAATAAAAAGAAGGTAGGAAGATATAACTTCATGTATATATTTAAAAACAAAATATCTTGTGGGGCCACACTTGTATTTGAATTGTACTTGTTTGTGTGTGTGAGTGAGAGATTATTTTCTAAGTAAAATAACTTAATAGTGAGAAATCAATTAGTAGTTAATTATCGAAAGATAATTATGGTAGGAGATTATATTACATGATCTGTTTCATTTTTTGTAGGTGGATTGCCCGTTGTTTAGGACTTGTTTAAGAGGTAAGGGGCCAAAATGATAAAGAAATTAAAAAATAATTCATTTTATATGTACCGAAAATACCTTCAAATCACAAAATTGAAAGCTAGTAAGTAGGAGAAATCTATTGGCGCAGAAATGAAGCATCAGACATTTATTAGCACAATAAATGGGAGAAATTAAGTAGCCATTTATTAACGAAATAAAGAGGATAAAAAAGCGGAAATTTTATCACACCAAAATCGTTCCGGTATTTTCGGAAAAAAAAAAGCCCAAATCAACTCTATCCAATGGAACATGATATGACCAAAAAAAAAAAAAAGATGGAGTTACAAACAATAAAAGATGTACATACGGCCAAAAAATTGTAGTAACCCAGAAAAGAAAAGTAGTAATTGACAATAAAATAGATGTAGTTACAACAAAAAAATAAATAAAAAATTTTAACATTGATAAAAAAAATGCAATTACAGCAAAAAAAAATAATGGATATTTGTTTATAAGGACTAGTTTGAACACTTAATAGGCATTTAGGACACACTTAAATCTTATTTGTTTATAAGGACATAATACCATTAAATTTCCTATATTACCCTCCGTAATATGACTGACACCGATAAACTTCTCCCCTTGTCTATTTCTTCCGTAGCTAGCATCGCAAAACCTCCTTTGGCCGGTGTCGGCAATGATGGATTCTGTTAAAGTGTCCCACATTGGGAACTTGTGGTTGTTTCACCCACCATATTAAGAGATGAACTTCCCTCACCTCACAACCTAGGTTTTGAGGATGAGGCCCCTCTTCTTATATGGGTTAGGGCCTAGATTTTCTACATGGTATCGGAGCCACCTTTATTGTGCAAGTGTTGGGCCTATTTGTTGGCCTTGTGTGCCCGGCCCACACTTGAAGGGGCGTGTTAAAGTTTCCCACATTGGGAACTTGTGGTTGTTTCACCCACCATATTAAGAGATGGTCTTCCCTCATCTCACAACCTAGGTTTTGAGGATGAGGCCCTCTTCTTATATGGGTTAGGGCCTAGATATTCTACAGATTCCGATTTCCGACAGCCCATTGGATCGAAGATAGTGTTTTTTTGTATCGAATCTTCATATTAATCTAGGTCGTTGAGATTTTGCTTGTGTTGTGTAATCAATCTAGTTCACTAAGAAATCACCTGAACTCGGAAAGGTAAGGATTGTTTGAGTTTTATTTTGCAGGATAAATCGAAGTCCGGATACCAAAGAAGTTTCTTTTTGAACGCCGATTAACTTGAAGGGAAGCGGATTTCGGACCTATTTCGGTGCAATAAGCAAGCTTACAAACATGAATTGATGAGCAAAGTTTTAGAAAGAATAAGAGGAAAATGAAGATCATTGATACATAGAATTCGAGGTAACCATTTGGATTTTTAGAGATGTATCCATTGGTGCACAAAGGCGAGAGAGGGCTAAACATGATCGTATGAGTGGCCGTGAGCTTTTTCTTTCAATGCTAGTTTGTTTGTGGAAATGGTAAGACGTTTTTTCCCCTGAAAGTTCCTTTTGCTTTGGAATTGATCATCAACGGATATTTATGATTGAACATTGAAAATTATTCTGGCATTTGGTTGTGGTGGGGGTGGGCATTGCATAAATTATGCTTCTGAGATTATGAAATGCTAATAATCTATGAAGTTGTATGGGCCACTAGACAACCTTTTCTCTCTGTCTAAAGATAATTCATCTTAAACTTTTTTTATGGGTCAATGGGCCATTTTGAACTAGCTAAAATTCATATGTTGTCACATAATATTTTTGAAATGTAAAGCATTAGAATCTGAAGTTATGCTCTGAGTCAGAGTTTGCTTTCCAAAATGTACCAGTGATTTATGTACCTTTTTATTTATTTATTGTTTTTTCCTCATTGTAAATGACACTGTATCTCATCCCACTTAGGCTGTCAATGCAGATATCCTCATCTTTAGACTCCCCCCAATGGTTTCACTTAATTTAACTCTCTAAATACATTGTTTTTCGTTTCACTTACACTTTAAAAACTCAACTACTACAATAACATCCCTTTATACAACACTCTTACATCGATTTACGTACAAAGTCAAACTTTTTAATTCTTGTACGTGAAAAAAAGGAATTGGATGGGCAGGAAATTAATTGAAGCAGAAAGATGGTCCACATAAAAAAAAAGGGTGTACTTTTCATTACTAAAGTCTTACTTGTTATTTAAAGTAAGAGGTAATGATTTATCGGTTAGAGTGTGCTTACCACCCTTCACTGTGAGTATCCAAAGACTCTCATATCACTCAAAAGACAGATTTTGAGAGTTATCCAGTGTGTTGTTGGAGACAGTCTTAGGCTTTAGCCACCATGTGGGAATTGAATAGTTTTGCTAAAGTATAACCATCAATCTTTTCTGATCGATAAGTTTCGATTCCGTTCTTTGAGGCCGCTTTGGCCTTTTCTTTCCTTTTGAGGCCCGGTTAGTGTTCTGCAGTCAAGATTGGAGTCCAGCGATTGGTGGCTTATTTGATGTTCTGCGTGTTTTTACATTTCACTGAAGCTATGGTGGTGTTCAAGAAATGGATCAAGAGATAAGGGTCCATCATGTTTTTTGGTGCACGCTTTGTAGAGATTTTTGGTGCCTTGTCGTTGGTTTTTTCGGTATTTCGAGATCTTTGTAAAAGTTCTAATTTAGAGGATTTGCTTTGCGGTCGCATTGTTGTTTCACTTGAGATTCAAGCTTTTCTTGGTTTGGTTGTATACAGATGGGAGCACATATTTGAGCTGCTGTTGTTTCTGTTTGATCAAAACATTGCTATATGCTTCAGTTGATTATTCTTTTGATATCAGTCCTTTTTTTGAATTTTAGTAAACATCACCACAAGTCTAATTAACTTGTTGTTTTATTTACATCCAGATTGTTTGTATATTTATTGTTTCTTTTGTATTTCACGTTGCTGTAATAACAAAGTGCCTTGCACCTGTGTGTTTGATCACATTTTCAAAATTCAAATGTTTTAGTGGGTGTTATAATGAAACTTAAATTTGTGTACATGTTGCTTCATTGATGTCACTGCATTTACAATTAGAGAATTGATGCAGTGACATTGATGTCACTGCGTTTACAATTTGATACACAAGTTTTGTAAATTTGTAAAATAAATGTAGTGTCATTCACATTATGTCTCTGCATCGGGGTGGCCACTGCATCGCGGTGGTCAATGGATCGGGGATGGTCAAAGCATCATGGTGGTCAATGCATCGCGATGGTCACTGCATCGGAGGTGGTCACTACATCGTGGCGGTGAACGCATCACGGTGGTGAATGCATTCGGATGGTCACTGCATTGCGGTGTCTCTGCATCGCGATTTCTTTACATCAAGGGTGGCCACTGCATCGCAATAGTTAATGGATCTAGGGTGGTCAATGTATCGCGGTGTTACTTCATCGAGGCATCTCTGCAACGCGGTGTATCCGCATAGGGGGTGGTCACTGAATCGCGGTGTCTCTGCATCGGGGGTGGTCACTGCATCGCGGTGTCTCTGCATCACGGTGGTCACTGCATTGCTATGTCTCTACATCGGATGTGGTCACTGCATCGGGGGTGGCCACTGCATCACGGTGGTCAATGGATCTGGGGTGGTCAATGCATCGCGGTGTCACTTCATCGAGGCGTCTCTGCATTAGGGGTGTCACTGTATCGCAGTGTCACTTCATCGAGGTGTCTATGCACCGCGGTGTCTCTGCATCAGGGGTGGTCACTTCATCGTGTTGTCTCTGCATCGGGGGTGGTCACTGCATCATGGTGTCTCTGCATCGGGGGTGGTCACTGCATTGCGGTGTCTCTGCATCGCGATGTCGCATCGGAGGTCACTGCATCACGGTGTCTCGACTCGTCTCGTAAGGTCGATTATTTTCTTAGAATTCATTTAATTTTTAATAAAATATAACAAGGTCGAGTTCGACTTGTAAATAGTGGTCAATCCATTGCAGTGTCACTGCATCGCGGTTGTTAGTGCAACACGGTGTCACTTAATCGCGGTGTCTCTGCATCGGGGGTGGTCACTGCATCGCAGTGTCTCTGCATCGGGGGTGGTCAATGCATCGCGGTGTCTCTGCAATGCGTTATCACTTTATCGCGGTGTCTCTGCATCGTGGTTTCTCTGCATCGCGGTGTCTCTTAATAACGATGTCTCTGCATCGTCAAATGTTATAACATCGCGATGTCTCTGCATTACGGTGTCTCTCCATTGTCAAATGTTATAACATCGCGGTGTCTCTGCATTGTCAAATGTTATATCATCGTGATGTCTCTGCATCACGGTGTCTCTACGCCGGGGTGTCTGCGCGCCGGGGTGTGTCTGGATCGGGGTGGTCACCGCGATCGTGGTGTCACTTCATCGCGTGTCTCTGCATCGCGGTGTCACCAGATTTAGGGGCGGTCACCGTATCGCGCGATGGTCGTTGCATCGTGGTGGTCACTTCATCAAGTGTCTCGCGATCGGGGGTGGTCACTGCATCGCGGTGTCTCTGCATCGGGGGTGCCCACTGCATCTCGGTGGCCAATGGATCTGGGTGGTCAATGCATCGCGGTGTCACTTCATCGCGTATCACTTCATCACGTTGTCTCCAGCATCGCTTTGTTTCGATCGCCAAATGTCATAACATCGCGGTGTATCCGTAATCTTGGCGCCACTTCATCGCGCGGTGTCACTTTATCGCGATGTCTCTACATTAAGGTGTCTATATACATGACGGTGTCACTTCATCGCGGTGTCTCTGCATCGTGGTGTCTCTAAATCACGTTGTCACTAAATCGTGGTGTCTCTCGCGATCGCGCGTCTATATCGGGGTGGTCATTGCATCGTGGTGTCTCTGCATCGCGGTGTCTCTACATCGGGGTGGTCATTGCATCGCGGTGTCTCTGCATCGGGGGTGGTCATTGGGGTGTCTCTGCATCGAGGGTGGCCACTACATCGCGGTGGTCAATAGATGTGAGGTATTCAATGCATCGCGGTGTCACTTCATCGAGACGTCTCTGCATCATGGCGTCTCTGCATCAGGGGTGTCACTACATCGCGGTGGTCAATGCATCGGGGTAGTCAATGGACCTGGGGTGGTCAATGTGTCGCGGTGTCACTTCATCGAGGTGTCTCTGCATCGGGGGTGGTCACTGCATCGCGCTGTCTCTGCATCGGGGGTGGTCACTGCATCGTGGTTGTCAGTGCATCGCAGTGTCACTTCATCGAGGTGTCTCTGCATCGCGGCGTCTCTGCATCGTGGTGTCACTTCATTGTTGTGTCTCTTCATCTCGGTGTCACTTCATCGCGGTGTCACTTCATCGAGGTGGTCAATGCATTGCGGTGGTCAATGCATCAGGGGTGATCACTGCATCGCGGTGGTCGTTGCATCGGGGTGGTAACTGCATCGCGGTTGTGAATACATCGCGGTGGTCAATACGGTGTCTCTACATCGCAGTGTCACTTCATCGAGGTGGTCGTTGCATCGGGGTGATCAATTCATCGCAGTGGTCACCCGAAAAGAAAAAAAAAATCACAACCCTTGTGTCCAGAAAAAAAAAAAAAAAAAAAAAAAAAAAAAAAAAAAAAAAAAAACAACATGTTTTATCATCCAGAAAAAAAACAAAAAAAAGAAAAAGAAAAAATCAACACGTATTGCATTGATCCTGAATAACAAAGATAACAAAACAAAGCAGCGCCGCCGGCTTTTTTTATTTTTATTAATTGAGGGTAGATCGGTCTATGTATTAATTTTGTGTCTTTATAACCAACTAAGATTCCTTAATGTCCTATTTGTCTAATTAAATCCAATATGTGTCCTTTTGGACCCTTACCCCAAAAAAAAAATATAGTAACACATGAAAAGAAATAGTAATATAAAAAAATGTAGTAACAGATAAAAATAAATTGCAACAAAAATATAGTAACGCTCGAAAAAGACATAGTAACAGCCAATCAAATACTATAGGAAGTGGGATTGAAGTCCGTCCGAATAACTATATGGCCCTATTAGCTTAATAGGTTCTATATATAAAATCATATCTAAAATTTTAGTTGAGAGATTGAAAACCTTCATCTTTTGATAGGAGACTGTGAGTCAGCATACATCAGTGGAAGACAAATTCTAGATGGTGTTGTGATAACGAGATTTTGTCAAAAAAAAAAAGCTTTCGATTCCGTTAATTGGAACTTCTTAGATTGCATTTTGAACCAAATGAATTTTGAGCAGAGATGGAGAAAATGGATAAGTGGGTGCCTATGTTCTGCTCGGCCTGCTGCTTTGTTTTGCTGCTGCATGTAATGTATTTTGACAGCTTTAGTTTCTTTTGTATTTTGCTTCTTGGTTTGTGTCTGTGAATATTGCCTTTGTACTCTTATCTAGTACCTTGCTAGATGTTTTTAATACAAATATCTGTGCAGTTAAAAAAAAAAACAGTCAATAAAATACATATAGTTACAACAAAAAATATAATAACACTGATATGGATCAAGGAATATAGATAGAGTAATTTTTACGTTAAAATTGTAGATGAAGTGAGTATTTTTTTAATTAAAATCGATATTGTGTTGTGATAATGGATGCCTAAAATCATGTAAAATTGTTTGGAAGTTACAATAAATGACAAAAATTAATTAAGAAATAATCTCCAACTTTTCCCGTAGGTGGTGAATTTTTATTTTTTTTTTATTTTTTATTTTTACTTTCTTATGACAACTGGAAAAATTATTAAGATGAGGGTAATTTTGAAAAAAAATAAGACAATATGTCATTATTAAATCACAATATCCTATTTTTTTTCTATTACGCTAGTAAGATATCCTTTTAGTAAAAAATCTATTAAATATGTACTAGAAGAACTCCGTCTTCATACGTCTCCTAGTTGAATTCGGGAAGTACTAGGTATAGAACATCTCCCTAAAAATCTCCCAAGTGATCACACACCCATTGGTTTTATATGTCAGCCTTCGATTCCAGAACCAAGTGTTGGCTAGCTCTCTCTGTCAGAAAAGGCACAATCACTTCCACCTATCTCGCCTTAGGTACCTGAAAAGCGGTGCAATACTTCTTCATCTCTCTCACCCACTTCTCAAGTTCTATAGGGTCCGTACTTCGTGAAAATGTCGGGGCATAAATCCTCTTAAGATCAGATAAGTACTTTGAAGATCGATTATGTTGTTGATCCTGATTTTCCTGGCCTTGGGGTCAGGGGCGGATTTAAGAAGGAGGGAGGGGGGTCAAGCGCCCCCCCTTAGATCCGGAAAACATACTATTATGTATGTTGTGTATTTTTTTTGCCCCCCCTAAAAATTTACACTCGCCCATAGTATCGCCCCCCCTTACCCGGGATCCTGCGTCCCCCCCTGCTTGAGCAGTTTGGATCTGTCGTTGCATCAACGTCATCTGTTTTTGAATCAAGGCTATATGTTGTTGCTGTTGTTTCAACATCCATAGCATTGTATTCATCAACATCTCAAGTGTACCACCAGCTGGGGCCACTTGATGGGTAGGTGGTGACTCAACATGTGGGGTTGTTAGGTCCACCCTAAAGATAGAACCAGCAACCCATCCTCTTCCTACCTCTTTCACCTCAGCCTCTTCCAACCAACCTGTCACTGGTGAACTTGAATTTAAGATTCATGCTTAGTAAGGTCACTTAAACACAAAAGGTTTTCAATGCATCTCCACCAACAGATTCCAACTTTGGACTTTGCTCTGATACCAACTGTAATGAACCGCTTCTGAAATTCGAGCATTTTATTAAAAACCCGAATCGTTCGGCATGCGTCATATTAATTAAAAATATAATACGACACGTAAGTCTTAACTCATCATATTCATTAAGAGACATGGAAGCGTTTAAACATCTTAGCTAACAATTGTATTTCACTAAAACAAGTCCATAAATGGTTACAACTCTATTTTCAAAGAAGGCGACTAACAACAATAGAAGAGGAAAGAACATGATAACTAGAAACCAAAACATAAACTACGACCTTCAACACCTCTCAAGGGTTGCACTAACTCGGATCATTCCGTCTTACAAAAATCTTTAAGTTCTTAAAATAGTAAGGTATAAGCGCCAGCATGCTCAGAAGAAAGAGAGTTTCAAAGGTAATTCACACAGCATCCCCGGATATGATGACCTATTAATTCACTTCTACATTTAGCATGCATATCCACATAGTGTATGAACTACAAGACAAGTAAGCTTATAGCACAGTTTGAAGACATTTTAAATTATCAGGTTACTTGCATTTCAAGTTATCGTACTTATGGCATAGAGTTTAAGTTCATTAACATTTCATGCACACACCAACACTACTGTGCATTTGAAACCTTTAGTGCCCTGGCAAGGACACCTCCATTGCATCTATCATCCTCATTATACGAGCCCTTAAAAGTTCACATAAGTCCGGGGTCCCATATCACTGCACATATGCTCCCAATACAACAATTTGTACCCAAATACGCATCCAACATCAGTCATGCCTTGCCAAGGACACAACCACTGCATAAAAACACCCGTACATGCAATCCAGTACTTTTTAGTCCTATATTAAATCTATGAAAATTTTGTCATTTTATTGCAACGTGAAGAATAATAACAGTTAATTAACAATATAAATCTTTAATTTGCACGTAAAATAATAAATATTGATGTAAAGGAAAGATATATTGGTTATTGTATAACATGAAATATAATGGTCTATCACCATGTCACCATATATTTTCTTTAACCAACTTGAAAATACATTATTCCCAACTTTTATTAATTGAGCATTGAATATTCCCGACTTATATAACTTAAATGTGTTAAAAATCCCGTGTATAATTAAAATAAATAAAACGAATAAAATCAACAACAATTTTATTGATCTTGATAAACAATAACAAAGAAGTACAGAAAGAAAAAATAAAGGATATTGATGATCCGAGCGAGATTTAACTCATCCTTAAGACAAATTTGCCCCGGTATGTACCCGTTTTGCAAAGAATTGTCTCCTGTGAATTCTCAGATTACCTTTCGAATAAGCGGCATCGCAAACTCGAACAACGACGAACTCTCTACAAAGGCTTGAAAACTCTTCACTTGATGCAAGAACAAGATGCGAGAAGAATGTATGTATGTATGCAATGCACGTGTTGTATTTTTGTGTCTGTGTCTTTTTCTTCCCATTCATGTAGCTCGTTTATATAGCGAGAGGACATGGAAAACTGATGGAAATGAAACGACCTCACTTCGAATTGAATGTCATAAATATCATCATTATGTTGGAACTTGAAAGCTAAAAGCCTCACTTTAATCACGACTTAAAGTTGGATAGAAACATGAATAGTCTCACTCTTAGCAGATCGAGCCTCACCAAGAACCTTGATTCGATTCAATGAGACTCTCACTCTCAAGCAGACTTGATTCATTCGTGGTGATCGAAAAACCTCACTTCAATTCATTCAAAGAGATCAAAAAATAACATTGAAAAAACCTCAGCTCAAAACCGAACTCTGACTGTGAACCTTCAAACCGAGCTGCATTCGTGTACGCAGGCATGCACAAGCCCAAGGGTAAATCCGGATTGGACTTGCACCCCCCCCTGCGCCCGCGTAGAGAACGGTGTATAATGTTGGTTTCTTATTCCAACTACACTAAAACAATATCATATAAATATTGCTTCTTTTTCCTTCTTCCAACCAATGTGGGAGAAAAGTTTCTTCCCATTTTTCCTTTTCATAACACACACGTAAGCCCAATAGGCCCAATATGACATATCATCAATTTTTCATCAAACCGACTTTAAGCGTTAATTTCTCATTCACTCGTTATCCGAATTGAATGATTCCAAATCCTGAATTCATCTACGACTCACGTAGTTTTCAGAATTAATAAAACATTACATATATTCTATACAAGAATATATCCGAAATACGCTTACAAAGTCACTGAATAAAATGATTATAAAATCATTTTTAATTCATTTTTAATTCAATTCCACATTTTCTCCAACAAAATGATAGTTACAAATAAATTGAAATCATATTGAAAGATTCATGAGTATATAGTTTTTAATTATCACATCATGAAAAAAGGTTTCAAGGACACTTATTTTATTTTTCAGATATTTTCAGAAACTTCTGTTAATCATACACACCCATGATAGAAGATAGTTTATTGTGGTCATTGACAACAAAATTCAATGCACTCTTTTCAAACCGAAGAATATAATATGCGTGTGTTAAAACGATATCCATAAAAATCGAGATTTATTTTGGTTATGAATAACCCCCTGAATGTGTAGTCGTTCACATAGCCATGCCATACCCATACGGGATTTTTTTTAATATACCACACATTCTATGTGCTATTTGTCAATATACTATTTTAAGATAATTTTGGTTCTCACCGGAAAAACGTAGATCTTCACCCCTGCCACATGAATGTGCACGATCTTAGGGTACACAATTAGGGTTTTCCCTGCCACATGAATGTACACAAATCCCCTATTGGGTTTTCCCTTCCCAATTAGGGTTTAGAAGGCTGTCGAAAACAAATTTTTTCAACTTCAAGTTAGACTTTAAAAATAAAAAAATAAAAACTTGAAAAAAATCAACACATTCGGGAGATGTGTCATGTGTGTATCCAATCTCGGTGGCAAAATCATTACCGATACATTATGTAGTAATTATGGAAAATTAGGGATAAGGACACAATCAAAATATTTTTAAGTAATATGACAACTACATATTTTTTTATAGGGAGAAGGACAATCGCATAATTTTTATAGCGAAGAATGACAAACAATAATCCTTAAAATCGGTGAATCTCACTAGTGAATCCCGAAATCGGTGAATTTCGATAGTGAATTTCGACGATGAATCCTTAAAAATAGTGAATTTCGACGATGAATTTTGAAAAATAGTGAATTTAATGATGAATTTAAATCAATTGAATTTAAATAATGAATTTGAACACAAGTGAATTTCGACAGATGAATAAATAGTTTTGTCTTTACGCAAAAGTTTTAAAAAACTGTCCTTCTGCTCAATTGATGAAATATTTCTGTCCTTCTCCCTCATTCCCCCTAGTAATTAATATGTAATTTTGTAAGTCCGGTTTGGACGCGGTATCAACTTTGGCTATGTGAATGATTTATCATCTAGGTGAATGATTAAGCAAACAGTCTGAAAATATATGTATTTAAGAAAATGTCTTTTTGAAACAGATTTTCGTGGTGGAATTCTCTCTCTTGTATGAGAGTGTTTTTCTCTCTCTTGTGAGAGTTCTTTTCTTCTTCTTCCTGCTACTCTTTCTCCTTCTTGCATGTCCTTATTTCTCATTTCTTTTGCTCAATCAGCTTGTTCCTTTCGCTTCCCTTCTCTTATTAGATTCCATGGATGACAAATTAGAGCAGCATTTTAAGAATTTCAGTTTCTCAGAAATTGAGACCTGTGGGGTGGTTTTGCCTAAGGAAGTCACGAAATCTGCTGAAGAGGAGTGTTTTCGTAGCATTGTCTGCAAAGTCTTTGCTGATAAGCCTGTAAAAATTAAGAATCTGGAATATATTTCGAAGCTTATTTGGGACTTCACTAGTGGTTTTACTATCCGGGCCATTGGTAACAACAAATTTCAAATTTTCTTCAATCGCAGGGAAGATGTGGACCGTGTTATGGCGGGATGTCCCTGGTACCACGAGAACTACCTGATGGTTGTTAAGAGATGGAGAAAAGGGATTGAAGCCGATTCTCAAGCATTCAGTTCAGGCCCAGTATGGATGCAGCTTTGGAATCTTCCCCCAGAGGGTAGCTCAAAATCAGCAGTCAAGCATATCTGCATGTCATTTGGTAAGGTCATTGATGTTAAATCTCCTAATACCAGCAGCATGCAAAGCAATTTCTTTAGATGTCTAGTTGAAATCGACCTCACTAAACCGTTGCTTAGGGAATGTTTGTTACTATGGACAAAGATCGAATATGGGTAGATTTTAGATATGAGAATTTGGCTTTTTTCTGTTTTTACTGTGGCGTTATTGGACATGCATCTCGATCTTGCTATGTTCGAGGCTTGGATCTAAAGAAGGATATCTATAAAGAGGACCAATATGGTATGTGGCTAAGGGCTCCAACTGCGAAGGAGGCTGGACTAAAGGATAAAGTAGATAAGGGTCAAAGTGCGCCAGAAAAGTTTATAAATCAAAGTTCCAGTGGTATTAGAAGCAAGCAAAAGATGAATCTGGAAACTGGGCAAACCTCTGAGGCCAGTAGTGGACTTCTACATACTAGTAGACTTATTATTCCAGAATTTGTACTTGATTTAATTAAGAGTGGTGGCGGTTTTCTCTCCTCTCCAGTAGACCTTTCAGCGCATGTGCAAAATAGCCTAAGGCAGCCCCTCATGCTAGAATGGAATTTTGGAGGACCATACCACCCAAATGAACTTGAAAGAGGCCAAAACAGAGATATTACCGTCACTGAGGTAAATGATATGGAGCTACCAAATGACCATGGAATATCTACCCAGTCAGAGGGAGCACAAAACACATCAACTTTTTGGACTGCAGGGTTCTCTGCATCTGGTAGTAATGATGACGATATGGCTGTTATTGAAATTGAAGCCCAAGTCCCTAGTGGTTCTACACAAGATACAGATTCTATGTTGGCAGGAAACAATGCCGTATAAAGCGTACTCTATCTAATAGCAATGATGGTATCCGTATTCCACTGATCAAGAGCCCGTCTCAAGTGTCTTTAATTGATAACAATAACACTTTAAACCTTACCTCGCCGGATAGTGGGGCTGAGGGTGGAGATGGTTCTATCTTATCTCCGATTTCGATTAGATACCCCATGGATCAAGATTGTGCAGCTAGGCTCTGTTTTTCCAAAAGGAAGCTTTCAAATGTTAACTCTTTTGTAACAGATTCTTCTATTGAACTCGACATGAAGAAACTTTGCATTGTAGAAAGGGTGGAGGCAAACACGATACTGAGTGGCTCCCACCACCACAATGAGAACTTTGGTGTGGAATTGTCAAGGCTTGGGGGTCCTTGGCAGCTTTCTCAGCTTGAGGAGGTTTGCAGACTCCACTCCCCAGACTTGGTTTTTCTATGTGAAACAAAGAACAAGTCCCACTTCATCAAAAAGTTATGTTCCAAGCTCCACTTTTTGACTATTGTACTGTTGAGCCAAATGGTTTGGCAGTGTGGCCTTTGTCTTTTGTGGCAACAAGGTATATCTATTATTTCATTATCACTACTCATTGTACTATTGAAGCACGTATAAGGATCCAAACCATGATGTTAACTGGTGGTTTGTGGGGACCTATGTTAGCTCTAATCCTATTGAAAAAGAAAGTGTTTGTCCTTCTTGTCCTCTAGAATGGCTTTGTGGGGTGATAATTTTTAATTGCAGGTGACTTTAATGATATTTTGTCTTCCAAGGAAAAACTCGGTGGTGTCAGAGATCTGAAGCCTCCTTTAAGGACTTGAAATTTTGTCTTCAATAATTCTCTGGTTGATCCTGGCTTTCATGGCCACTTTTGGACTGGAAGAGGGTTTATAAGGGTCAAATTTCCACCTATGAAAGGTTAGATAGGTTTCTTTGCTCTAACTTTTGGCATGATCTTTACCCCGATTTCTATGTACTCATATTTACACATTTGCATCGATCATCACTGTTTTATTTTGGGAGACACTAATCCTCTATATAACAAGAAGAGAGATCCTTTATTTTTGATCAAAGATGGCTTCATATGGAGGGGTTTTACGAGGTCAAGTTAAAGGATGGAACTCTATTTTCTTGGCTCCTTTATGTACAAATTTACGATGAAAATCAAAATTTGTCGAGTCTGCATTCTAAAGTGGAAGGGAAGCAAAACTTCTAATTCGGCCAATAAAATAAAAGATCTAAAATCAAAGATTGATATGGCCATTAACTCCTTCTCTCGACCCCTCCGCCATTCTTAGTCTTGAAAATGAGCTTAAAGAAGCTTATAGTCGGGAAGAGTTGTATTGGTCCCAAAAGGCTAGAGTCACCTGGCTTAAGGAAGGGGATAAAACTCTAAGTTTTTCCATGCCACTGTTTCGGGCAAAAGAAGGAAGAACCATATCGATTCTCTTAAAAAGGCTAATTCTAATTTGTGGTGTCAGTCTATTGATGATTTCTCTAATGAGTTCACTGCTTATTACTCTTCCCTTTTCGCTTCTTCAGGTAATGTTGACAATCTGGGGAGTTTTTTTGATAAGATGGACAAAGCGGTTACCTCCAGCATGAATCAGAAACTTATGAAACCTATCACTGAAAGAGAAGTCAGGAAAGCAGTCTTCAGTATGAAAACTCATTCTGCCCCAGGTCCCGATGGTATGACTCCTCTCTTTTATAAGCATTTCTACAATCTTATAAAACATGACCTCTTGTTAATGATTCAAAGTTTCTTTTCTTCTGGGAAATTGCTTAAGGAGTTGAATCATACTTGTCTTTCCTTGGTTCCTAAGTTAGCCTACTCCTCTGAGGTGTCTCACTTTAGGCCCATTAGTCTCTGTAATGTTTCCTATAGGATTCTGTCTAAAGTCATGGCTAATAGGTTTAAGAAAGTCCTTCCCTTTTGTATTAGCCCAAACCAATCTGCTTTTCTTTCTGGAAGATACATATCTGATAATTATATCCTTGCCCATGAAGTCCTCAACTATATGATGCATAATGGCTCAAAGTAATGGTTTCATGGCTCTTAAATCTGGACATGGCTAAAGCTTTTGATAGGATTGAATGGCCTTTCATCAAATTCATTATGGAAAAGCTTGGTTTTTGTCATGATTGGACTGCTAGAATCCTGGAGTGCATTACCACCACTTCTTTCTCTTTTATCATTAATGGTTGTAGAACTGGTTTTATTAAGCCTTCCAGGGGCATCGAGCAAGGGATCCTTTATCTCCTTATATTTTCCTTATTTGTCTTTGAAGGTTTGAGTCACCTTTTACATGTTCTTTGAATCTTCTCGGTCTTATTCAAGGGATCAAAACTAGCCGATCTTCCCTTCAATCTCACATCTTTTCTTTGTTGATGATAGTCTGGTGCTTTGCAAAGCTGGTGTTTCCCAAGCCAAACATCTCAGGGACATTTAGAAATTTATCAGGACTGTTCGGGCCAAATGGTAAATGTCCAGAAATCGGGCATCTTCTTTAGCAAGAATATTAGTGGTAATCTTAAAGCCTCTGTCTTAGACCTCTTTCCTGGGATTTCTCTTGCACCCCATACAAAATATTTGGGCATGCCTCTACTTCTTGGTAGATCTAAGAGGGAAATTTTTTCTTATCTTAAAGATAAGGTTGCCTTAAAACTGTCCTCTTGGAAAAACAATTTTCTAAGTCAAGGTGGAAAGGAGGTTCTCCTTAAGTCTGTTATAACTATGTTAGCTTCCTACCCCATGTCCGTTCTAAAAATTCCTAAGGGCCTTTGCAAGGAAATTTCTTCTCTGATGTCTAATTTTTGGTGGGGCAACCACACTGAAGCTAAAAGAGGCATTCATTGGGTCAATTGGAAAATTGCTTGTCTTCCCAAAGGTATGGGGGGCCTTGGTTTCAGGGATTTTGAAGCTCTAAACATGGCTTATCTTTGTAGGCAAGTCTGGAGAATTCTTAACAATCCTAGTTTGCTTGTTTCTAAGGTCTTAAAAGCAAAGTATTTTCCTTTTTCCACTCTCCTAGATGCTGCCAATACTTCCAACTCCTCATATTTTTGGAAGGGCATCCTTTCTGTCATGCCCTATTTCAAGGAAGCTATTTTCTGGTCCGTTGGAAATGGGGAGTCAATAAGAATTTGGGATGATAATTGGCTCCCAAATAACTTTAATATGAAGCCTATAACTCCTGCTCCCTTATCTTCTCTCTTTTTTTCAGTAAAGGATTTGATGTCGGGAAGTAAATGGAATGAAGGGGAAAATTAACTCTATTTTTGGCCTGTTGATGCCCAATGGATCCTCTCTCTCCCATTAGTCGCAATATCTTGATGGCTTGTTTTGAAACCTTCCGGCAATGGCTATTTTTCTCTTAAATCGCCTATATGCTTTCTTTTTGGGAAACTAAATGGTGCTTTTCCTTCAATTGGCGATGCTCCTCTGTTTCAAATAATCATGACAAGTTCTGGAAGCTCTTGTGGTCTTTGAACTTGCCCAATAAACTCAAACATTTTTAAAATGTTTAAGAAATGTTTTGCCTTGCAATGCTAATGTAGCCAGAAGACTTAAGACTTGTAATATTTCTCCTGGTTGTTGTTTTTGTGGAGATAGTAGGGAGACTGTGGAACATATCCTAATCTCTTGCCCTAGAGCTAAGGATATTTGGTCTCATTGTCCTCTTTCTTGGCCTATTTTTCAACTCCCTAACCCTAACATTTGCATTGGTGGGATTCTCTCACTAAGGATAAGGGTTTCTCCGGTCTAAAAGAAAATATTGAGCACACAATTTTCATCTTTTGGGGATTTGGCTCTCTAGAAATGATTGGTTGTTCAATGTAGTATTGCGATCCCAATTACATGGCTTTCGCGGCAAACAAAGATTTTCGTGATTTCAATGATCTGCAAATTGGTTCTATTACTTTGCCACATAACTTTCGGATGATTCTGCTATGATACTCCTATTAATTCCGCTTCCGATCCTTGTCCTCCTCCTCTGCTTTTCTTTTGTGTTACTCTGAGACGCAGCTTTGCTTGGAGGAATCTAAATGTGCTCTTTGGTGGAGGTGTAGCAATCTATGATAAAAATTACAACCTGGTTGAGATTTGGGGTAGAGCTTTTAATCACCGGACTCTCCACTTAGAAATGAAGCGGAGGTGGTGCGCCGGTCTCTTTTGACAAAGACAAGAGACAAAGGTCGGGATCATTTGGTTGATTAAAACTGATTCTCAAGTCCTAGCAAATATGGTGAATGGCAATATTTCGCTCTCGCGGATGTGTTTGCCATTGTTTTGGACATTAAGCAAATTGGTTTCATCTTTTAGTTTTTGTAAACTGATGTATGTGAATAGGAAAGTTAACATTATTAGTCACCATGTTGCTTCTTTTGCTACAAAGCTTGTTACTCCGGCATATTGGACCGGGGTCTTCCCTTCTTGGATTGTTTCTCTGGACCAATCTGAGAAGAATGTCAGAATGTTGTAACCCATGGAGTTTTATTTCAATAATGAAAATCTTTCGTTTCTCGCCAAAAAAAAAAAAAAAAAAAAAAAAAAAAAAAAAAACAGATTTTCGTGATATAACACTTAGAAACTATATACGTCATGATTTTATTAATAAGATTGTATATTTTTATAACTATCATTTTGTTAGAATAATTAATGTTGTGGCATCATCTTAGCCTTCCATGTGACTTGTCATCCAATGGCTGTAGGTGCATTGGTTAGTTATTAGATTCTCATCAAATCCCAGAATAGATTTTACTAGTGGATAAGCCTTGTCTCTTTCATATATGTATTAGCTGAAGAACAAATCATGTACCGAGAAATATTTTGGAATGATAATCATCTGAAAATGCTTATTCTTAGTTTCTAGCTTTCTCAACTTGGTATCGGAGCTTGATTATGGCGTCGGCAGCTGCACCAACTACTGCTGCGGCGACCACTCTTCCGGCAACAAGTGACCCGGCGGTTCAGGCAACGAATCCGGCAAGCACTATGATTCAAGCCCCAGTTATGTCTTGAACAACACATGCAGCTAGAGCTACTGCTGGAGTGACCTTTTCACAGCAGTTTCCATGGTTATCTTCCTTCTTTCCATACTTTGCATCAATTGGAGCTCCAATTTATTCCACTGGAGCTCCACTGGCTAGCTACTTGTCACCTGGAGCCCCTCAACTCTCCATCCTAGCATCCGATGTCCCAGTTCCAGCTCCATCGTTTCCTAACTTGTTTTCTGGTAATAGTGCTACTAATTCTACTCCTATCCTCAGATATACATGCACTGTGAAACTTACAAGAGATAATTATCTTCTCTGGAGGTATACAATCCTTCCAATTGTCAAGGTTATATTCTGGAAGGTTTCTTGTTTGGAACAACACCAAAACCCTCCTCATTTTTGGATCTGGGCTCACTCCTGGTGTTCATTCTCAGACATCTGCGGCCATTGAACAATGGAATGCCACTGATAATCTCTTGATGGGTTGGCTGCTTAGCTCGATGACAAAGCAAGCCTTAACTGAGGTAATTGGGTGTAATACATCTTGTGAGTTTTGGAGTACATTGGAAAGTTTGTTTAACACTCATTCTGAGGCTAGGATGTTAGAATATAAAATAGCCCTTTCTAAAACTGAGAAAAGAAATAGGTCGATAGCAGATTACCTAGCTCTTATGAAATCCTACTCAGATAAACTGGTTGCAGCAGGTTATCCTATATCAAAGTCTGAGCTTATACTAGCTGTTCTTGGTGGTTTGGATAGAGAGTATGAATATGTTATTGTAAATTTGACTGCTAGGGTTGGTAGTTTGAATTGGCAAGAGGTTCAATCCCAGCTGCTCACTCATGAAAGACTGGTTGCTAGGTTTAATCCTAGTGCTATGGGATCCAATCCTTCTTTGAAGTTAGCTCACATGAATCCTAGAGGAGCAAATCCTGTAGATGTTAGGCCTCAGTTTCAGAGTTTCAACAGAGGCAGGGGTGGTTCTAGAGGTGAAAGATCAAGAGGTGGCAGATGTGGTAGATCCAAATCCAATAACAGGAGTGTGTGTCAATTGTGTGGTAAGAATGGACAGTACACTATTTTGGAGTGCTGGCACAAGTTTGATGTGAGTTTCACTGGTCCCACTGTAAATAGTAAAAAACCTCTAGGCCATCTGGAAATGCAGGCAATCCCAGGCAACCTTCTGCCTTTATGGCCTCACCATAGTCTGTTGCTGATTTTTCATGGTACATGGATAGTGGAGCTACAAATCACATCACAGGAGATCTCAACAATATGCATCTCAGTGTTGGATATACTTGCTCTGAAACACTTGGAGTTGGTAATGATGAGCAACTTAGCATTCATAATGTAGGACAATCCACTATACCTACACCAAAATCACACAAACCACTTAAACTTCACTCCATGTTACATGTGCCTGCCATTAAAAAAAATCTTCTTAGTGTATCTAAGTTAGCCTGTGATAATGATGTTATTATTGAATTTACTGATTTTGGTTGTGTTGTGAAGGCCAAGAAACAGGGATGCCTCTTCTCATAGGAACACTGGAGGGTGGTTTATATAGGATGGACAATCCAACTGAGAATGTCATGAGTTCTCTTCACTCCAAACAACCATCTCAAGACAAATCTACTTATGTTGCTGAGTATCAGTCATGTCCTAGGTCTAATAAGGTTCATTTTGTCCATGTTAACAAAGATCCTAATGTATGGCATAGGAGGCTAGGACATCCTAGGGGTGTAATCGAGCCGAGTTGAGTCGATACTCTCTAGGGCTCGAGCTCGACTCGACTAAAAAAGTTCGGGCTCGAAACTCGGCTCGAGCTCGATGGAGCCATAAAAAATCAAGATCGAACTCGACTCGCTAAGTACTCGATATAGCTCGACTCGACTCGTAAGCTCGATTATTATCCTAGAATTAATTTAATTTTAACGAAATATGGTAAATTCGAGCTCGGCTCGTCTAATACTCGACTCGAATAATATTTTTTTAATAATAAAAAAATAATATTTTATAATAAATTTAATAAATTAAATTAATTATATAATTATTTAATCAAGCTCGATTAAGCTCGCGAGCTACTCGACTACTATATTTTAAAACTCGAGCTCGGCTCGGTTAATTATTCGAGTAGCTCGACTCGAGCTCGAACTCGAAAAAAACCGAATCGAGTCGATCTCTCTTGCGAGTCGAGTGCGAGTAGCCCAACTCATTTACAGCCCTAGGACATCCTTCTCAAAAGGTTCTGAGTCAAGTCCTTCAGTCCTGTAATGTGTCATTGAATGAAAAACTTGTTTTCTGTGAGGCATGTCAGTTTGGAAAATCTCATGTTTTACCTTATACTTTGTCTACTTCTCATGCTGCTCATATATTTGATCTTGTCCATACTGATGTTTGGGGACCTTCCCCTATAAAGTCCACTAATGGATATTCATATTATGTGCACTTTCTTGATGACTATACTAGATACACCTGGTTGTTTCCTTAAAACAAAAATCAGAGGTTTATGGTGTGATTAAACAGTTCAAAAAATGGTTGAAATCAGTTCTCCACTACTATTAAATGTATTCAGTCTGATTGGGGTGGTGAGTACAGAAGCATTGAGTCCTACCTCAAGGATCAAGGTATTTTGTTCAGACATCCATACCCTCATGCTCATGGACATCATGGAAGGGCAGAAAGGAAGCATAGGCATGTGGTTGAGTTAGGCCTCACCCTTCTAGCACAAGCTTCTATGCCATTAAGCTTTTGGTGGCATAGTTTTCAACAGACTGTTTATATTATAAATAGTTTAACTACACCTGTTTTGCATGATCTCTCACCACATGAAGCTCTCTTTCACACAAAACCAGACTATAAACTTTTTAAAGTTTTTGGATGTGCTTGTTATCCCCACCTTAGGCCATTTCAAAAGATAAAGTTTCAGTTTCATTAGCAGATATGTTAATCTTGGGATCGGTCCTGTCCATAAGGGGTATCAATGCCTTACATGAGTGGTAGATCTATGTCACTAGAGATGAAGTTTTTGATGAATTGACCTTCCCAATTGCCAATAATTTCCAACAGGGACCATATAGGTCAGTACACATTACACCTGAATTTGAGAGTCAATTTTCCTGCCTCACTTGCAGCCTCCACAACATGACATTCTCCAGTCCAGTACAGACTCTCCAGCAATCTAATTAAGTACTAGTTACCCTCTTTTTACTGCTGCAAATCAGTCAAATCCCATTGGTTCATCAAATGTGCCCTATGATGATACTATCACACCTCCTAGTCCTACAACTCCCTTTAGTCCTACTATGTCTTCTTCCTCTTTCCATTCACCATCATCCACAGACAAGTCTCCCAATTCTTCTCCTGTTCAGTCACCATCACCACCTGCTCCTTTTCCACCTGCTCTTTCTCCATCTATTCCTTCTCCATCTATTCCTCCTCCAAAGCCTAATCTTGTTAACACACACTCCATGATGACTAGAGCAAAAGCAGGAATTTTTAAACCCAAACTTTTTGCTGCTGTTGCTCATCTTACTGAACCTACAAGTGTTTCAGAGGCTCTATCTGCTACTGAGTGGTGGAGTGCTATGGATGAATAATATCAAGCTCTTATGAGGAATTCAACATGGGATTTGGTTCCTCCTGCTACAAACCAGACTGTAGTTGGAAGCAGGTGGGTATACAAACTCAAACTGAAGGCAAATGGTGATGTTCTTAAACACAAAGCAAGAATGGTAGCTAAGGGTTTCAGTCAGACATATGGTGTAGATTTTACAGAGACTTTCAGTCCTATAGCTAAAGCTCCAACAATTAGAATAGTCCTATCCTTGGCTGTCACCTTTAACTGGCCTGTAAACCAGGTGGACATAAATAATGCTTTCCTAAATGGTCCCTTAAAGGAACATGTCTACATGCCTCAGCCTGAAGGTTATATTGACCCTACTTGACCTCAGTATGTGTGCAAGTTAAAAAAGGCACTTTATGGCCTAAAGCAAACCCTAAGAGCTTGGTTTGAAGCTCTTAGGTCTCAATTGTTGGCATGGTCTTTTACACTGTCTGTTTGTGATAATTCCCTGTTTATTCTCAGAACCTCTGATCATATCCTTCTTGTTTTAGTGTATGTGGATGATATCCTAGTGACAGGTAGTTCATCCAAACTGATTGATGATGAGCTAAAATTTACCCCTCAAAAATACATTTATAAAAACTCGTAACTGTGGGTAAACTAACTCTCTAACTGGCAGAGTACCAGGTCGATTGTTAGAATAGCTACAGGAGTACGAGGTCGATCCCAAGAGAAATGTGGTTGTGAGTACCAAAGCGAACGTAGAACTTAGTCTAGGCGATCAAAGTTTAGGTGGAGTGTTTATAACTAATGCAAAAAGTAAAGATTATTCTAACGAGATTAAAAAGCATAGCCAAACCATGATCCAAATGATTAGTTTCAACCCCAAGGATAGACAAAACCAGGAATGTGCAAACGAACTCTCGCATTCAATCTCACGGGTGCAAACTCCTAAACCCGGTGCTAAGGTCTGAACAACTCTCTCCTAACACCTTATGCCATGTTAACTACCCTTCCCTTTAGAAGATTCACTAACAAGTCATGTTTTGCACTAGAGCTGCTTAAACGTAAAAAACGAGTAACCTCACTTTGGGCCCGGGCTTAACAACTAAGCCGGGTCTACGCCGTGATCTTAGAACCCTTTTCCCACACCACTCTCTCTGAACAACTCTCAAAAGTGATATGTGTGATCTTTGACCTAGATAGCTAATCTAGTCCAAATCCATTATAACAAGTTTTAAGACGTGAAAAGTGCAAGATACAACCAAAAGCACTACACACCCCTTATTTCATCTTCCGAGGGTTGATTTCATCAAATTTCACATAATTCGGCTATGTATATATTTAGCTACCCATATAAACGGATTCTCAACATGTCATGGATTAAAATGGCGGAAATTTTACATAATAGCCTCACATCAATTATGGCGAGAATTCTATTAAAACCAAATTAAAACCGAAATCCAATCATTTGTCGATTCTCCTTTATACGGATACTACTACTGAGATACATATATATATATAACGAGAATAAAAGAAACAAAAATGAAAGAAACAACAATGAAAAAAAAGCGAAAAACAAGCTTACTATTATAACGGCGATATCAAAAGCTTGATATTACAACTATTTCAAAGAACACCGAACTTCGATAATTCCCGAGCATTACAACGATACTAATATTACTAAATTTATTTCGCATAAGGCCTTATTTACAACCTAAAAACTAAAGAAAAGAGGAAGGAGATATATATATATATATATATATATATATATATATATATATATATGGTGCACCTCATCTCGGCTCACGAATGCTTCCTTATATAGACAAAGTCAAGGGGCCGGACCAGTCCGGGTAAGGGCCGGACCAGTCCGGTGCAATGATTATGTCCACCAATTTGATCACTCAAGATGTGCATATATATATATAATTATAATTATAATTATATATAACTTATAAAATTCATATCTCGAGTTCGGATCTCCAAAAATCATGATTCAAGAGGCATCGGAAAGCTCTCAGGAAAATCTACAACTTTCATGAAGGACTCTTCTTCAGATAATGTCGTTTTGATGAGCCATTCGTTTGTCGAAGACATTTCGGGATTTCCACTAAACCGAATCGATTAGCCACTTGACCACTTGACTTAATGATACTTGAGTTGTAGAAGTCTGATTGACGTGATTCAAAATGCGTTGGAAAGCTCTTTCAAAGATCTACAACTTTCATTAAGGACACTTCTTAAGAAAATGCCGTTTTAATGAGCCATTTGTTCGTCGAAGATATAATTCGTTAGTGGTATCACTAACCACTGAGCCACTTGACCACTTAAGTTAGTGGCACACTCTTATATCCCTAAAAATATCTCTTTAGGCCTCAAAACGCGTGTCATTACTCGGGATTTTGGTCAACCTATAATTACGCAATAAACCACCAAAATACCAAACGTAAATCCGACACGACACTCCGGTTACTAAACCGGTACAAAAACTAATAAAAACACATAAAAACACTATATTTTATAAAATAACTACTACTAACATACTTAGATAAATCTAAGGAATTTATGACTCGAGATGATATAATAACGCTCAAAATGATATTAGAAATGGGGTAAAATGTTATGAAAATAACTGTGAATTTTTCCGTCATCACAACCCCCCACTTAGCTTTTGGTCGTCCTCGAACAAAATAAGCGATAAAATAAAATGAATGAGGAAAAATTCATGAAGATAAGATGTTAATGACAATCAGATGATGCAACCATTCGAATCATAACTACACGTTAACCTCAATATAAATGTATAACAGAGTGCGTGTGTGACAAGCCTTTTCAATTTCCACTATCCTCTCTTGAATAATTCAAGCAAACGCACAAGTATCCATTCAGACAGTCCTAATGACTTTCCTAGGTATAGCGATAATAGCCCACACAAATTCCTCCTCAGTACTTATTAGGATAATCCCTAAAGCATATCATTCGATTTATACTTTGGGGATAGTCGAAAGATAACTAAGTTTTCAACCATGCTTAATTCATTCCCAGCAATAGGATGTTTCGTGATAACACCCTAGCTGGACTTAATTTCACATGTGTAGCATATGCCTTCATTCCCAGCAATAGGATGTTTCGTGATAACACCCTAGCTGGACTACTATCATCGAGCGTTAGGAGCTTTTAAACCTCATAGTGATATATGACGTTTCGTGATAACGCCCTACTGCACTCAAATCATTGGTAGCTACAACCGACATATATATAGTTCATCTTAATTTGGTACTTTTCTTTTCATTCCACTTAACTTATATCCTTTCTATCACATTCAAACCTTCAGATATTCACAGTACACGTTCAAAAATTAGGTACTAAATTACTGCAATTATCTCTAGAATAACTACTAGGATACTGAATGGATACAGTTTAAAATTTTCGCTTCAATATCAAAGGCTTACGTGAACAATGAATTCATGTTACACAAATAAATTTGGGGTTAAAATGCACTTACGGTTCACATTGGTTATACACATCCAAATTGATCATTACATCTTCAAATCCATGAAATATATACCTTATACAATTTATTTTAATCAACTAAATAATGCTCGAAAAATCAAAAACTAAGGGATTTTCTCGATACAAAATAAACACTTAATGCCATTACTAGACCAACCTCGACTCTACCCCCCACTTACGAACTTGCAATGTCCCAAGCGTGTGAATGAGATAGAGAGGAAGACTTAGCTTATAAACCTGGCAGAAAGGTGCTACCGAATCCCGTAACAGCCATGAGAAAGCATGACCCGAATCCCTATACAAAACCAAAACAAAGAAAACACGGGACATGGTCCTCGTGCCAAGACATCGAATAGGGATATGGGAATAATAAGAAAATGGCCCTGTCACGTCAGAAAATTCGATAGGCAATATGTGCATACATATTATATAGAGCATATACATATCATAGTCAAGGCATCAATTCAAATTGGAAACAGACTGGACCGCAGAAAATTCATCCTCACAGAGTGGGCGAATGTAGTAATCCGGGACCGTTATATCAAACATTACCAACTCTCCCGGTGGCTCTACCAAAGATAGCCGATCAATCTCGTCAGGTTTTCTCATACACTCCTTATGGAAATCTCCAATTGGGAGTAACAAAGAAATAGGCGATCCCGTCTGCTCCTCAAACTCTGTCTCATCAAAGAGTGCACTCAAATCTATCACACACCCCTCCACATCATTATTTTGTGGTTCATCGGGATGGTGTGTAATAGACAGAAGTTGCACCTCTTCCATCTCCAAATCCTGCAGCTCCTTTTCATCCCAAAACGAGCTATTTTCATCACCAAAGGCTTCTTGCTCAGTCATAACAATGATCGGTTCCACCACACACTCCTCCAGAGGTAAAGGTGCGGTAAGTAGAACGTGAAACCTACCATAATCAAATGTTGCAATTGGAGGTGGGACTATAAGAAATCCCAACTCACTCTCTGGCTCAGAAATCTCATCATAGCAATCTGAATCATCAACCTCATTCTCAACCTGAACTTCTTCAGTGATAACATTATCATCCCAGACCACCTCTATTGCCCATGTCTTTTCCTTTTTCTCATGCCTCATTATTTCAATCAATTGCCCCACCCTCTCTTGAAGATTTCTTATGGTGGAGTCGATTTCTTATTGAACTCTTGCATATCCTTCTTTAGTTGAATATAATTCTCGTCCAAAAGAGTAATCTGCTCCATTTGAATGTCGGTGAGGTCTTCTTGTGGAAGGGGGGAAAACTGATCATACTGACTTTGATTCATTGGAGGTGAGTAGTAGGCTTCTTGCCAGGATAGATCCTGATCAAATGGCTGAATTTGTGCAAAGTTGTCAATGCTTTGAGTTTGAACACAGTAATCCTGATAAGCACTAGGGTTCGGACAACCCTCATAATATTGTGGTTCATAACTTGAATAACCATAATTCTGATCTTGGTATGCACTAGGGCACTGATAATCCCATGAACCTTGGTTATTCTGCTGTTGATTTTTAGGCTGAGGCACGAACTGTTGTTGATAATATGGTTCAGGTGCCTGAGGTTGGTAGGGATATTGTTGTTCAGGTGAGTAGTATTGATTGAAAAATCCATCCATTTAAGCTCAAACTGCAAGATCTCAGAAAACAACAAGAAAACAACAAAATTTTTCTTTTTTTATTTTATTTTATTTTATTTTTATATATATGGTAGCCGAAGGCCCTAAGCCCCAGTTCTAGCTGGACTTACAAGATATCAACCTAATATAACAACCCCGTAAACAGATTGGGTTGAGTACCAAAGTCGTATTCAAACCGAGTTCAGGACAATATCACTTCAGCATCCCAAGACCCTTATCGAAAAATAAAATAAAGATAATAAAAACCTAGGCCCAAGCCTTCGGTTCACTTACAAGATATCACAACAATATCACACATTTCCCCGGCAACGGCGCCAATTTTTTGATGAGCTAAAATTTACCCCTCAAAAATACATTTATAAAAACTCGTAACTGTGGGTAAACTAACTCTCTAACTGGCAGAGTACCAGGTCGATTGTTAGAATAGCTACAGGAGTACGAGGTCGATCCCAAGAGAAATGTGGTTGTGAGTACCAAAGCGAACGTAGAACTTAGTCTAGGCGATCAAAGTTTAGGTGGAGTGTTTATAACTAATGCAAAAAGTAAAGATTATTCTAACGAGATTAAAAAGCATAGCCAAACCATGATCCAAATGATTAGTTTCAACCCCAAGGATAGACAAAACCAGGAATGTGCAAACGAACTCTCGCATTCAATCTCACGGGTGCAAACTCCTAAACCCGGTGCTAAGGTCTGAACAACTCTCTCCTAACACCTTATGCCATGTTAACTACCCTTCCCTTTAGAAGATTCACTAACAAGTCATGTTTTGCACTAGAGCTGCTTAAACGTAAAAAACGAGTAACCTCACTTTGGGCCCGGGCTTAACAACTAAGCCGGGTCTACGCCGTGATCTTAGAACCCTTTTCCCACACCACTCTCTCTGAACAACTCTCAAAAGTGATATGTGTGATCATTGACCTAGATAGCTAATCTAGTCCAAATCCATTATAACAAGTTTTAAGACGTGAAAAGTGCAAGATACAACAAAAAGCACTACACACCCCTTATTTCATCTTCCGAGGGTTGATTTCACCAAATTTCACATAATTCGGCTATGTATATATTTAGCTACCCATATAAACGGATTCTGTCAACATGTCATGGATTAAAATGGCGGGAAATTTTACATAATAGCCTTCTGTCAATTATGGCAGAATTCTATTAAAACCAAATTAAAACCGAAATCCAATCATTTGTCAGATTCTCCTTTATACGGATACTACTACAGATACATATATATATATATATATAACAAGAATAAAAGAAACAAAAATGAAAGAAACAACAATGAAAAAAACGAAAAAAAACAAGCTTACTATTATAACGGCGATATCAAAAGCTTGATATTACAACTATTTCAGCAACACCGAACTTCTGATAATTCCCCGAGCATTACAACGATACTAATATTACTAAATTTATTTCGGCATAAGGCCTTATTTACAACCTAAAAAACTAAAGAAAAGAGGAAGGATATATATATATATATATATATATAAATATGGTGCACCTCATCTCGGCTCTGAATGCTTCCTTATATAGACAAAGTCAAGGGGCCGGACCAGTCCGGGTAAGGGCCGGACCAGTCCGGTGCAATGATTATGTCCACCAATTTGATCACTCAGCATGTGCATCGTATATATAATTATAATTATAATTATAATTATATATAACTTATAAAATTCATATCTCGAGTCCTGGATCTCCAAAAATCATGATTCAAGAGGCATCGGAAAGCTCTCAGGAAAATCTACAACTTTCATGAAGGACTCTTCTTCAGATAATGTCGTTTTGATGAGCCATTCGTTTGTCGAAGACATTTCGGGATTTCCACTAAACCGAATCGATTAGCCACTTGACCACTTGACTTAATGATACTTGAGTTGTAGAAGTCTGATTGACGTGATTCAAAATGCGTTGGAAAGCTCTTTCAAAGATCTACAACTTTCATTAAGGACACTTCTTAAGAAAATGCCGTTTTAATGAGCCATTTGTTCGTCGAAGATATAATTCGTTAGTGGTATCACTAACCACTGAGCCACTTGACCACTTAAGTTAGTGGCACACTCTTATATCCCTAAAAATATCTCTTTTAGGCCTCAAAACGTGTCATTACTCGGGATTTTGGTCAACCTATAATTCTGCAATAAACCACCAAAATACCAAACGTAAATCCGACACGACACTCCGGTTACTAAACCGGTACAAAAACTAATAAAAACACATAAAAACACTATATTTTATAAAATAACTACTACTAACATACTTAGATAAATCTAAGGAATTTATGACTCGAGATGATATAATAACGCTCAAAATGATTTTAGAAATGGGGTAAAATGTTATGAAAATAACTGTGAATTTTTCCGTCATCAATTGACAAGTTTATTCACATGCTAGATTCAAAGTTTGCATTGAAGAATTTGGGGCCTGTGTCTCATTTCCTGGGAATGCAAGTTGTCAGGGACTCTTTTGGTATTTATATGACTCAAACACAGTATGCCACTCAACTATTACACAGACTTGGCTGTGATAATCTTAATGCCCGTCCTACACCTATAGTTCGTGGAAAAAAAACTTGAAGAGGAACCCGGGAAACCTTTTCAGAATGTCACTTTATATAGTAGTGCCATTGGTGGATTACAATAATTGACTTGTACAGACCTGACATTACTTTTGCTGTGAACTATCTGAGCCAATTCATGCAAAACCTCATCCTGAGCACTCGGAGGCGCTTAAAGGGGATTCAGATCCTCGGCGTCGAGGAGCCCAAATTTTCCCGGCTTTGAGGACGTGGAAGCATCGGGGCCGCTTCGATCCGAAGCGGAGAGAGAGCACACACTTTTGGGCGGTGTCGATCACTCCACGTCGACAAAAGCAGGGTTCATGCTGGGGAGCAAAAGCCGAGGATCCACTTTCGTTAAAAGGCTGCTCAGATATGTGATAGGCAATGTTAATCTTGGTTTACATTTCAAACCCGTTGTTTGTCTGAATCTAGCAGGGTTTTCTGATGCTGACTAGGGGTATCTACTGTTGATAGGAAATCAGCTGGAGGATATTGTGTTTTCCTTGGAGAATCTTTGTTTTCATGGAGTTCTGAGAAACATGATGTGGTTTCTAGGTCTAGTGCTGAGTCAGAATATAGAGCTCTAGAAAATCTCACTACTGAGATTAAATGGATTGCTTATCTTTTGGCTGAACTACAGGTCAAACTTGTTGCTGCTCCTACAGCTTGGTGTGACAATACTAGTGCTTCTTTTCTGGCTCAGAATCCGGCGTATCATGTTAGGACAAAACATATAGAGATTGATGTGTATTTTGTCAGAAATGAAGCTATAAACAAGAAGCTCACTGTGTCCTATGTGCCATCTGCTGATCAGTTGGCAGACTGTCTAACTAAGCCATTGACTCCTACTCAGTTTCAGAAGTTCAAGAGCAAACTCAATGTGGTTCCCCCATCCTTGAGTTTGAGAGGGGATGTTAGAATAATTAATGAAGTAGCATCATCTTTGCCTTCCATGTGACTTGTCATCCAATGGTTGTAGGTGCATTAGTTAGTTATTAGATTCTCATCAAATCCAAAAATAGATTTTACTAGTGGATAAGACTTGTCTCTTTTTTATATGTATTAGCTGAAGAACAAATCATGTACTGAGAAATATTCTGGAATGATAATCATCTGAAAATGCTTCTTCTTAGTTTTTAGCTTTCTCAACTCATTTATGTTATACATAAGTGTCATAATATATTTTTGAGGCAGTGGTAATAAAGGACAACAAATAAATAATAAAAATAGTAAATAGGATGGTGGAAATTGATTTGCATAGAAACAGTGGAAATTTATAGATCTATTTTCCTTTTAACTGCATATGGAAATTTGTAGATAATTTTTTTTGTTTTTGTTTTTAATTTGTAGATAAATTATTTTTGTCTAGTAAAATTTGTATTCCACTAGACAAAAATTTGCATCACCAAAGGAATAACGTGGTGTTTAATTCGGTCTTGCCGTCTCTTGAGAACACCTATAACGATATCCAAAGATTTTCCTTTCAGTGGATCTCTAATAGAAGGATTGGGGGTGCTGTTAACTGGGAGGACTGTGTTGGTGATTTAAGTATAATCACAAGTCATTGAGGTTATCGGGGTTTAGTACAAGGGTGGTTATGCTCGTAAAGCTAAAATATAAGTATGGAGGTGCGGAGTGCGCGCTTATATAAGTGTTTACGAGTGTACGGATGTGAAATGAAAATCCAAAATTTTCTGATTAAGAGCTATCCGTACGGATGAAAGGCTGAAAATGTAAAATTTTGATACTGTGATTTATCCGTCCGGATGAGTACTTATGGTCCGAAAACTGATTTTTGGTGAGTGGGTACAACCAAATGGTACCTTTTCTTTTGGTGTCAATCACTTAAAGGACGTATTCCTTTGCTCTTTTTCATATCTAAGTGCTATATATAAGCAAGTTTACATTGTTAAACAGATATATAACAATTGTAAGCATCCTTGTTAAACATTCCATATAACTTAAAACTTCTAAGTGTTCTTTAAGATCTTTGTCCAGACTTAAAGGAAAAACTCTCAGTTTATATCTCAATTAAATATTCGTGAAACCCGGGACAAAGTATTGGGTCGTATAATTTAAGAAGGACAACGATTTATCGTGAAACTGCGAGGATCCGAACATCTTCTATATTTGCAGGAATTCAAGACATTGATGATCAATATTCACACCCTCAAATTACAACATTCTTCTTAAATTATTGTTTTGATCACAATGGTGAATGCAAAGGATTTGATGATGAATTTCGGGAAACTAGACAAGTTTGAAGGCGTTGATTTCCGGAGGTGGCAAAGGAAGATGCATTTCCTTCTCACAACTTTGAAAGTGGTATATGTTCTTAGCACTGAGATACCAGAAGTCAATGATGATGCACCTTTGGAGGAATTACGAAGGCGGAACAAATGGGAAAATGATGACTACATCTGTCGTGGTCACATTGTAAACGGTATGTCTGATTCGTTGTTTGATATTTATCAAAACTTTGCATCTGCAAAAGAATTATGGGATGCACTAGAAACTAAATACTTAAATGAAGATGCATCTGCTAAAAAGTTTCTAGTTGGTAATTTCATGAAATACATGATGGTAGATACACGGTCTGTAATTGAACAATTCAATGAACTTCAATGCATTTTAGGCCAATTTGCACAACACAAAATGGAAATGGATGAATCCATTTCTGTTTCTAGTATCATTGATAAACTACCACCATCATGGAAATATTTTAAGCATATGTTAAAACACAAAAAGGAAGAACTCTCCTTGGTTGAACTTGGTAGCCACTTGCGTATTGAGGAATCCCTCAGGGCGCAGGAGGGTGTGAAAACCAAGAGAAAGGAAATTGATGAATCGACATCCATTCATGTAATGGAGGCCGGGGAGTGTTCTAAATCAAACAAGGGAAAAGGTAATGGTAAGAAAAAGAAACCATTCAAGGCTGGCAACAATGAATCCGGAAAAAGGCCAAAGGGTGCCTGTTGGATTTGTGGCAAAACAGGGCACTACAAGGCTGATTGCCGAGTGCGGAAGAACGGAAAGAACAAAGGTCCAGAACAGGGTTCGAAAGACCAAGGACCACCCAAACATCAAGGTCATAATGTTAATTTTGGTATTAATTCGGTTATGAATTATGTGCCATTTATTTTTGAAGCATTTTACATGCAGGATGATGATGTATCGTGGTGGATCGACTCGGGAGCAACAAGACATGTATGCAAAGATCAACGCTGGTTTGAAGACTTTGAACCGGTGAATGATGGTTCCATACTAAAGATGGGAAACGAGTCGATGGCTGTTGTAAAAGGCATTGTAAATGTTATTTTAAATTTCAGTTCTGGGAAATTTGTAAAACTATTTGATGTTTTATTTGTTCCGTGCATCCGGAAGAACCTTGTATCCGGTGCACTATTATGTAAATCGGGCTACAAACAAGTTTATGAGTCCGATAGGTTTATTTTGTCAAAACATGGTGTATTTGTTGGTTTTGGATATTTGTGTAATAATATGTTTATGCTTAATATTGTTAATAATAAAGTTAATCAAGTTATGCATATTTCTGATGTTAATATCTCAAAGTTATGGCATGCTCGGTTAGGACACGTGCATTATAAACGTATGCATGTTATGTCTAAGAATGCTTTAATTCCCCGCTTGATATCAATATGGATAAGTGTACTACATGTATGTTAATAAAATTGTAAGACAACCATTTCGTGGTGTTGAAAGATCGCTCTACAATTTTAGAACTTATCCATAGTGATTTATGTGATTTTAATGCATCACCGTCTTTGGGAAATAAGAAGTATATGATTACGTTTATAGATGATAATACTCGCTTTTGTTATGTGTATTTCCTTAACACTAAAGATGAGGCACTTGATAAATTCAAGATTTATAAAAGTGAAGTAGAATTACAATTGAATTCTAGTATTAAACGTTTTCGTACCGATAAAGGTGGAGAGTACTATGATCCAACCTACTTCGGGTCGTGTGGTATTATACACGAGGTTACTGCACCGTATACGCCACAACAAAATGGCATTGCGGAGAGGAAGAACCGTACTCTAAAAGAGATGGTAAATTCCATGTTATCCTACTCGGGATTGAGCAGTGGATTTTGGGGTGAGGCCATGTTAACGGCCTTGTTATCTACTAAACAAATTCTAATAAAAGGAATTCGCTACCTCGTATGAACTTTGGTTCAAAAGAAACCAAACTTGAATTACTTAAAAGTTTGGGGCTGCAGGGGTGGTTGTTAGACTTCCCGATCCTAAAATTAAAACTTTAGGAGAAAGAGGCATCGATTGCATTTTCATTGGATATGCTAGTCATTCCAAGGCTTATAGGTTTTATGTTATAGAACCTAGTGATTCTGTGGCTGCACATTCGGTTATAGAATCACGTGATGCCATATTTGATGAGAATAGATTTACATCTATTCCTAGACCAAAGGATATTGCTCCTACGATAGTTGGAGTGGAGAATGTGGAGAATAATGATTCTCAAGTTGAGCCTTCTAAACTTCGAATAAGTAAGAGGGCTAGAATAGCAAAATCATTTCCACTGGATTTTGTCACTTATTTGGTGGAAGGTTTGAGAAATGAAGTTGGATATCAATACTCATATTGTTACAATATTGAGGATGATCCAAGAACATTTTCTGAGGCGATGGGATCTCAGGATGTATCATTTTGGAAAGAAGCCATCAATGACGAGATGGATTCCATAATGGGTAACAATACGTGGATTCTTACAGATTTACCACGTGGTTGCAAACCGTTAGGTTGCAAGTGGATTTTCAAAAGGAAAATGAGAGTTGACGGTATTGTTGACCGATATAAAGCCCGGTTAGTTATACAAGGCTTTAGGCAAAAGGAAGGTATCGATTATTTCGATACTTATGCTCCCGTTGCTAGAATCTCCTCAATCAGGTTATTGATTGCCTTAACTGCAATTCATAACTTGGTGATCCATCAAATGGATGTTAAAACAACATTTCTAAATGGAGATTTGGATGAGGAAATATACATGAAGCAACCGGAAGGATTTATTATGCCTGGTAACGAGCATAAGGTATGTAAACTTGTAAAATCGTTGTATGGACTTAAACAAGCTCCTAAACAATGGCATCAAAAGTTTGATGAGGTTGTCTTGGCTAGTGGGTTTAAACTCAATCAGTCGGACAAGTGTATTTATAGTAGATTTGATGATACCGGCAACGGTGTGGTAATCTGTCTATATGTCGATGACATGTTGATTTTTGGTACAAACCAAAATCAGGTTGATAAGTGTAAAGAACTCTTATCTTCTAGATTCTCTATGAAAGACATGGGGGAGGCAGATGTTATTCTTGGTATTAAAATCAAGAGAAATCAGGGAGGATTTTCATTAACACAGTCTCATTATATTGAGAAAGTGTTGAAAAAGTTTAATTGTGAAAATTGTACTCCGGCAAATTCTCCCATGGAGCCTCATGAGAAACTTGGACCTAATAAAGGTGAAACAGTGAATCAACTTGAATATTCACGAGTCATTGGTTGTTTGATGTATGCAATGACTAGTACACGACCGGATATTGCATATGCAGTTGGGAAACTAAGTAGATATACTAGTAACCCAGGTAACTGTCATTGGAGAGCGGTTGTTCGTGTATTGAGATATCTTAAGTCTACCAAAAACTTTGGGTTGACTTATGTTGCATATCCTTCGGTGATTGAAGGATATTCAGATGCTAGTTGGATATCTAATGTAGAAGATCATTCTTCTACTAGTGGATGGGTGTTTGTTTTAGGTGGAGGTGCCATTTCTTGGGCTTCTAAAAAACAGACATGTATATCTAGCTCGACTATGGAGTCGGAGTTTATTGCCTTGGCAGCAGCCGGAAAAGAGGCAGAATGGCTTAGGAATTTGATTAATGAAATTCCTCTATGGCCTAAACCAATATCACCAATATCTATCCATTGTGATAGCTCATCTACACTGTCTAAAGCATATAGTCAAGTGTATAATGGTAAGTCACGACATTTAGGCGTTAGACATAGCGCGGTACGTGAGTTGATCTCTCACGGGGTGATATCGGTTGTGTATGTGAGATCTCAAAGGAATTTAGCTGATCATTTGACAAAAGGATTAGCTAAGGAATTATTACAAAAGTCGGTTGTCGGGATGGGTCTACAACCTGTATAAGTTTCTGATAATGGGACGCCCAATTTCCCTTTGGTACAATACCTTAGGCTAAATTCAATGTGGTAAGCCAGTTATTGGAAACTTGAGCACAAGTATTAATCCCGAAGGTATGTGCTATAAATCTGTGAGGTTAGGTTGAAGTTTTCTTCTTAATGAGTCTTTTGAAAGTGCTAATGCAGGTGCACGGTAAATTAAAGATTCACCTTTATGAGTATGAGGTATGGCCGCTTCAAGGAAAGTTGGGTTGACTTTCTATATGCTCAAGAAAGGATATGGACACAAGGCCGGATTTCAATAAATGGTGTCAAGAATAATACTTTGGAGTAGTCTCAATTCATGTGTATTGTTATGTACATGTATTCAAAATGTGTAAAGGGGTTCAATGCTTAGTCACACCCCAATACTCGAATATTTGCGTGTAATAATACTAGGTGGAAATTCAATCTTCGTGATATTTTCATTGAAGCATGAGTTGGTTTATATTATGATTGTTGTTTATACTAAACCAAGGATTACACTTAAATGGGGGAGGAATGTTGGTGATTTAAGTATAATCACAAGTCATTGAGGTTATCGGGGTTTAGTACAAGGGTGGTTATGCTCGTAAAGCTTAAATATAAGTATGGAGGTGCAGAGTGCGCGCTTATATAAGTGTTTACGAGTGTACGGATGTGAAAAGAAAATCCAAAATTTTCTGATTAAGAGCTATCCGTACGGATAAGAATCTATCCGTACGGATGAAAGGCTGAAAATGTAAAATTTTGATACTGTGATTTATCCGTCCGGATGATAACTGCATCCGTACGGATGAGTACCTGTGGTCCGAAAACTGATTTTTGGTGAGTGGGTACAACCAAATGGTACCTTTTCTTTTGGTGTCAATCACTTAAAGGACGTATTCCTTTGCTCTTTTTCAGATTTAAGTGCTATATATAAGCAAGTTTACATTGTTAAACAGATATATAACAATTGTAAGCATCCTTGTTAAACATTCCATATAACTTAATACTTCTAAGTGCTCTTTAAGATCTTTGTCCAGACTTAAAGGAAAAACTCTCAGTTTATATCTCACTTAAATATTCGTGAAACCCGGGACAAATTATTGGGTCGAATAATTTAAGAAGGACAACGATTTATCGTGAAACTGCGAGGATCCGAACATCTTCTATTTGCAGGAATTCAAGACATTGATGATCAATCTTCACACCCTCAAAATACAACAGACTGGAGATCTAAGCCTCTTCTAGTCACGAGTGGTTAGTTGTTTTGTTTGGGTGGTGTCTTGCTTTAGTTTGGTGATGTTTTGATTAGTTTGGTTCACTTATGTACGCGGTATTTGTGTTTGAATTGGTGTAACTTGGAATGGTTCATGCTAGCTTCTTGTTAGCTGTAATAAAACTTTAAGTTGCTGTTCAAAAAAATAAAAAAATTTGTATTCCACTGTTTTTATGCCAATTTTTTCTAATTCCACTATTTTTATGCCAATGTTTTTTAATTCCACAATTTGTATTCCACTGTTAAAGTATTTCACTATGTATGGATTCCACTGTATATGAATTTGATGATTAACAAAAAAAAATTGAGAAGCAAACTAAAAAAAAATTGAAAGCTTATTTTGAGAAGCAGAGAAAGAGAAGTAAGTAGACAAGCCGATTTTCACAAAAAAAAAAAAACATATACACTTTACATGGACATATGCGGTTAGAAGAAAATCAGATCACTTAAAACGGGAAAGCAAATTCCTTAAATCAAGCCATCACAATAAAATATCAGTTAAAAGAATAGAAATGTAGAATTATCTAGTGGAATATATTTTTGTCCTTATCACCATGAAAAAAAAATTCTATTGGATTGAATACATATTTCTATTGCTAGAATGTCTTTTTCCACAATAAAGCCTATATTTTTCTAGAAATTTAAGCGGGAAGTGTCAAAATAGTTTTATTTCAAGCTTGATAAAGTAAGATGCATCGTAAATGAATTGCATATTTTAAATATCCATGTTCATAGAATATTATATATGAAAAAAAGAATATGGTGAGACACAATACTCTTTGACGATGCCGGATTTTGTCATGTATAATTTGAGGCCAATTTAATCTAGGAATGATAGAATCAAGGATGATTTTGGGGTGATTTTGGTGTTTTATGGCTGAGTCCAAGAATGTATCTTGGATTGCCTACGTATCCTGTGTAATGTCCAGAATCAAGCCTTACGTAGTTCCTGAATGATGTATTTATAGGCACATGCCCTTCTTCCGCCTCTAATCCTGGGCGGTTTGGTCTATTGACATAATTGCCCTTTAATGGGCCTTGCTCCTTGCCCAAGCAACCCTCTAGATTATTGGGCCTGGAACCTGGGGTGAGCTCGATATCGACTCGTATGACACCGACATGGGTGCTCGAGTTGACACACTTGCAAGATCTGGCCGCGGCGGGTGGTGATCACCGATTCGCCTCGTGATTCGACCCGATGTGGATAATATACTTGGACTTTCCCACATGCCACCGGACCAATTAGATAATTCCACGTGGAGGGGTGAAATCCCGTGATCGTCATAAGCCCCCCGTGATCTGTCTGAGCTCTTGAGGTCGTCCGATCACAAAGTATATCTCGCCATCGCTATCCAATGCTCAATTTAAATCGCCTGCAGACTTACTTCTGTGGAGTCCGACATACGGCCTTTCCATGTCTCGCTTTGCAAACTTTTTTATCTTAGCATTATCTCGTCCCTAGGACTTATAACGTGTGGCTAAGTTGACATCGACTTCGATGCCGTGAGTTTGTCGAAGGAATGATGAGATGTCCAACTTGGGACCTGCCTCGGTCGAGGTCGACTTCTCTCAAGAATCTGATTTGCTGGATTTTGGAGTACGGCATGCGGATCTCGAATGTTAGTCTAACAGCCTTGAGACTTTGCCTTAACGCCAAAAAAGATGCTTCTTCTTAGGCTTTGCCCTTTTAACCATCGTTGTCGTTGGCTTCCATCTCAGTATAAACAATTAGCCGGTCATTTGGTCTTGGCTTATTCTTTCCTTGAAAAATTGTTACATTTTTCCTTCTTTTCTTTGGTCTTTGAACTAGACCATCTTGCTTTATTGCGCCTTTGGCCTTATTTGCACATCGGCCTCTCTCATGTCGATGCATATATGTCGATATCTCCTCCAAGTATCATGAGAACCTTAGGTTTGGATCATATTTGGCCGCCTTTGTGACTAGGCTTTTTGTTATAAATGCTGAAATTTTTACAAGTATTTGGTGTCAAACACTTTTGTTGCATGTCGATTCCCATTCCTTTGCTCGCTTTTTCTCGAGTATTCAATGTCGACTGTTGTTGCCTCCAAAGTATAATGCGATTCATCATCTTCGTTATACTTTCGGTGAGTTCCATTTGTCGACCATATGTAACTTGTCTTCCATGCTTTAGCATTTTTTGACTTTTTCTTTGTTGTTGCGTGGTAGAAGAGATGCCCCCTGGTTGTCTCATTTCGCTTTGTCGGAATCGATGCTCTTCTGCTTGCCGCCGATAGATATTTCCGCCACGATGTCCTAGTACTTACCGCCTAATAAGACCGTAATACGTAAATGTCGCTCTCTGGATCTCGGTGTCGTGGTGTTTCTTTGTCGCTCATGACTCATGACACATGATCGCCGAGAGTTTTGGACTTGGTCCGAACTCGATGCCTTAGCCTTTTGGTTCCATGGAACTTTTAGATTCAATGGTCATCGATCGATCAGTGATCATGTTGCCCGGCCTCGATGCCCTAGTAAATTCTCTTTTGGGAGTCGATCACGCCGCCGCGACTCGGATTTCGATGCCATTGTGTTTTCGTCCTATTAGGACTTGTAAACGCTTATTTATCGCCGACATTGAAGGCATCCGACTTGCGGATCCTCGTAGACCGTTGAGTAGATCCTTTGCGGAGTGGATCCTCGAGGTACGCCAGGCACTAGTCAAAATGTCGCAATAACCATGGGGATAGTTCCCGAAATAAGAAGGCTCGTCCCGCCATGCTCGGCTAGGAGAGTTCCAAAACAAGATAGCTCGACCCGCCAGTTCGGTAGGGTGAGTTCCAAAATAAGATAGCTCGACCCGCCAATTCGGTAGGGTGAGTTCCAAAATAAGATAACTCGACCCGCCGGATTCGGTAGTAGGGTGAGTTCCAAAATAATATAGCTCGAGGTAAGATGCCTAGTCGATCTCGGACTTATTACATATTCACTCATCGGTGAGCTCCAAATATGACGCCTAGTTTTATTTTGCTTCAATTTTTGCAAAGATGTTGCTTGTCGCTTTTTGTTGTCTGTCTTTCACAATTCGATCCACAGGACTTTTGAATTTTGAATTTTGAATTCGACCTTTCCTTTGAATGTTGTTTGTGTTGTTGAATATTTGCCTAGGGTGTAGTCATTTGGACTTAATTCCCTTGCAAAAGCTCGCCTTGTGGGTGTAGTCCTTTGGACTTAATTCCCCTGTGGCTCTCGAAGTGTAGTATGAGTACATGACTCATGGTACACTTGGATATGAGTCGACCTAGCTTTATCTGCATCGCCTTATCGGCTTGACTTGGCTATTTGGTCGAGAGCTCGAGTCGATCGCTTGCCTCGCCGGGCTTCGACATGGTCGAATTGAAAAATCCCTACTCACCGCCGCACTTCGTGGTGCTTCGAACCGGTCGAATAGGGTATCCATCGTGGGATCTTCCAACCGCTTAGCATCGTGGCTTCTCGGCGGTCGGGAGTGATATAAGCTCACGGTGACTTGGCTTTTTCACTGCTTTATTTCTCTATCAGATCGTGTCGAGGTGATATAAGCACTGTCAGTGACTTGGCTTTATTCACCATATTATTCCGACTTCGTCGTGTCGAGGATTTGTAGTTGTGGTTGACTTTTGCCTCTTTTATCTTTTAATCACATGGACTTCTTTTGCTTTAAGGCTGGTCAAATTTTTTGCCTTTGCCATTTCGTATGTGAAGGCTGTAAATCATAACAAACACAAAAGCGTCTCGAGGAAAGACATGCTTATTAGAATATTTATGAAATTGTCACATGGACTTATTACAAGACATAAAAAGGTAAAAACAGAAGTTAATCGAGACGAGGCTTAGCTTATTTGGCGTAGTCTGTTGGTACCATGCTTAGATGGCAGGCGGACTTACGTAAGATCGCCTTCGAGCTCCGAATGTTATGCCGAGGCAAACTCGGTCTTATTAAAGATGACGCCGAGAGAGCTCCAACTATGATGCCGAGGCCGAGCTCGGTCTTATAAAAGATAACGCCGAGCCGAGCTCCAAATACGATGCCGAGTCGAGCTCGGACTTATAAAAGATACGCTCGAGAGAGCTCCAAATATGATGCCGAGTCGAGCTCGGACTTATAAAAGATATGCTCGAGAGAGCTCAAATATGGTGCGAGTCGAGCTCGGACTTATAAAAGATATGCTCGAGAGAGCTCCAAATATGGTGCCGAGGCCGAGCCCGGTCTTATAAAAGATGCGCCGAGAGAGCTCCAAATATGACGCCTTGAGTCGAGCTCGGTCTTATAAAAGATACGCCGAGAGAGCTCCAAATATGATGCCGAGGCCGAGCTCGGTCTTATAAAAGATACGCCGAGAGCTCCTCCAATATATGATGCGAGTCGAGCTCGGACTTATAAAAGATATGCTCGAGAGAGCTCCAATATAGTGCCGAGTCGAGCTCGGACTTATAAAAGATATGCTCGAGAGAGCTCCAAATATGGTGCCGAGGCCGAGCCCGGTCTTATAAAAGATGCTCTCGAGAGAGCTCCAATATGACGCCGAGTCGAGCTCGGACTTATAAAAGATACGCCGAGAGAGCTCCAATATGATGCCGAGCGAGCTCGGTCTTATAAAAGATGCGCCGAGAGAGCTCCAAATATGATGCCGAGGCCGAGCTCGGTCTTATAAAAGATAACGCCGAGCCGAGCTCCAAATATGATGCCGAGGCCGAGCTCGGACTTATAAAAGATATGCTCGAGAGAGCTCCAAATATGGTGCCGAGTCGAGCTCGGACTTATAAAAGATAAGCTCGAGAGAGCTCCAAATATGGTGCCGAGGCCGAGCCCGGTCTTATAAAAGATGCTCTCGAGAGAGCTCCAAATATGACGCCGAGTCGAGCTCGGACTTATAAAAGATACGCTCGAGAGAGCTCCAAATATGATGCCGAGCAGAGCTCGGTCTTATAAAAGATGCGCTCGAGAGAGCTCCAAATATGATGCCGAGGCCGAGCTCGGTCTTATAAAAGATAACGCCGAGCCGAGCTCCAAATATGATGCCGAGGCCGAGCTCGGTCTTATAAAAGATAACGCCGAGCCGAGCTCCAAATATGATGCCGAGTCGAGCTCGGGTTTATGGGCAAGTCGAGTCCGTAGAGCTCGAATGCCGGAGCTCGATATCTCGAGTCTTTATGGTGCAATGTGATTGTGATAAAAAACATTACACATATAATAAAGACTTACAAAGTATATAAGAATTTAAAATAACATTTGTAAGAACCTGGAGAGCTAAAGAGCTCGGCTCGCTCCTTGGAGCTCGAGAACTCGCTTCGTGGATAGCTAGATACGGTAAGTAACTCGCAGCTTTCTGGGGCGCCATAGCAGTGTCTTTCCGGTGGCAATCAGACCTCGAAACGGATTCCGATCGGCACAAAATTTGGAGGGATCGTTCTTCCCTCACTTTCCTTCGATGTGACCGTGTGGAATTGTTCTTTCGATGGCTCAATCTCCGGGAATAAGCCGCCCGATCTGGCGCTGCTGTTCCAGAATCCTGCTGCGTTTTTGGTACCTGCAGTAAATTCTTTGCCACGATCGAGGGTTCAAACGAACTCCGATCAGCCTAAAATTTGGAGGGCTTGCTCGTCCCTCCTAATCCTTGGATCTGAACGGTGGAAATCTAGTTCCAACGGTTGAAACTCCGGCAATAATCCATCGATCTGACTGCTTTCTGGGCTGCTGCATTTTTTATACAGCTGCAACTTCTTTGCGACGATCGGGGACTCAAAACAACTCCGATCAGCCTGAAATTTGGAGGGCTTGTTCGTACCCCCTAATATTTGGATCTGAACGGTGGAAATCTAGTTCCAACGGTTGAAACTCCGGCAATAATCCATCGATCTGACCGCTTTCTGGGCTGCTGCATTTTTTATACAGCTGCAACTTCTTTGCGACGATCGGGGACTCAAAACAACTCCGATCAGCCTGAAATTTGGAGGGCTTGTTCGTACCCCCTAATCCTTGGATCTGAACGGTGGAAATCTAGTTCCAACGGTTGAAACTCCATAAATTCGCCGCCGATCTCGCTGCGTTTTTGGGTGCTGCGTTTTTTATCACGAACCACCACTCCTTGATCTATCACCGATAGAAGGCCCTCCTTCTAGCGCCAATGACGATGCCGGATTTTGTCATGTATAATTTGAGGCCAATTTAATCTAGGAATGATAGAATCAAGGATGATTTTGGGGTGATTTTGGTGTTTTATGGTGAGTCCAAGAATGTATCTTGGATTGCCTACGATCTCAGTGTAATGTCCAGAATCAAGCCTTACGTAGTTCCTGGAATGATGTATTTATAGGCACATGCCCTTCTTCCGCCTCTAATCCTGGGGCGGTTTGGTCTATTGACATAATTGCCCTTTAATGGGCCTTGCTCCTCGCCCAAGCAACCTCTCAGATTATTGGGCCTGGGAACCTGGTCGGAGCTCGATATCGACTCGTATGACACCGACATGGGTGCTCGAGTTGACACACTTGCAAGATCTGGCCGGCGGCGGTGGTGATCACCGATTCGCCTCAGATTCGACCCGATGTGGATAATATACTTGGACTTTCCCACATGCCAGCTGGACCAATTAGATAATTCCACGTGGAGGGGTGAAATCCCGTATCGTCACTCTTCTACAATAAAAATAATAATCAACATATTTCACTTCAATATAATAATTTATAATGTTGCACAAACAAATATATTACATCTATTATATCAATGTTGCATTCCAAAAAGATGATGTTAGTAAAAGAAGGTAGGAAGATATAAGTTCATGTATATCTTTAAAAACAAATTGTTTCCCTTAGAAAAAGCTAAATATTTTGTGGGATCACCAGGTATTTCCATATATATATATAGTCGAAGATTGCCGTTCCTTTTTTTTTTTTTTTTTTAATGAAATAATTTCAAATTCTATTTTGTCAAACGCGAAATAATTCCCGGGCATATTAAAAAGGTTTTTTCTTTATAATTTCAAATTCTCTTTTATCAAACGCAAATAATTCACCAGGCATATCTAAAAGAAAGGCTAGAGTTAGTAGGGAGTGTTTCTTGGGGCTATTCCTCCTCGAATGTTGTTGTTGCTAGCTTGGCGGACTTGGAACAATGAAATGACAGTTCATCTAAAGAAAGGGATTCGTGTTCAAAATGACTAAATGAATATGACATCATCAACTTCATATGGTTAATAAGAATCCATTGTAATGTACCGAATTATTCTTTGACATTGTAATCTACTCAAGGACGTAGCTATATAGCCAGGGCTTAGGGTGGCTAAGCCCATCTAATTGTTATTTTTGATAGAATAATGGTAAAAGTAATTGTATCGCATTGATTAAAACGATAGAACATTACAATATTTATAAATTTCAATCAATGATAAATGAAGTTTATCTAAACCAAATAATATATCCTAAATAATTCAAATTCAAACATAATTATTTAAACAAATCCTAACTCAATCTTGTCATTATCTCTAACGCGCCTCCGCAATCCCATGTCATGCAATGAACATGGAGATTGGCTCGTAATGAATGGATTTTGGACTGCAACAAACTTTGGCTCGTAATGAATGGATCTTGTTTGCTTCACATGGTGACTGCAACAAACTTCCTCATATCGATCGGCAACAATTGCTCCACATCAACCTCGATATTGCTATATTATCAATTTTGTAAATTTTGATGGGCACGGTTGAAAACTACCCACTTAAACCCATCAACTCACCGCTTCTTAAGAATCGGAACCATTTTAAAATAAAATAAAATAAGAATAATAATAATAATAATAATCATCAAGCATAATTTTAAAAGAAAGCAGATAGAGGAGGAGCGGACTGTTGACTGAGGCGGCAGTGGGTTTGGAGACTAACAAGTATATTTATTTAGAAATGGATAAAATACTTTGGGATTGTTTTTTTTTTTTTTGAAATTAAAAAGAAAAGGGAACCACGTATTTGCGACTGTGTGAGAGAAATAATGACAAGAGAATAATTTATTTGATAATAATAATAATAAAAAAAAACCTAAAATTACAGCTAATGGGATTGACAGAGAGATTCATCGCGGAGCCGGAAAAGGAAAGAGAGAGAGGTGGAAAGAATAATTGGAAAAAGAAAGGAGACAGCGTGAGGGATCCGTGACGTAAAAGCAGAAGAGTCAACGGCAACGGAAGAGACGGCGATGGAGACATTGCTGGTGGCGGGTTGGACAGAGATTGAGATGGACCGGAAAGCTGGGATTCACCAATGTTAAGGCATTCGAACCCCCGCCCCTAGCTCTGATACCATGAAGAAAATCAGAATACACAGACGGAAGACCACCGCACCCAACCATACATAAATAGTCAATTAGACCATCAAAAATAAATTTCTGGCTCCGTCATTGAATCTACCGTAAGCAAAAGTTGGGGATGCATCACCCAATATTAGGACCTTTAGCTATTACTTCAATTACTACAATTGAACAAGACGAATTCAAACAAAAATCCAATCAAATCCCAACCCACGAGACAATATCCCCAAATGTTGCAAATAACCCACGGCACAAATATATTAATTGGCTATTGTATATCCAGAAATAAAATTGTGTATCACCATATGTCACCAAATATTTTCTTTATCCAAATTTTTTTTTAGGGTTCTTTATCCAATTTGAAAAATATTTTCCCCCACTTTTTTAAAGGGAAACTTGAGAAAATATGATTTAAAAGTATAATATTTGTGTGGTATGCTTCGTAAATAATGTATTGAAAACTATGCTTCGGTAGGATTTTGGTAACATATATTTGAGTAGCACGCCACGTAAATTCGTGTTTTCGGTAGCCACAAAATAAACCGCCGCTGATTAAAAAAGAAAAGACAAGAATTACCCAAGCAAAAGCCACCTAAATCCTACGTACGTATAAGTGACTCATTTTTAACAACTTGGTTTTCGATATCCGTGTAATGACCTAACCTACGCTAAACCTACTCAAATTCCGCTTAAACGATGTGTATTTTTAAGATTATACAGTACCTATTCAAAAACGCTAAACCTACTCAAATTCCGCTTAAACGATGTGTATTTTTAAGATTATACATTACCTATTCAAAAAATTAAAAATATGACTTTTTGATTTCATCTCTCTCAAGGCATTTTCTTACAGTATAGAGAATTTTTCCCGCCGATGACTACGGCGTAATAGTCATGCCAAGAAAATCGAATATATGAGACGGAAGGAAATACTGATGTTTTTTTATTGAAATGTGAAATGATAAATGATTTACAATACTTCTCTTTATATAGGAGAAGTCTTATCCTAATAAAATTTCAAAAACAAATAATAATTCATATCTAGATTTATCATATTTATCTCTTTAACATAGCATCTTTATCTTTTCTTTGAATATCAAATCTATCTTGATTTTATGTTTTATTAGCGCTTTCATGGGGAGAAGGTGCAATAGTCCTCTTCTCCATCGTGTTTAAGGTACCCATAACCTGTTAAGTTTTTTTTATTGATTTTTTTTTTGGGTATATGCCAATTGATTCAAGTATGTCACCGCCTCTAAAATGTCAATTGAACTTCGAATTATTGATGGTTTCTCTCGTGCAAAATCTAAATACCTCTCCTTATTATTCTCATCTAAACTTGACCAATTCGTGTTCATACTAGTAGAATTTGTTTGTCAACAAAACTCAATGGAAACTTATCAAAAACTTAGAATGTAATCAATATAAATCGAGATTCATTTTGGTTATGAATAGCCAATATATCTTTCTATGCACAAAGCGTACAGACCAAATGTGTAAAAATAAAAGCTCTCATAGTTTGTGTAGTAGTTTGGATTGAAAATCTGTTTCAGAAGGCGCGGCGTACGGCCTTTAACTTGTATTGGGCTGCAGACTGCTCTCTCTCTCGAATTGACCGCTTTTAGTTGAATTTTTTTTTTTAAAACATACTTATTGTTAGATATTTTTCATAAATAAATATTTTGGTTATCGTTTGCTACGAGTTTCGTGCGAATTAATGTTATCGCAACGAACGGGTTCGACCGCCCGGTCGTCGCGGTGGGTCGAGGCGGCGCCAACTCGTTCGGGGTCGGGGCACGCGCCAAACCTAAATCAATGCATGCATCAGTTCATGAAAGGATATGCATTTTCAGATACACGCATTTTCGAACTGATATGTACTTACCATTTTATGTAAGGGTTGCATGCTTTCATCCGGTGCAAGGAGTACATCCATTCGTTTATGGGGTACTTGCAACCTATAAAAGACATAAGTATGAAGACGAAAATCCATAAATTTGACAACATCATTAGAAAAACTTTGAGTGTTCTCGGGTTTGATTCAAACAAGTCACTGTTTGAATCAAACACCCTCATTGTATCCTGAAAGAGATTTGATCCCTTAGTGACAAATCGTGTTGGACAAAACATCTCTTAAAAGACAACGTTATTAATGTGCCTTGGAGTTTCTAATTCTCTGTCAAATCCCAAGTACTACATTTTTTCCAACACTTATCGCATTTTTAACATCCGTATATGCAAAAATTTAATAAAACTTGTTTGTATATATCTATTTTTTTTGGGTCAAGTAATTTTTTTATTATGGCCTTTATCAATTAGAATAAAAAAAAAAAAAATTGGGCTCTACCAAAAAGAAAATTAACATATTTTTTAGGTTGCATCGGATTAAATCTACACGATTTTTTTTTTTCTTTTAGCGAAACATGTACCGTTGGGCCCCCGATGATTGGGCCTAAGACCGGGTCTCGAAGGCCTTAGGGAGGGCCGCCCCCGAAGGCTGTGGGGATATTGTTCTCATTTAGATCGTTTACTCTCGTTGAATCCGGAATTCGCAATTCTAGTTCGTGGAACATTGTTGTCGATTATATATTCCTATTTCTCTGAAATTAAAATTTCCGAAACTGTCTTTAGCTATTCTCTTCCTATCATGATGTTTTGCCTTTTGTTAGCATGCATTTCTGCCACCGTCGTGCATGGCCATGATCGATATGATGCGCGACCGTGGGTCCCCGACCCGAACTGGTTGGACTTCTACTCCCAAGACAAAGTCCGAACCTTCTTATGCCTCAACTGTTTGAAGCAATTTCCAAGCTTCAAATGATCCGCCTTATTTCCAAGTTGCAAACCTGAACTAGATGGCGCACTAGCTTGGCCCCGATATGTCATGAACAACGATCTTTCTATGATTGTAAATACTGCATACAAACTCTGTATCCATTGTACACAACCTTGATTGTTTTCCTTTGATTCCAGGATCTGCAAAAGCAAGCACACAATGAAAAGAATAAAAATAAATAAAGAAATAAACTGACTTCCCATAACATTGCTCACAAGCCATTATGCATACTTAGCCTAACCAATATGTTAAGATATAATTTTTTTTGTTGTTGAAATCATTAGGATCCTGTTTAACAGATCCGAAAATCTTCCAAAACAATAACGGATGTTTGCATAGACAAAAAAAAGAACATTAACAGATCTGAAAATTATAGTTAATCCCACTAAAATCTTCAAAAACAATAATTGACGAAGCAACATGATCTAAATTAATAATGCACTACTCTTGGAGCATTATTCGTAGTCACTAATATAAACAAGGAAACATGATTAAATGTACAAGGCAAAAAATTAAAGCTTCGCAAAACAAAACAAGCATGTCATTCACAAGCATAAATTGAACAAATAAAGTTGGGTTTTGAAAACAAAAATTTGAGGAACAAATTCAATAAGAGTAGCAGAGGTTGTTTCAAATGAATATAACCTCATTTTAATATGTGCGATTCCTCTTGACTTAAGGAAAAGATAGCCGCCGCCGCCGCCGCCGCCGCCGGAGAAACCCTAGAAGAACAAGCTAAGACAAAAGTATAGTTGGGGAGGAAATGTGGCGAAATTGTGAAGTCTAGGGCAACTAGAACCCTATTTATAGCCTTAACAACTAGAGAAAGCGGAAATCATTTTCTTAAAGAAAAAAAAAAAAAAAAACTATTTTAAACTTACTTAAAAAATCATTTTTTAAAGACAGTTTTAACCTTACAAAATTATGATAGATTTAATTTTAAAGCTGGATAAAAAACAGATGCATCGTTAACAAATTTCATTTTATAAGTATACCTTTTAGTGGAATAACATATGGTTAAACATCGTATGATGCTTCAAGTAAAATAATAGTAAACATATTTCTCTTTATCATAATCATTTATAATTTTTGTGAAATTAAATAATTATTTTACATCTATTGTATCATAGTGTAGTTATTTGTTGCCTTACAAAAAACAATAATAGAAGGTAAGAAGATATAAGTTCATGCATGTATTTAAAAAAAAATCTTGTGGGACCACACTTATATTTGAATTGTAGGTGGCGCTAGAATTCATATGCTATTTACAACCTCTCCACAGAACTTAATGGGTAAATGACCATCAAACCTAAGGGCGCGTGCAACATTTAGGATGCGTTGATGCTTACGTTCTATCCTTCCATTCTGCTGTGGAGTACCAACGTAAGAAGTTTCAAAAATGATACCTTCATTTCGGAAATACGGAAGTAAAGGCTTAAACCCAATCCCATTATCACTTCGAACTCATTTAATCGTGACCTCTAACTAACGAGAAATCAAAGCGACAAAGTCCGAAAAAACAGTTTCAAACTCCATTTTATTTAACAACAAATAAATCCACACCGAAGGAGAGTAGTCATCAACAATAGTTAAAAAATACGTAGCACCACACGTCGAGGGAACACTATAGGGACCCCACAAAATCACAGTGTATCAACTCAAATATACGACTGACTTTATTGTCACTAAGAGGAAAAGGGGTCACGGGTCTGTTTTGCACGAAATAAAATATCACATCGATCTTTATTTAAATTATTGAAATGGAAAAACCTGCCGAATGACCTTTTATGATTGGTGTCCCAAACGCCGGTGCCAAAAATCCCGCAGTATGCGCACCATCAATGGCCAGAACCCGAGTCTCTGGAACCCCCAGAAACCAAAAAAGTCCTTCCACACGCTCACCCAGTCCAATCAGCATCCTCGTCACCCGGTCCTGCATCACACAATCATGATCATCCATAAATTGAGACGCCGAAACAAAGTTACAATTTTAATCCCGGTACGTATAAAACATTCAAAAGGCGTAAATTACCTGACAAAATGACCGTCTCCGAATGAGTTGCAAGCGAGGAACATCCATCTGGTAACCCAATCGGACAATCCTCAGTCGGTCTTAGTTGTACAAATAAAGTTTGGTCACCCGAAACATGGTGAGTTGTCATAGTGTCAATAATCCACGAGTGTTTACTAGTCAAACGATCACGCGATTTAGAGACATTCAAAAGATCTAAAATTCCCTGCCATTGAGCTGGTGTAATATTGGTCAACCCTGATTGGAGTAAATCATTCGTCTGAGTCATATCAGTGGGCTAGGCTGAACCCAGCATGCCTGATGCTAGTGTGTGGTGCACCTATGAGCAAGAAGAAAGGTGATGTTGCTCAACGTCCCTTTCCATGTCCGTTCGTCCGACCACCCCCATAGTCACAACCTGCGTTCGGTTGGAGGAGGTATGTCTTCCCGTCATATCCATCAAGGTTGCACTTGCTGCAACAATTCAATCTGATACCTCCCTACAATCCGCGGTTAAGTATCCCGTCGTCGTGAAGCCGGATCGCCGTCGTCGTGTCGGCGTCCGGCTGGTCATCTTCAGCAGCCGGCAAGTCCTGTATTTTGCCCCCCGATCAATATTCTGGTGGGTAATCGATACTTGTCTGTGGCACATGCTGATGCGCATCCGATCAGAGGCGGAAGAAGTCTATCTGTAAGGTGCCTCTCCGCCGCCACCGCCATTGCCATTCTTTGATCGATCGATGTCTTTGTATTTTTTTCGAAAGCTAGTAACCTGGCTCCGATATCATGACAAATTTCGGTCAAAAGTATTTCGTATATCCCATTCATCAATCACATGATACAAATATATAGCCACTCTCAGGGCTTTCATAATTCTACACAATGACTAAACTACCCTTAATAATTAAATACAATCAATAATACACAATACATCATAGTCGTAATATCACTTGTTCCTTTTCTTCCGAGATTTTGAATAAAGTGTGTAACTAGACCACAACAACTCACATCAATTTTAGAGATTGGGTAGTTTCATTGATTTTCCGTCTACTGTTAATCGTCATGAGAAGTGCTTTTGGATATGGGTTGCTATTTTGAAGATCGTTCTATGGTCCATTTGGCTTGCTAGAAATAGATAGGTGTTTAAACAAAAAAAATTACCAGTTGAAGATGTCTTTACTCAGGTTCAAGCTTGCAGCTTTTCGTTGATCAATGGCAGAAGCAAGGTCAACAACACTGATTGGAACGCTTGGAGAAATAACCCATGTTCTTAGCAATTTCCAGGCATATGTGGTTGGGTGCTACTACATCTCTTGTCTTGTGTTCTTTTTTGTTTCCGCTTGTGTCTCGTCCTTTAGTCGAGAAATAGTTTGTCGGGTGGTGCCTTTGAAAATTGGTGTGTTAAACTTTTGTAATAGGCTCTTTGTAATCTTTTTTTTTCTAGCGCCTTGCTAGAAAAGTTTTTAAGGTTAAAGGTTGTAAATGACTGTTTTTGATCTAAAATGAGAAAAAAGGACAAGAAAAAAAGATAGTGGTCGAGAAGGACAAAAACGCGCATGTTACTACATGCGTTACTACATATTGCTACAACCAAATGTAGTAACACATGTAGTAACATGCGCGTTTTTGTCCTTCTCGACCATTATTTTTTTTCTTGTCCTTTTTTTCCATTTTGTATCTTTTTTTGTCATTCTAGCCTCTGGCCCCTAATTTTTAATGCTATGACATATTTGACGTTAAAAAAAGAAAAAAGAAAAACCATTCATAGAGATAACAACTATAAATCTAAATTCTATGCTAATCCTACTCTTGAATTTTATTTACTCAAAAATTCATCTAAAAATTCGTACAAAATAACATTTTCTTTGATACCATTTGATGGAAATGATTTATACTACAAACTGAACAGACTAACGGGTCTGATCCGTTTCAGGCACTACCACAAGGTCGGCACCGAGGCCGAACATAGAAAAGATCTAATAATCACAGTTTCATCAATTTGAGAATGTGACGCCTATAGTTTGGTACAGATCATTTTTACATTAATCCTCTATGTGTTTAAGTTAGGGGCGGAGGCTCTATAATGACTTATTTATTACCTTTCCCAGATCAATTAATGAAAGTGGGTTTTAATGGACCTTTTAAATGTGTTCGATCAATGTGACTCCCATTATATTTTAATTCATGCCTTTTCACCCTAGCAATGCTTGTACACAGCGTCCATGCACCCTGCCATAGTCTTGGGGAGTTTGCTATTCAACTTTGCATGTACAGTTTTCCCTCTCGAAGTACGGCTACAAATGACGTAATCAACAATGGGTCCTTGGCATCCTTGCCTTGCACAGATTCCTCATTAAATCTCTTTAGGTATTGGAGGACAGATTCCTCCCTCTTCTGCTTGATCGTAAGGAGGTGGGTCGCGTTTCTCTGGAACGACTTAGCCGTAATAATAGCATTAAGAAACATTCTCCCTAATTCTTCAAACTTAGAAATTGGCCTTGGTGGGAGGTTCCGAAACCACTCACGAGCCATGCCCGTCAGTGGAGTAGGGAAAGTCTTACACTTCATCTCATCTGAAGCGTTAAACAAACTCATCTGCGTAATATTCTGGAAAAGATGATCCGACGGATCTTTGGAACCGTCATAGGGATCCGACATGGGTACTTTAAATCCTGTAGGTCGATCATACTCATCTATTTGCCTTGTAAAAGGTGCATTGAATGAAAAATCATCAGCTTTCTTGCCCATCACGGCATTTATATCCGCACGAGCCATTTCCATGACTCGAATGTCCAGGGGTCTCTTCCCCTGGTTAGAGGCAGAAGCCTCATCATACTGTTTGAATTTTCCTTAGCCAGAGGGCATCTTCCCTCATGCACTTTCTTCAGCATCACCATCTCCAGATTGTACCGCTTGAAGAAAAGGCTGTCTGGTGGCGGGGTCCATGGCCGCCAATTGATCGGCAACAGCTTGTTGCACAACTTATAGAAACTTCCTCCGATTGTTGCGTTGGATCCTCCGTATCCACATTATCCTCTTCCTCAGTACCATTATTATGAACATTATGGGCGTTTTCGGCAGCTTTCTGCTTGCGTGTCTTTTCTATTAGGTATAATGAAGATAAACTTGACCAGTTACTAGAAGAAGAGGCCCTCCTTCTAATGCAATTGATGAAACAAAATTAAATCGGGTATAAAATCTGGGCTCTATTTTCTAGTGGTAATTGAATCAAGGTAAATAAGTAGAAAGAGTATGAATATGGGGGAGATTTTTAGAGATGGATTTAGACTGAGCCTTGGATTTTCCCAAGTTTCCTACGTATCCAAAGTATGAACTAGAATCAAGTATGCCATAGTTCTTTTGAACGCTTATATAGGGAACATCTGTGCCCTAGTCCTTCATGGGTCGTGTCTATCGTGGACTTTTCTTTCATGTCTACAAGTATACTTAAACCGTAATTATCCCTTGATTTTAGGGGGTAATCTTTGTATTCAAATGATAAAGGTTAGAGCCATAATGGCTTAGGATTCCTTCCATAATTATCAGATAAACGTACATTTATTATTATTATAGGCTCTAGCCGACCTGTGGCGAGCGTCCGAGGTCAAGGTGACCAAACCGCACAGTTCTGTCTCTTCTCTGTCCTGACTGACCTGCGGTGCACCGAGGGGCGACCTGAGCAGCCCCCTCCTTTGGAGGTGGAGATCGGCTCTTAGGCCTGCAAAGGGACTCTTGGTCCTTAAAGTAAGGTTCTAGCCCTATTTATATCATGACACGTAGCGTGGTGAAATCCGGTATCGTCAAAGAACTCATAGTGAAGCTCAACCTATTGATCACTAGAATGATCAATCAATTGAAACTTAATCAGAACAATAATGTTGAATGAAAAAAACGGAAAATGAGACAAAGGAAACATAGAATACAATTCTTTGAGTTTACATGAAGAAAGTAGGAAAGTTCACTAAACTTTCCCCACATGCTTTTTGATGAAAGCTGTTTGATCAATCGTTAGGCTTACAATGTGCTTCATCCAAGCTGCTAGCTCAGGTTGTTGCTTGTTGCTTTTTGTGAAAATATATATAAAAGGCTCATTATCTACTTCCATTCCAAACACAGATCAAAGCCGGCTTTTTGTGAAAATATATATAATTGGCTTAGTATTATTCGTCCATCAGATCAAAGCCGGCTTTTGTTGCAGCTATGATTCCAAATTTTACATGTATCTGACTATCAGTCAAATTCTAAACAAGCCCTTATCACAATTACATATTACATCGCAAACTACTTAGTCGGCTGGCCCTACAGTGAGGCTAAGGAGACGGCCGTCTTAAGCCCAACGGTGTCGGGAGGGCCAAACGGTAGATTCAATCCGATCCAACCTGATATAATATGCTAATATTTTTTTGTTAATTTAAATTCAATCCGATCCGTCGAACCCCGTTTAGTGCTATAACATTATTTCGTTCGGCAACTCGTATGAAAGAGATTACAAAAAATATTTATGAAAAAATATCTAACGTAAAGGTCCCGATAAAAATTTACTTGGCCCAAAAGACTACTTTGTAGGTATGTTTTGAGACTATCAATAAATTGAATTTTGTATTTACGGATGTTAAAAATACGATACGTATGTTTTTAAAAAAAAAAACAACTTCAACTAAAAGACCCAATCTGGGAACTTGACCTTAAGCCCAAAATATGTCAGGACCGGCCCTGCGGCTGACACTTTGGTCTTTCTACATTTTCTACTACCCTAAACTTGCACATTTTCTCTCGGCCTCACGGTTCAGTAACAGAGCTATTTGGTGAAACCGTCTTTATCAAAGAGTTTTAGGAATCAATGCCAGAAAGGAAAACATACAAGGGTGTGAAAGATAGAATAGAGCAAGGAAGCTATTATATAGTCAGAAGGAGAAGCTGTCTTCTCCCACTATGTTTGTACATGTGTTGTAATGTTAAGCATTTTTTTCCCTGCCTTTTGCATTTACACAACTAACACATTAAAAATTTATTAATTATTATCCATTCCAACAAAGACATAAATAGTTAACCAAGTAAAGTTTTAGACAATATTATCTGCCGACTTTTTTTTAGTACTATACATGAAAGTTTTATAAGATTACAATTTCGTAATATTTCATTCTTTCCTATTGTTGAAACTTAAGATTCTTTTTTGGTTTTGGTATTGGATCTTGTTAATTGTCTAAACTTGTGTTTTGTAGATTTAGTCCTACAAGTATAAATGAATCTTAAAAGACGTAAATGTAACAACATATCAGAAGTGTTCCAAGCATGTGTGCAATCGACAGAGACACAAGCTACCACAAGTAGGCCACCCACTCGTGGGGATGATAGCATTCACACTCCTCCTCAAACGATTGTCTTGGCAGTTGTCACCCCGGCAGCTTCACCACATATCGATGAAGAAAATGTTGCTGCACACTCAAATTCGGTATGTTCACACTCCTACAAGAAAAGCGCTTTAAAGGAAGAAATTTTAAGGGCGACAATGTAGTCCCAGAAAATATCCTTTTTGGGGCGACAAAGTCGTCCCTTTAAATGAAATTTATAATAGTCAAAGTTTGGGTGGAATTTTTTTGAGGATAGTTTAAAGGGACGACAATGTCGCCCAAAAAATAAAAAATTGACCCCACCGTGCCAGCTTGGATTTCCACGTGGCGAGAACTCTTTAAAGGGACGACAATGTCGTCCCATTAAACTTTTGCAGAAAATTAAATGTTAAACAGAAAAATATATTAGATTTTCGGTTTATAGGGACGACAATTATCGTCCCTTTAAAAAAAATTGATTTTTTTAATAATATTATGTTATATAAAACATTTATAAAAAAAAGTTATGCAGTAGGGACGACATTTGTCGTCCCTTTAAAAAATTAAAAAATTTCAAAAAAATTATGTTATATGATACAATTATAAATTTTTGGGTTTTTTAATATACATATTCTAATAAACATTACGTTAAAATATAAAATACATTATATGTTATAAAAATTCATTTATCGAACGATAATACAGGTGATTTTATAGTACTCTACTATAGATCGTCGATTCGTTATCGGCGATTGATTTGAATCTCGGGGTTCGTTAACGGCGATTGATCTCAATCCGAGATCCGTTATCGATTAAGCGATTTCAAACCGATATCTTTCTTTACTGATCATCCTGATAGTACTCTCTACTATAGATCGGCGATTCATTATTGAAGCGATTGATTTGAATCTCGGGGTTCGTTAACGGCGATTGAACTCAATCCGAGATCCGTTATCGATTAAGTGATTTCAAATCGATATCTTTCTTTACAAATCATCACGATAGTACTCTATTATAGATCGTCGATTCGCTATCGAAGCGATTGATTTGAATCTCGGGGTTCGTTAACGGCGATTGAAGTAAATCCCGAGATTCGTTATCGATTAAGTGATTTCAACCCGATATCTTTCTTTATAGATCATTATGATAGTACTATCTACTATAGATCGTCAGTTCGCTATCGAGCGATTGATTTGAATCTCGGGGTTCGTTAACGAGCGATTGAACTCAATCCGAGATCCGTAATCGATTAAGTGATTTCAACCCGATATCTTTCTTTACTGAGATCATTACGATAGTACTATCTACTATAGATCGTCGATTCGCTATCGGCGATTGATTTGAATCTCGGGGTTCGTTAACGGCGATTGAACTCAATCCGAGATCCGTTATCGATTAAGTGATTTCAAATCGATATCTTTCTTTACAAATCATCCTGATAGTACTCTCTATTATAGATCATCGATTCGCTATCGGCGATTGATTTGAATCTCGGGGTTCGTTAACGGCGATTGAAGTAAATCCGAGATTAATTTATCGATTAAGTGATTTCAACCCGATATCTTTCTTTATAGATCATTAAGATAGTACCATCTACTATAGATCGTCGATTTGCTATCGGCGATTGATTTGAATCTCGGGGTTCGTTAACGGCGATTGATCTCAATCCGAGATCCGTAATCGATTAAGTGATTTCAACCCGATATCTTTCTTTATAGATCATTACGATAGTACTATCTACTATAGATCATCGATTCGCTTATCGAAGCGATTGATTTGAATCTCGGGTTCGTTAACGGCGATTGGACTCAATCCGAGATCCGTTATCGATTAAGTGATTTCAAATCGATATCTTTCTTTACAAATCATCACGATAGTACTCTCTATTATAGATCATCGATTCGCTATCGAAGCGATTGATTTGAATCTCGGGGTTCGTTAACGGCGATTGAAGTAAATCCGAGATTAGTTATCGATTAAGTGATTTCAACCCGATATCTTTCTTTATAGATCATTATGATAGTACTATCTACTATAGATTGTCGATTCGCTATCGGCGATTGATTTGAATCTCGGGGTTCGTTAACGGCGATTGATCTCAATCCGAGATCCGTGTCGATTAAGTGATTTCAACCCGATATCTTTCTTTATAGATCATTACGATAGTACTATCCAGCAATCGCTTTGAATCTAAGGGTTCCTTATCGATCAAATGAGATAGATCGTTATCGTTATCGATCATTTTGATAGTACTATCTACTATGGCTCGATCGATCGTTATCGAGCGATCGATTTGAATCTCGGGGTTCGTTAACCAGCAATCGCTTTGAATCTAAGGGTTCGTTATCGAGCGAATGAGTTAGATCGTTGTCGTTATCGATCATTGTGATAGTAGTATCTATTATGGCTTGATCGATCGTTATAGAGCGAATGAGTTAAGAGTCGAGGTTCGTTATTGAATGATCGATTTGAATTTCGGCTTTCGTTATCGAGCGATCGATTTGAATCTAAGGTTCGTTATCGAGCGAATGAGTTACATCGTTATCGATCATTGTGATAGTACTATCTACTATGGCTCGATTGATCGTTATCGAGCGAAGGAGTTAAGAGTCGGGGATTGTTATCGAGCGATCAATTTGAATCTCGAGGTTCGTTATCTAGCAATCGCTTTGAATCTAAGGGTTCCTTATCGATCAAATGAGTTAGATCGTTATCGTTATCGATCATTGTGATAGTAGTATCTACTATGGCTTGATCGATCGTTATCGAGCGAATGAGTTAAGAGTCGAGGTTCGTTATTGAATGATCGATTTGAATTTCGGCTTTCATTATCGAGCGATCAATTAGATCGTAATCGTTATCGAAGATAATAGTGTTATAATATTAATATTAAGGTTTTAATAAAAAAATGTAATATTAGAGTTATTAGAGTTAATAAAATTATTTTTTATAAAATGTTATTTAAAGGGCGACATTATCGTCCCTTTAAAACAAAATCAAAATTTTAATGAAATTTTGGGGGAAATTAATATAAATATTTTTTTGGTTTAAAGGGACGACATAGTAAATCTAAAAAAAGATTTTATCGTCCCATTAAATAATAATAATAAAGTTATTTATATAAATATTATTAAATCTTTAATGGGACGACAATGTCGTCCCAAAAAAGAACTTGTCGTCCCAAAAAAGAACAACCCTTAAATAAATCGGGCAGCCTTCTCCTTCTTCATTTCTTTCTGCTTTCTTCTTCAGAATCCGTCCCCCTCCCCTTCAAAAAAAAAGAAAAGCTGCCCCATCCTTCAACCACCCGCCCCTCCCTTCCTCCGGTCACCACCCGCCCCCTCCTTCAACAACCCACCCGCACCACTCTTCCTCCGGCAGCCGCAACAACAACAACGCCGCCACAGCTCTTCCTCCCTCCTCCGGTAAGTTTTTTTTTTTTTTTTTTGTCAAATTAGTTGCTTGTAGCTTATTTTTTTTGTCAAATTAATTAAATTGTGCCCTAAATTTTGACCCAATGCATTTGCTTTTAGCTTTTTGTTTTGACAAATTAGTTCAATTGTTCAAATTAGTTCAATTGGATTCCATTTGTTCATTTTTTATTTTGATACGTTTTGATTTCATTTTGTTAAATTTTTTTGTTAAGTTGAAAGTTGTGTTGTGAGTTTGTGTGTTGAGTTTGGTTTGATGGTGGTGAGTTTGTGTGGTGTGTTTGGTTTGATGAAAATTAAGGTTATGTGGAGCTTGGTAAGTTGAAATTGATTGGAGCAAGGTTATGTGGTGAGTTTGTGTGGTGAGTTTGGTTTGATGGTGAGTTGTTTGGTGTTGTTTGGTTTTGGGCTAGGTAAGTTTACATTGGGACATGGAAGTTGATAGTAAGCATTGTTGATTTGGTATTGTATGAGTTGTTTGGTGTTGAGTTGTTTAAGTGTTAAAAGTCTTTGTTTATTTGTTTGAATCTTGGCCATGTATATGTGTTAGAAAGTGTTACATTTAGAGTGAAAGTGTTTTAAGTGTTAAAAGTCTTTGTTTATTTGTTTGAATCTTGGCCATGTATATGTGTTAGAAAAGTGTTAGCACAACAACCGCCGCTCGACTAATAGCACAACAACCGGGCGGACCATTTCTCGATTCCGGCCGCCCCTCTCGATTCCGTTTTGCAGAGAAGAAAGCTACTTCAGGTTAGTGTAGTTAGGGGTCCTACTGCAAACCCCAATAGTTAGGGGGCCTATGGAAAACCCCGTTGTGTTTGTATCTCAAGTATGGCGTGTATATATACATATAATTTTTTGCAGGTTTAAGTATATATATATATGGTGAAATTTCAATTTATATATATGGTATAGTTTGGTGATTTTTGCTTGAAATGTTTGATGATTTAGGCTAGAAACCGGAGTTTGGGTTATTGTTCGTTGATTTTGGATTGAACTTGATTGTTATTTTAGGCTAGAAACCGGAGTTTGGGTTATAGTTTGTTGATTTTGGATTAAAATGAATTGTTATTTTAGGCTAGAAACCGGAGTTTGACTTATTGTTTGTTGATTTTGGAAAATTAAGGTTAATGTGTTGATGATTTTAGTGTAGAAATCGGAGTTTAGGCTAGTTATTTGATTTGGAATTGAAATGGTTTACAAGTATGTGCTTATTGATAAGCATAACATACAAAAGGTCCTCAAAGTCTTTGTTCTACCCAAATGGAAAAATGAGTCTTGGGTGGTCTTTGTGATCAAAGACTATCGATTAGTTATTATGAGCGTCGAACTTTTGACCCTGTGTTTCATAGTACGTTGATAACGTGACATCAGGGGCGGCTGCAGGAATTGGGTGACACGGGTCAGGGATCGAGATCGACACACCGTATTACAAATTTTTAATATCGACACGGGTCAAGGCAAATATTTGAAAATTTTAGCGGTCGATAAGTAGATATTAGTACATAAAAATTTTAAATTGTGTATAATATACATAGAATTTTTTTTTTTTTTTTTTTTTGAGGTCAAGTGACCACTTTTCATTAGAGTGGCGCCGCCCTGCGTGACATCTGAGACCGACGCCTTAATAGGTTGGAAAAATGATATGTTAAATGGATTAACATCATGTAACTTGTAAGTTGATATATTATTGTTATGCCACAAGAATTGAAACCATATTTTATGATTACACTATGCACATGTACTTGTGTAAATTTATATTTCATGATTCAAGTTATAGTATCACTTTTCTCATGTGTATCTTAGTATACTGTAAATTCTTAAAAGCAGATGTTGATGAAAACGATGAAAGCGATGAAAGCGATCAAAATGAAAAGGATGACAATAACGATTATGCTTCAGCGGATTGCGATGATGATAATAACTGTGTAGATGATGACATATACGACTCGATCCATCAAACTATGCAAGTGATGATGAATGATGCTATAAATATAATATTCTTTTAGTAAGTTCAATCAAATATACTTGAATTTAAAAATTATATAATACTAGTGCTTTACTTATACTACTGTTCTTTATATCAAATATTTTTATTATATTCAAATATTTGATCATATAGGTGAATGGCTTGCGCGGGATCGGCAGGTGGTTCTCAACCACCGCACGAGCATCCATTTAGGCTACCGGGCCAATGCGAGGATGGTAATTAATTAACTTTCATTTTTTTTCTAGTATGATTATTCTTATTTCGTTGAATTAACATTGACACCGATACTACAGATCATATAGCAGATAATTAGTATGAGGAACTCATACCATCACCTCCATCCCCGAAAAAGAAGCAGGGTGAACGTGGACCTGCAAAAGGTATCACCGTCCAAGCCCTCAAGAGAAAGTTAGGGGCTTGATTCCTCTTATATGGGATCTAGATTTCCCGGTGTTCAAAAGGCATTGGGAAGATCTGCGAAGGATTTTGAGTCGAGACAGGGAAAGTCGTGAGGTCCCGTGTTCCTGTTACACCCTTCTTGGCGAAAGGTGGACGACCGACTTAAACAATTAATTTGGGAAGAACTTCGGGTACTTAGCTATTCAAATTGTTAACACTTTCAAATTGTAAGAGTCAAACATATTAATTTAGAAATCAATCGTTTCATTTCTTGTGTTTTCAGGCATCGTTCCAACCCCTTGAGCCTATTCACCGCCCCTTTGTGCTTAAAAGCGCCCGTACTTCATTCGAAAAATGGAAGGCTAGGCTAAGGAAGGCTGCGAGATGAACACAACAACAAGGGGTTGCCAGGGCCTTGTCCCCACGCCAGGGATGTGTTTTCCACGGCAACAATGGGAAGTGTTTCTCCGCCACCTAAATCTTGAAGCTTTTAAGGTAAAGCTTTTATTGCATTACATGTGTTACGTAGATTCGATTATTATTATTTATTCTTTGCTTATATATAATACAATAGTACTATTTTTTGAAAGATCCGTCGAGAATAAGAAGAATCGCGCCGGGAGTAAATATGTAGGCCGCCAGGACCGACGCCTATGGCCGTGGTTCGATGGGATACGTTAAGAAGGGTAAGTATTAGGAAATAAATCCTATGACTTCATTTTTTGAATTTTCATAACTAATATTTTTGTTTTTTCAAGGGTAATGTGAGTGCAGTGAAGATCCTTTGAGGCGGGATCCTATCCATGTATGGGCGAGCAAACATAAGAATCTTGACGGTTCGTTTCTCAGCGATGATGCGGAGGTTGCTTATGTAAGGGATATCGTTGTATATATTTCAATTCAATACGTTCACATTTTCCTTATCTTAGCGCCAGCGATATATGTTGTGTTTAGAGGAAATTTGGAGGATTAGCGTAATATGGTTGCACCAGTCGACCGATGACTTTTGAAGATGAGGAGGCAATCTTCGGGGAGCCTTAGGAACAAGTCGAGATTATTTGATTGGCCTTGGCCTACGCAATCTTCCTCCATATCCAATTCATCACAATCGGCCCGATCTTGACATCGTCATCTTCTTACCACCAAGGATGCAATATGCAGATTGAAGAACTTAGAAAGTCTCATGATCAGTTGGTGAAGTTAACCAAAAAACAGAGAGAGAAACAAAAACAAGGGCTCTTCTCAAATTGTTCTTTGACTAATCTTAAGGCTAAGGAACCGGATATGCAAATAGATTCATTTCATCATCTTCCGATGAAGATGAAGACGATTACGAAGATGATTCTCAAGTTGATCTTGACAATGATGCGTAGACATTGTAGACGAAACTATTCTTACTTTTGGAAACATTACACAACTTTGTATTTTACGTAACATTTTTTGTTTATGCATTTTTTTTTGAATCCCCGTTTATAAATACATATGTTATTGATTTTGAAAAAAATAGGATTGGATTGATTTAATAGCATGGGAGGCCATGCAAAAATAAAAAAATATTTAAAAAAATAATTTATTTAAAGGGACGACATATGTCGTCCCAACAAACATTTTTAGAAAATAAATATTTTTTTCAGTATTAAATCTTATTATAAAAATTTAATATATAATCTTATTAAGGGACGACAATGTAATGTCCCAAAAACATTTATAAATTTTTTTATTCCTATAAAATTTTATTATGAAAATTTAATATATAATCTTTTAAGGGACGACATTGTCGTCCCAACAAACATTTATAAAAAAAAAAATTTGCTCTCGTACTATATTTTTATTATGAAAATTAAATGTATCTTCTTTTAAGGGACGACATTGTCGTCCCAAAAACTTTTATAAAAGAATTAAATTTTTCCCGATAATAAATTTTTGGGAAATTAAATAAGTCATGTTTTTGGGGCGACAATGTCGTCCCTACAAATAATGCCATGTCGGCCGCGTTGAATTTTCTTAGAAAATTTACGTTCAGTCGACATTATTTTAAAGGGACGATTTTGTCGTCCCTTCAAACATATATGTTGTTTAAAGGGACAAAGCGGAAGGGACGGCTTTATAGGAACGACGTGTCGTCCCTTTAAACAATTATTGGGACGACATTGGCTTTAAAGGGACGACAAAATGTCGTCCCTTCTAACTGTTTTCTTGTCCCTTTAAACCTTAAACATGGCGGAGAAGAGGACTATTGCACTCTGCGACTACTAAGCCGGTATTACGCCCGCGATCGGTAAAATTCCACTATACCGTAAGAAAAATGCCATGATTTGATTTCAGCTCACGAATTTTTATTTTTGAATCGAAGCTCTGAATTTTTGAGCGATTTGGGAGGAGAAGCAAGGGTTGGGGAGGAGAAGAGGGGTGGCGGTATGTGCGCGGAGATGAAACGATCGGATTTGAGCGAGGGAAGCGATTGCATTTTTTTTAAAAAAAGTTTAGGGTTTAGGGTTGTTACTATTAATTTTTATCGTTACTACATTTTTTGATGTAAGTTTATCTATTTTATGGGTTGTTACTACTTGTTTATTGGCCGTTACTACATTTCTACGGTACATTACTAGATTAATTTTTTGATGTAACTTTATTTATTTTATGGTTTATTACTACTTGTTTATTAGCCGTTACTACACATTTTATGGTATTACTACTTGTTTTTGGTTATTCTGACTTGTTTATTGGTATTACTACTTTTTAATTGGATGTTACTACATTTTATAAATTTATTCTTTACTTGTTTCTTGTTTTATTACTACTTGGTTTTTGGTATTCTTACACTTTATCTTGTGTTACTACATGTTTAATGTATAAGCGGGTATTTTTGTCAATTTATTATGAATTTGTCCTTTTTAATCACATAAAATATAATAACGTCATTCTGGACCCATTTATGATTTTTTTATCCTTCGACCCCTTACCACTTTTTAAAGAAACTTGAGAAAATATGATTTAAAAGTACAATATTTGTGTGGTATGCTTAAGTAAATAATGTATTTAAAACTATGCTTCGGTAGGATTTTGTGGTATGCTTAAGTAAATAATATATTTGAGTATACGCCCGTAAATTAAATGTGTTTTGGTAGCCACAAAATAAACCGCTTGATTTAAAAAGAAAAGAAAAGAATTACCCAAGCAAACCCACCTAAATCCTAAATGCGTATAAGTGACTCATTTTTAACAACTTGGTTTTGATATCCGTGTAATGACCTAACCTCGCTAAACCTACTAAAATTCCACTTAAGCGATCGCATTTTCAGATTATACATTACCTATTCAAAAATTAAAAAATATGACTTTTGACTTCTTCTCTCTCAAGGCATTTTCTTACAGTATAGAATTTTACCCGCCCGATGACTACGGCGTAATAGTCGCGCTTTCATGGGGAGAAGGTGCAATCGTCCTCTTCTCCATCGTGTTTAAGGTATCCATAACCGTTTAAGTTTTTTTATTGAGTTTTTTTGGGTATATGTCAATTGATTCAAGTATGTCACCGCCTCTGAAATGTCAATTGAACTTCGAAATTTGATGGTTTCTCTTAAGGAATATCGTGCAGAATCTAAATACCTCTCCTTATTATTCTCATCTGAATTTGACAAATTAGTGTTCATACTAGTAGAATTTGTCTAGTGTTGTCTGTAAAATTTAGAAACTGTTAAAAATGATATTGCAGCTTAATGCAAAAACTTCATCTGTTCTTCAAAACAATGAATATAAGAAGGATGTATAGACTAGGCATTCAAAACAATGATTATCAGACTAGGCGAGTTCATTAACAAAAAAGAAAAAAGGAAAAGAAAAAAGCTTAACAGGTTATGGGTTGTTACCTTAAACACGGCGGAGAAGAGGACTATTGCACTACGTGACTACTAAGCGGTATTGCGCCACAGTCGGTAAAATTCCTATACCGTAAGAAAAATGCCGTGAGAGAGATGAAGTCAAAAAGTCAATTTTTTTATACTTTTGAATAGGTAATGTATGAATCTTAAAAATACACAACGTTTAAGTGGAATTTGAGTAGGTTTAGTGTAGGTTAGGTCATTCATGGATATCGAAAATCGAGGTTGTTAAAATGAGTCACTTATATGTAGCATTTAGGTGGATTTTGCGTGAGTAAATTTTTTTTTATTATCAAACATCGACGGTTTATTTTGCGGCTACTGAAAACCAATTATGAATTTACGTGGCGTGCTACGCAAATGCTACCGAAACATAATTTTTAATACATTATTTATGGAGCATACCACACAAATATTATACTTTTGAAGCATATTTTCTCACGTTTCCCTTTTTCAATTGAGTATTGAATATTTCCGGCGATTACCTTCTACAAATAGTCACACGGATATAAAAATCATATTGAAAGATTCATGAGAGTATAGTTGTTAATTATTACAACATGAAAATTGGTTTCACACATTTTATTTTCAATTTGTTTTCCGAAACTTCGATCTGTTAATTATTCACACAAAAATAAGTATATGCTTGTCATTGTTTGTCAACAAAACTCAATGGAAACTTATCAAAAACTTAGAATGTAATCCATATAAATCGAGATTCATTTTGGTTATGAATAGCCAATATATCTTTCTATGCACAAAGCGTACAGACCAAATGTGTAAAAATAAAAGCTCTCATAGTTTGTGTAGTAGTTTAGATTGAAAATCTGTGTCAGAAGGCTGTGGGGATATTGTTCTCATTTAGATCGTTTACTCTCGTTGAATCCGGAATTCGCAATTCTGTTCGTGGAACATTGTTGTCGATTATATATTCCTATTTCTCTGAAATTAAAATTTCCGAAACTGTCTTTAGCTATTCTCTTCCTATCATGATGTTTTGCCTTTTGTTAGCATGCAATTCTGGAACCGTCGTGCATGGCCATGATCGATATGATCTGCGCGACACGTGGGTCCCCAACCCGAACTGGTTGGAGTTCTACTCCCAAGACAGAGTCGAACCTTCTTATGCCTCAACTGTTTGAAGCAATTTCCAAGTTTCAAGCGATCCGCCTTATTTCCAAGTTGCAAACCTGAACTAGATGGCTCACTGGCTTGGCCCCGATATGTCATGAACAACGATCTTTCTATGATTGTAAATACTGCATACAAACTCTGTATCCATTGTACACAACCTTGATTGTTTTCCTTCGATTCCAGGATCTGCAAAAACAAGCACACAATGAAAAAAATAAAAATAAATAAAGAAATAAACTGACTTCACATAACATTGCTCACAAGCCATTATGCATACTTAGCCTAACCAATATGTTTTCTAGCAAGTGGTTGATATATGTTTGAACGAGGGGTAAAACCATAACAAAAACTAAATAGTTAACCCAGATTAAATATTTTAATCTAAAAAACAGTGAAATCATCAGGTAAAAATTAAATAAGACTGATCGATAACTCAGAAAGGCCGATGTATATAAGAAATAATAAACATGACACTATCATTAATTACCATGACTTTTAGGGAAACGATATTTTGATAAGCGATTATTCCGAATCTCCTAAAAAATTCATTAATGTCCACCCACATCACACACATAGACAGAAATTAACCTCACGGATGTTTGCATAGACAAAAAAAAGAACATTAACAGATCTGAAAATTATAGTTAATCCCACTAAAATCTTCAAAAACAATAATTGACGAAGCAACATGATCTACATTAATAATGCACTGCACTTGGAGCATTATTCGTAGTCACTAAGATAAACAAGGAAACATGATTAAATGTACAAGACAAAAAATTAAAGCTTCGCAAAACAAAACAAGCATGTCATTCACAAGCATAAATTGAACAAATAAAGTTGGGTTTTGAAAACAAAAATTTGAGGAACAAATTCAATAAGAGTAGCAGAGGTTGTTTCAAATGAATATAACCTCATTTTAATATATGCGATTCCTCTTGACTTAAGGAAAAGATAGCCTTGCTTGCCCTTGGAGAAACCCTAGAAGAACAAGCTAAGACAAAAGTATAGTTGGGGAGGAAATGTGGCGAAATTGTGAAGTCTAGGGCAACTAGAACCCTATTTATAGCCTAATCAACTAGAGAAAGCGGAAATCATTTTCTTAAAGAAAAAAAAAAAACCTATTTTAAACTTACTTAAAAAATCATTTTTTAAAGGCAGTTTTAACCTTAAAAAATTATGATAGATTTTATTTTAAAGCTGGATAAAAAACTGATGCATCCTTAACAAATTTCATTTTATAAGTATACCTTTTACTGGAATAACATATGGTTAAACATCGTATGATGCGTCAAGTAAAATAATAATAATAAACATATTTATCTTTCTCATAATCATTTATAATTTTTGTGAAATTAAATAATTATTTTACATCTATTGTATCATAGTGTAGTTATTTGTTGCCTTACAAAAAACAATAATAGATTTCATAAAAAAAAAAAAAAAAAAAAAACAATAATAGAAGGTAAGAAGATATAAGTTCATGTATGTATTTAAAAAAAATCTTGTGGGACCACACTTATATTTGAATTGTAGGTGGCGCTAGAATTCATATGCTATTTACAACCTCTCCACAGAACTTAATGGGTAAATGATCATCAAACCTAAGGGCGCGTGCAACATTTAGAATGTGTTGATGCTTACGTTCTATCCTTCTATTACTGTTGTCGAGTACCAGCGTAAAGTTTAAAAATGATCCGCTTCATTTGAAATCACGAGTAAAGGCTTAATCGGTCCCATTATCACTACTGAACTCGTTTAATCGTGACCTCGAACTAACGAGAAATCAAAGCGATAAAGTCCGAAAAAATAGTTTCAACCTCCATTTTATTTAACAGCAATTAAATCCACACCGAACGAGAGTAGTCATCAACAATAGTTAAAAAATACGTAAGCACACGTCGAGGAACACTATCACGGACCCCACAAATCACAATGTATCAACTCAAATATCGACTAGCTTTATTGTCAATAAGAGGAAAATGGGTCACGTGTACATTTTGTCGGAAAGAAAATATCACATACATCTTTATATAAATTATTGAAATGGAAATATTAGGAACACGCCGAATGACCTTTTACGAATGGTGTCCCAAGCGCCCGGTGCCAAAAATCCATGATATCGCACCATCAATGGCGAACCCGAGTCTCTGGAACCCCATAAACCAAAAAAGTCCGTCCACCGCTCATCCGTCAATCCATCCTCGTCACCCGGTCTGCATAATACATAAGCGATTGATGGTGCATCCCACAATTATGATCATCCATAAATTGAGGCGCGAAACAAAGTTACAATTTAATCCCGATGCGTATAAAACATTCAAAAGTTGTAAATTGACCGACAAAATGACCGTCTCGAATGAGTTGCAAGCGAGCGTCCATCCAGTAACCTGATCGGACAATCCTCGATCGGTCGTAGTTGTACAAATAAAGTTTGGGTACCCGACCGTGGTGAGTTGTCATGGTGTCAACAATCCATGAGTAATTACTAGTCAAGCGATCACGTGATTTAGAGACATTGAAAGATCTAAAATTCCATGCCATTGGTGGTGTAATATTGACCAACCTGGTTGGAGTAAATCATTCGTTTGAGTCAAATCGGTGGGCTAGGTTGAACCCGGCATGCACGATGCTAGCGTGTGGTGCACTATGAGCAAGAAGAAGATGAAAGGCGCCCGCGTCCCTTGCCGTATCGTTGATCCGACCACCCGATCCGCAACACTGCGTCCGGTTGGAGGAGGTATGTCTTCCCGTCATATTCATCTAGGTTGCACTTGCTCCAACAATTCAATTCGACACCTCCCTGCAATCCGCAGTTAAGTATCCCGTCGTCGTGAAGCCGGATCGCCGTCGTCGTGTCGGCATCCGGATGGTCATCTTCCGTAGCCGGCAAGTCCTGTATTTTGCCCCCCGATCAAGATTCTGGTGGGTAATCGATACTTGTCTGTGGCACATGCTGATGCACATCCGATCGAGGCGGAAGAACTTAATCTGTAAGGTGCCTCTCCGCCGCCACAATTTGCCATAGCTCGCCCGATCGATGTCTTTGTATTTGTTTTATTTTTTGAAAACTAGTAACCTGGCTCCGATACTATGACACATTTTGGTCAAAAGTATTTCGTATATCCCATTCATCAATCACATGATACAAATATATAGCCACTCTCAGGGCTTCCATAATTCTACACAATGACTAAACTACCCTTACTAATTAAATACAATCAATAATACACAATCCATCATAGTCGTAATATCACTTGTTCCTTTTATTCTGAGATTTTGAATAAAGTGTGTAACTAGACCACAACAACTCACATCATTTTTTGGGATTGGGTAGTTTCATTGATTTTCCGTCTACTGTTAATTGTCATGGGAAGTGCTTTTGGATATGAGATGCTATTTTGAAGATCGTTTTATGGTCCATTTGGCTTGCTAGAAATAGAAAGGTGTTTGAACAAAAAAATTACAAGTTGAAGATATCTTTACTCAGATTCAAGCTTGCAGCTTTTCGTGGATCAATGGCAGAAACAAGGTCAACAACACTGATTGAAACGCTTGGAGAATTAACCCATGTTCTTAGTAATTTCCAGGCATATGTAGTTGGGTGCTACTACATCTCTTGTGTTGTGTCTTTTTTGTTTCCGTTTGGTGTCTCGTCCTTTAGCAGTAAATAGTTTGTCGGTGTTAGGTGTAGTGCCCGAAAGACAATTTCCGTAATTGTTTTTGACATGATTTATAATTCATCTTAATATTTGCATTTATACTTATGTTAATACACTGCTGAAAACCCTCAGTATATCGGTATGTAATCACATAACTCAGTGTATGGCATACACACGAGGATTGAGTTAGTGATGATATGCTTAAAGTATTTAGTCCGTGGTGAATTTAATCAGAGTATGGGTCTCATGATTAATATACAAATAATGCGCCCAGAACACTTAACGGTGTGACCGTCTTATCGGACCGTCGGTATAGGGTTTTGAGTGGGGCATTTATATATGATGTCTATCATATAGGACTTGACCGATTTGATTTGAATTCTCGATATAATTCCATGATCGAGAAATCTTATTGAATGACAAGATGATCATATATGGATTAATCTCAATCCTGATGTGACCACAGTCTACTGCTTGGTTCAAAGTAGAGTTTGATGTGTTAGTGTGGAAATACTATGGTTAATATTACATTATTATTACACTCGTAACATGTTACAATGTAACGTGTTACTTTATATCAAGAGACATATTAATTGCATTGAATAAACAATTAATATGTCTAATAATCATAAAGTAACTATCCTTTGTCCTATTATGTAATAGCATTGACATAGCCGACTCTAGCATTTATTGTAGCCGGCTCTAGTTACTTTTACTTTACTAGCTAGGATCCTCTCTTGTAAGGATCCTCTCTTGTATCTATTTATACTCATTCTTTCAACATGAATAAATAAGTTGGATTTTACTCAAGTATTATTACTTTCTCAAACTCTCTTCATGGTATCGGAGCCTTAAACTCCTGAAATCCGCTGCAAACTCTCGGCACCTCTTTGAATCAAGAATGTCTTCACTATCTGAAAGCTTCCTCACCTTGATTGAGTCCCAGTTGCCTCGGCCAGGCCCAGGGTCAGCTGAATCTTCATCTTATACTAATCATAGACTTGATGGCAACAACTATTTGCTATGGTCAAGATCTATGAAAATGTACATCTCTGGACAAGGTAAGATGGGATACTGTCCGACTCTAAACACTGCCCTGCGAAGATGACCCGAGGATTTGAAGCATGGGATCTTGCTAATAATCAAGTCATGACCATTCTCACAAGATCAATGACAAAAGAGATTAGTGAGAACTTTATGATGTATGATCTTGCAAAGGAAATGCAGGATAATGCCAGGGATCTTTACTCAAGAAAGACAATACCTCGAAGTGTATGAACTTGAAGCTCAGATTCAAAGCTGCGAGGCAAGGAGATATGTCTATAACTCAATACTTCAACCAAGCTGTCTAGGCATGGCAACACTAGATATCTTTGGAAACTCACCCCTGGAATGATGTCAAGGATCTTTGCCTTTATAAGGACATTATTGAGAAAAGAGAGTATTCAAGTTTCTTCTTGGGTGAATCCTGCTCTTGATGATGTTAGAGGAAGAATCCTTGCCACAAAACCTCTCCCCAATCTCAAATCCATGTTTCTTGAAGTCAAACATGAGGAAAGCGAGGAGGAAAGTGATCTTTCTTTGAACTCCCTCTGTGACAACCTGCTTTGAGTGCTACCTGTGACCATCGGGAAACTGCTTGAGGTTCTTGAGGCGTGTCGGAAAGCCTCTTGATAGAAGCTGGAAAGTTGTTACGTGAGCCTTTGCAAGCGCACAAATCACACCAAGGACACTTCTTTGGAAGCTACATGGCATGCCTAAATCCTCAAACCTACCGAGGAAAGTCGAGGCGGGGCATGTCCATGAAGAGGAGAATGACAACAAGTTGAATGCTCGGTTCTTTGCATTCAAAGCTTTCCTCACTCAACAAAAGAAGGTAGTACCTCTCTTGACACGGCTACTCGAGGCTAGTGCGAGGGTAAATTCTACTCTTCTATTAGTAATGAAACATGGATTGTTGATTACGGGGCCTCACTCCCATATAGTAGTAATAAAAACCTCATAACTCACCTTATGCCATGTCAACAAATTCACAATGTTAAGGCTAACGATGGATCATCTCTCGTGCAAAGGTTTTGGAAATGTTAAACTCACTAATAAGATATGTCTAAAGGATGTCTATTTGTTCCAAAATTAGGCGCAATCTCATATCTGTCATTAGACTTGCAAAAGATTTAAATTGAATTTGTTGTTTTTAATAAGAATCGGTGCACTTTCCGGGACCACTTCTTCACGAGGAAGTGATTGGGAGGCTAAACCACGCATAGGATTGTATGTGGTCAACCTGCTTTGAAGGCAGGAAGGCCCGAAGCGAATCTGCCTCGGCTGACTGCACTCAAACCTTAGATAATATCATGTTATGGCATTATAGACTAGGACATCCAAGTTTTGGTTATTTGAAGTCTGTAATTCTGAATTATTTAAAGGATGTAATGTCAATGATCTTCAATGTGATATTTGTCAATTTGCCAAACTTACCAAATCTGTGTATGCCAAACTACCTTATTTGCCTTCCACACTTTCACTTTAATTCACAGTGATGTATAGGGACCTTCAGGGTAAAAGTATAACGAGGAAAAAGGTGGTTTGTCACTTTCATTGATGATCATACCGAGGAACACATGGTTTGTTTTTAATGAAGGATAAATCGAAGTTGGACCAGTTTTTGAGAATTCTACAACATGATCTCTACTCAATTTGACACTAAGATCAAGATCTTAAAGGCGATAATGCTCTTGAATACTATGAGTCTAACCTCGGTAATTTCTTGATGAATAAGGGGATTGTCCATATCGGCGATTGTGTGGAAACACCTCAACAAAATGGGGTTCTTGAGAGAAAAAACAGGCACCCTCTTGGAGATGGCTCGATCAATCATGTTCACTACCCATGTCCCAAAGTATATGTGGGGTGAAGCTATATTAGCGCCACATACTTAATCAACAGACTTCCCAGTGAGTGTTAGGCTTCAAAACTCCTATCAAACCCTCACGACCACACACTCCTGCCCTCGTCTTATTTCCCAATTACCACCAAAAATCTTTGGTTGTCTTGTATTTGTTTATATCCATGCCCAACACACAGAAGCAAACTTGATCCCAAAGCTCACAAGTGCATTTTCTAGGATATGCAAAGGGCGAGAAAGGTTACAAGTGTTACTCTCATACGAAAGAGATTTTACAATTCTATGGATGTAAAGTTCTTTGAAAGGACTCCTACTACTCTGACAAAGTCCAGAGGCGATCCAGTGGAAACACGATTGAACTTGACCTAAATCCTTTCCTCGGCAAACTCTTGAACCTCGGCACCCCGCGACTCTCGGCATCTCTCGATCCTCGGCAACCTCACGAACGAGTCTCTTGACCCGAGCTTTCTTTGAACCGAGAGACTCTTGACACTCGGCAACCCTCTTGAGTCACGGCGGTGAACCTCGGCACCCAGCGACTCTCGGCCTGCTGCGGCGTTGATAACGAGACTTATTGCTATCGGGGAAGGAAAGAGATCTTGCACTCTTGATCACTCTATTCATAATTATCTATCCTATGATCGGTTATCACTGTTTTGCCATGTTTACACGGGACTTGGATTCTCACTCTATTCCTAAGAATATCTGAGAGCTCTCCAACATGATAAGTGGAAGGCGGTATCAAAGCCCCAGAAATAGCTGCTCTCGCCCGACAACCATACTTGGGATCTCACCACTCTCCCACATGGAAAGAAGGCGATGTCAATTTGCAAATGGTACATTCACTATCAAGTACAATCTTGATGGTACTATTGACAAATACAAAGCTAGGCCCGGTTTGCAAGGGATTCACTCAAACATATGGCCTTGACTACAGGAAACCTTTGCACTGTGTGGCAAAACTAAACAACTGTCGAGTCTTGATCTCAATTCTTTGTCCAACTTGGTGGCCTCTACACCAATTGGATATCAAGAATGCTTTCTAAATGGTGACCTTCTTGAGGAAGTCTATATGAATGTGCCTCTGGTTTTCCAACACTCACACTCAAGGAAAGTTTGCAAATTGAGGAAATCTCTATATGGCCTAAAGCGGTCCCACAGAGCTGGTTTGGCAAACTCACTCTCTTGTGGTTGAAGGCTGCTTTGGATACCATCAATGCAACTTTCGAGATCACACAATGTTTATCAAAACAACAAACCGAGAAAAGGTCCATTCTTATTGTCTATGTGGATGATATCATCCTTCTTGGTGATGACCTGCTGAGATCCAACACTTGAAGACCTGTTTGGCAAAAGTATTTCAAGTTAAAGATTTGGGCTACCTCAAGTACTTTCTTGGTATGGAAATAGCTAGGAACAGCCGGGGTATATCTGTTTCACGAGGAGGAAGTATGTCTTTGGACTGCTTTGAAGAAAGCGGCATCTTTGGGATGCAAACTCTTTGTATCCCAGAGTAGACCCAGAGTAATACCTGTTTGCATGGTGACATTCTTTGTCGAAAAGGATCAATATCAAAGACTTGTAGGAAACTCATTTATACATCCCATACAAGACTGATATTGCATATAAAGCGTCGATCACAGTTGCTTGATTCATGCATTGCCCTCTTGAGCAACATTGGGATCTTGTGAGCGGAGGATCTTGAGGTACACAAGTCCACTCCTGGCCAGGGCTTACATTTCACCAAGTCTCTGATAGATCAATCAAGGTCTGCCCGATCTTGATTGAAATTTGGATGTCACGTTAATGAAAGATCTACCACAGGCTATTGCTCGTATGTATGAAACCTAGTTACTTGGAGAAGCAAGAAAAGCTTCCCTCTTGTGTCAAGCGATCTTGAAAAAGTGAACTCGAGGCACTTGTACTTGGCATTTGTGAAGCTCTGTGGCTAAAAGGGTACTCACCGAACTTGACAACCTCTTGACAACCTATCACACTCTGCTTTGTGACAATAATTGACCTTATGCATGGCGGATGATCGATCCATCATGATAAAACCAAACATGTGGACATTGTGAGACACTTCTAAAGGAGAAGATTGATGCCAAGATTATTCAACTCCATTATGTTCCCTCGGCGGTCGAATCTTGATATTCTCACCAAGAGCCATACCACCACTTATGTTCGTGGTGAGTAGCAAACTTGGTTTGTATAAACATATACAACCCGGTTTGAGGTGTGGAAATACTATAGTTAATATTACATTATTATTACACTCATAACATGTTACAATGTAACGTGTTACTTTATCAAGGGACATATTAATTGCATTGAATAAACAATTAATATGTCTAATAATCATAAAGTAACTATCCTTTGTCCTATTATGTAATAGCATTGACATAGCCGACTCTAGCATTTATTGTAGCGGCTCTAGTTACTTTTACTTTACTAGCTAGGATCCTCTCTTGTAAGGATCCTCTCTTATATCTATTTATACTCATTCTTTCAACATGAATAAATAAGTTGGAGTTTACTCAAGTATTATTACTTTCTCAAACTCTCTTGATTAGTTAAGGATCACTTGGATACATGTGATCACGAACACTTCTCGTTAGCTCTATTCTAGAATGAGTGAGTAGTACGTGACTTCACGGATATGGAATTCATTCCGTCTGCTGAAGTAGACAGGCGATTCCGTATTTGTTAATCCTAGAAGCGATCGATGGGCCCGATTCATATTATATTAGTTATGAACTAATTGATCACTAGGGTTAATGGTAAATAATGATAAGATGTTTTGAGAAGGGTTTACGAAATATCCCGAATCAAAGCGAAAGCGATCTATGGAGGATTTATCCGTATGTAATGATTATATCAATTGGCGCTTTTACCCAATGATTAGAGTGTAAGTATATATCTATAATCGATAGAGTTGATTTCGGGTTTATGGTGGCGTAATCCGAATTAATAGATTGAATAAGAATTGTTACGTTCGATAAATAATTTTATTTAATTTATTGTAGCTCTTGGTTATGAGTCCATGGTCCCGATGTGGCTCTAACATGCATATGTTTCTTGACGTTGGGCCTCAATAATAATTAAGTAGTTGGACTATTTAATTGATGTGCGATTTATTATTTATTGGACTAAATAATAAAATACATGGAAAAGACATTTTTCATGGACTCGGCCAATTATGTGAAATTTAGGTGTGGGTGGATGCGGTTCCCTCAAAAAAGAAATGCGTGGATGCGAGGTTCCAACTTGCGATGAATATAATGGGAGCGTGGAGTGAAAGAGGTTTCTTTAGGAGTGTCGTCCGATGGCGGAAGATCGACGGACTAGCTCCGATCACCTTTTGATCCTTCTTCTCCGGTCTGTTGTTTTCCTTCTCTTTTTGTTTTCCCCTGTTCTATATTTCCCTTCCGCCTACCTCTTCATCCAGTGGATCTCATGCAGTAATTGCCTCCCATAAAGGAGAGATTGCAATTCGATTCTCAAAAACAGATTGATTGCTTGGCCTCTCCATTTCAATATGCCACTAATTGGAAAATTTTCCCAAGGTAAACCTAAATTGGGCCATTATTAAGCGTTTTCTCGAAATCTGAGAACTACGAGCAATACGGTGGGTGTTCTAGATTCTAAGCATGTTCTCATCAATTTATCTGGTGGCGGGATTTTATCGAGGCTTTATTCCCGTAGTCAGTGGTTTGTCACTAGTAAGCCTATGAGAATCCTCAAATGGACGCCGGATTTTCATGTTGATGTTGAATCCTCAATCGTGCCAGCCTGGATTCTTTTACCAAAATTGCCTGCGCATCTAATGAAAGTCGAAGCTCTGAAAGGCATAATTTCGAGTTTTGGTAAGCTTTTGCGTATTGATGCATCCACGGCATCTCTGAAACGGCCCTCAACAGCACGGGTTCAAATTGAAGCTGACCTTCTCAAGCCTTTTCCTCGAAGATTTTGGATCCAGCAAGGAGACACTTCTGGTTTCTGGCAATTTGTGGAACTAGAGACTGCATTGCCCTAATATTGCACTTATTGTTGTCACATAAGGCACACATAAGATGATTGTAGGCTAAAACATCCACAACAATTCCAGCAACATGATCCTCCATCACAACAACAACAATCGCCCTCAGATCAAAAGCCGGGTAGTAGAAAAAATAGACCTGATGGCCCCCAGCCTGATTTGGAGGCGAAGCGGGACCTCAACCTTTGTTCGGTTTAAATCAACAACTTTGAGAGCAATTTATACCGGACTTGAATCGCGACCCCAACTACTGACAAGAACCTTCATGTCATCTATACGGAACATCATCAACAGCTCACCCCCAAGACAGCTCACAATTGGAGGGGGACAGAACTTTAGGGGAGCAACAGAATCAATTGAGTCATTATACACAACATTTTAATCCTTTAAGTAATTCCCCTCCACATGTAGAACTTGAAGGCTTAGCTACAACTTCAGTCTCTTCTTCTCTCGAGGTAAATCAAATGGTGACCAAGAGAAATGAGGAAGTTGGTTTGGCTATAATTACAAAAGCAACTGAACTTGATAATGTTGCAAGCAAGTGTAATCAAACACAGGTGCAAATGAGTGAATTGCAGGCCTCTCCAGCAGCTCCAAATGCAACATCTTCCTTGCAACTACAAGTGAAAATCTTTGAAGAAGGTTATCTTGACATGGGATCACAGTTACTCGGCGAAGCGGTGAAATAGCTCACAGTTGCGATTCAAGTGCATCGAGGGCCGAATGGTTAGTCAAGAAGTGGAGTGGGTGAACTACAGTGCTCAAACAACTCCAAGTCACGACTCTTGGGCAATCAAAGAAGGTTAGCAAGCTGGGCCAAAATGTTGTTATTACCGTCAGCTAGCCAAAATTTGCTCGGAGACGATGGGTTGGGAAGGATTCAAAGGTTTAACCACAAAAAATTCCTTTGAGATACTCTACATACCCGATCCATTGGATATGGAAGGTGTATATAGTCAAGAGTCTAATTGTCGAATTCTATTCAAGATGAGCTCAAATATATGAGTTTAGATCCAAAAGCTCAATTTGGGAGAAGGCATGTCGGATGAGGAATTCAATGACTTCAAGGAAATGTTTACTCGGCAAAGAGGATTACTCGAATTACTCGAATTCGAAAGAAAAAACAAATTTTAGATATTTAGTTTTGTGTTTTCTGTTTTTTCTCTTTCAAAAAGCTAGAAACTTCGGCTTTGTGAGTCTCAAAATGCTTCAATAAAATAAAATCTGTTTAAAAAAAAATGTGAAATTTACGTGTGAACCTAATTTTCTAGTATTGAGGCGTGTTTTGTGTCTTGGTAATTATTAAGGAATTAGTTTTCTTGATAATTATAAGACACGTGATTAATTGTTTATTTGTTAAATAATTAATTAAGGAAAATATATTAGATTGATCCTTAAATATTCTAGATTTATTCTAGGAGTATCTTTTATGGAAACAGATTATTATAATTGATTTTGTATTAATTATTAAATCCTTGGAGGATAAGGATTTCTCTCACATATAAAGAGAGTTCTCCTAAGACTTTTCTCTGAGACATAATCTTGCATACATACACACAAAATAAGCTAAGGAATTCGGCCAAAGCTTAGGGTTTAGAGTTGGGAAAATCTTCGGGATTTTCCGGGTAGCATATCAAGGAGGTCAAGCATCAAGAATCGGCTTCCACGGTTGTTGCTTGGAGATACATCGGAAGACTATGGCTTCTCGATTCTCGGATCTCGGCTTACCTTTTGATTGGTAAGTAGATCTCACCTTCTTGTAGGTAGATCTTAAATTATGTAGTTTAATTTTATATGATCGTGATCCTCTTGTTTATTCAGCTACATAATCAGGCGGATCTAGATCCGTCGGCGATATTACATGCCTTTGAAAATTGGAGTGTTAAACTTTTGTAATAGGCTCTTTGTAATCTTTTTTTCTAGCATCTTGCTAGAAAAGTTTTTAATGCTATGACATATTTGCCGTTCAAAAAAAAAAAAAAAAAAAAAAAAAAAACCATTCATAGAGATAACAACTATAAATCTAAATTCTATGCTAGTCCTACTCTTGAATTTTATTTACTCAAAAATTCATCTAAAAATTCATACAGAATAACATTTTCTTTGATACCATTTGGAAGCCACATATATATATATATATATATATATATATATATATATATATATATATATATATATATGTATGTATATTGTAAAATTTCCTTTTCCTATGGAGGCTCTATAATGACTTATTACCTTTCCCAGATCAATTAATGAAAGTGGGTTTTAATGGACCTCTTAAATGTGTACAATGTGACTCCCATGATACTTTAATTCATGCCTTTTGGTGATGTCAGAGTGCTAAGGAAGTATGAGATCATTTTCAGAAAATGCTCAGGTTTAAGCCTCACACTCAGTCTTGGAAGTCTTCCATGGAATCATGGTTACAGAATGATCACAAAGGGATCTCATGGAACAATTCTGAAAGTGGTCTTTTATTTTATCCTATGGGAATTATGGAAAAAGAAGATATGCTTTCTTATATTTGTATAGGTTTTGTCGAAATAACAAACTAATTTAATTATCGGGATCTAAGAAACTAAATATTAATAAGGACAAAACATGTAGTAAACTTACCGATATACCCTTTTTCTTAGATAGATAAACATGCTCTTATTTTATGCTTACTGTTTTGTCCGCATCCACGACATTAAAATGCGATTAGGGTTAGAGGGTTTCTTTGTGGGAGTGTGCTGGCTGCAATTTCGGCGGAAGGGACAACGATGGGGCCGGCTGCAATTTCAGCGATTAATGGAAGAGGAATTAGACATTAATGGCAAGAATTTGAAATTCTTGCTGATTTGTTTTAATAAATCACCAATTGAGGTTTGTAAGGATGTTGGGGAAAGATTCCGGTGTGGGAGGCGGAGAGAAGAGAGAATTGCTGCGGAGAGGTTCGCGGAGCGAGATTTTTAAGTAAAGAGAATTGCTAATTTTTAAATTTTGTTTTGGCTCTGCGTAAAAGAAAGCGAGAAACATGTAGCGAGGAAGATTTGTAAAGAAAAATAAGGCGATGGAGAGGAGGCTGCCGGAAAAAAGATGAGGGGTTTGATTTGGGGCGTCGGAGAAGAAGGGTTCTTTGCCGGAGAAGATTGAGTTTCGCGGGAGCAGTGCAGTCGAGGAATTGTTCACGAGAGAACCACCGGAGGTCTGAAGTGTCTGAGCCGATTGGAGGAGACAAAGTTGCCGGTGGCGAGGCGTGATGGTGGCGGTCGTGATGGTGTATAGTTTCTTCAAGCCGTTTTTTATTTATTTATTTATTTATTTATTTTGGAGAAACTTTAGGGTTTAGGGTTGTTACTATTAATTTTCAGAAGTTACTACATTTTTGATGTAATTTTATCTATTTTACGAGTATTACTCCTTGTTTATTAGCGTTATTACATTTTTAGGCGGATTCTTCTTGTTTATGAGATATTCTGACTTGTTTATGGGATGTCACTACTTTTTTTAGTATTCTGACTTGTTTATGGGATGTTCGACCTTTTCATTGGATCTTTATGACATTTTACAAGGCTATTAATTCTTGTTTTTAGGTACATTACTACTTGTTTATTGGTATTCTTATATTTTACAGTACATTTACTCTTGTTTATTGGGTGTTACTACTTTTCCATTGGATATTCTGACATTTTATGGGTTATTCTCTTGTTTTTAATTTATTCTTATTTTTACGTTGGATATTCTGACGTTTTATGGGTTATTCTAACTTCTTCCTTATTTATTACTATTAAAATTATAAAGGCATTTTGTCATTTATATTAGCAATTTGTCTTCTTAATCTACGATTTTGAAATTTGTCATCTACAGGCGATTTATCATTTTTTTGTCATTACCCTTCCACCATATTTGTAAGCTAGCAGCATTTTTATATCAATGAAAAAAAAAGTTATTCTTCAAATCCGTTTCTCAGCATATTACTCTAATTTTCTACAAATTTTACTTCCAATTTTATGGAGATTTCAGAGGAAACGATATTTAGCTATTACAACATGGAAAAGAGAGAAACAATGAAAATAACCAATTGAGATCCATACAAAATGATACGTCATGATCAACAATCTTTCTACAATTGGAAATAGTGGGTTCAAACTCTGTATCCATTGTACTACCACAACTAAAGCCCCATAAGTATCATTCTTAGAGATATAGGTTGTTTTACTTCAGTTCTTGTTGGAGATAATTGAATTAAAATTAATTCTAAAATGATGGAGGTTTTAATCGGTTCGATGAAAGGTTAGAACTACGTAATGAAGTTGTATCATTTAGGTTAAAGGTTACAACCTTTAAATGATCGAACACCTTCTCCTATATAATCCCAACATTATAATGAAAAAGGATGAAAATAATATTTATGAGAAGTTTCTTAGACAAAAATTCTGGCCAGTTGCATTAAACTCATACAAATACTATGCATAAATTTGAGTCAAGAAGAGATTTACAAAACATGATCGGTTCGCGATCTTATACTCATTGAATTGCAACAATCCGAAGAAAGATGACTGTTGTATCTTGAGAGGCGATTGTTATTACGGTGCACATAATCAGGGCAAAATTTTAAGGATAGAGTGCTACACTCGCCTCAATCAATAAGTTTTACTGTTCAATTTTTATCGTTTTCATTTTTGCTTGAATTACATGTAAAACGACATGCTAAATTGTTAATTTCCCCAACAGTTCCAGAATCTGCAAAATTATGAATTGCATTTTAGAGATCCGATTGGTAGTGCAATCAAGTGCGCTTAATTTCTTTTCTGCTGTTGAGATCAAGCATATTAGTTAGACTTAGACAGACAGTAAATCTTTCTATGAAAAAAGTAAAAGTAATGGTTTTATATGTTTTCTTGTGCATCAGATTTTGGCCTCCATACATGCTGTGGTTGATTTGGACGCCCATCGTCTTCTTGGTCCGTGCTTCCATTAGAAAGGCGCCCATAATTTTAGGTGCTTGTGCTTGTGCAGCTCCCGTCCACGACACCTATAGTTTTGGTGCCTCGCCTCCGTTACCACCTCAACCATTTTTCTTGAACAACTAAATTTTATTAAACACACTAGCAAGTTGCTAGCAAGAAAAAAAGAACCAGCGTACAAACAAATCAAAACAAGATCAATCTGAGAAAACTTACAACATACTTGTAACTTCTAACTAAGCTATTCAAGGTTTGCATTGGATTTGAAATCCAAGCCTCCAACCTATATCACGATCTACAAGTCTACGACAACCAATGATAGCTAGTTACGAATATCTCTTGAGGTCATCTTCCTTAATCTTAATGGACTGAAAGATTGTGTTATTCCTTTTAATCCATAAGACCCACACAACCACATTTTTTATTGCATCCCACAATTTCTTTTCTTTTTACATGAAAGCTGAGAAGTGGAGAATAAACATAATTTTTTCAATCAAGTTTCTCGAAAATATAACCAAGCACCAAGTAAATATCTTTCTCCAAATAATTGGAGAAGTGACACGAAGAAAAATATGGGAGCATCTTCCATCGCAAATCTTCTGAGGAAAATGGAAGTAGTGTCGAGCGGGATTTTCGGTTTAGAAATT